>JAKSZT010038539.1:1102658-1125691 GCA_026826555.1 Tolypeutes matacus
TTTTTATTATGGGTAAAAATCAAAATTCTCACAATACATACAAACATGTACTTCTTTCTTGCCTGTTTGTTCTGCCTGGACTTGTGCTATTACACTAATGTGACTCCCAAAATGTTGGTGAAAATCTTATCAGAGAGGAAAACCATTTCCTATGCTGCGTGCTTAGTCCAGTGTTATTTTTTCATTGCCATGGTTATTACGGAATATTACATGTTAGCTCTGATGGCCTATGATAGATACATAGCCATCTGTAACCCATTGCTTTACAGCAGTAAGATGTCCAAAGAGGTGTGCGTTTGACTGATTGCTGGTCCACTATGGGTTTCTTAGTGGTCTGATGGGAATCATGTAGACATATGGCCTGACATTCTGTGGTTCCAACATCATTAATCACTTCTATTGTGCTGACCCACCCCTCATCCAACTCTCCTGCTTCGACACTTTCATTAAGAAAACATCCATGTTTGTGGTAGCAGGATTTAACCTATTGAGCTCCTTCCTCATCATCTTCATCTCCTACATCTTCATTCTCATTACCATTTTGAGGATGCATTCTGCTGAAGGCAGGTGCAAAGCTTTTTTCTACCTGTCTCACCTGGCGGCAGTGATTGTGTTTTATGGGACCCTGTTCTGCATCTGTGTTAGACCTCCCACAGACAAGGCAGTGGAGCAATCCAAAATCATGGCCGTTTTCTATACCTTCATAAGCCCTATGCTGAACCCCATCATTTATGGTCTGAGGAACAAGGATGTGAAACAAGCTTTTCAGAAATGGATCACAAGAAACGTGCTTTCAAAATAAAATCAGAGGGAAGCGGCTGTGGCTCAATCAGTAGGGCTCCTGTTTACCATGTGGAAGGCCCCGGGTTCGGTTCTCGGGGCCTCCTGGTGAAGGCAAGCCTGCCCGCACAGCGTGGTTAGCTGACCCAGTGAGCACAAGCAGCAAGGGGGGGATAAATGAATAAATAAAAAAAAATCTTTAAAAAATAAATAAATAAATAAATAAATAAATAAAATCAGAGGACATTTTACTTTATAAATCAAAGAAAATATCTATATTTGAGAATTGGATCTAACTTTAACAACGTTTATAATAAAGTCAAATGTAAACCCATAATGAGAAGCTATAATCTAATGACAAATCCTAAAGAACATAGGAAGAGATGCTTTATAGTTTTACATGTGAGATATGAGTACATGTGTGGAGATGGCAGGTGTGTGTATATGTAGGTTTGAGGAATAGTGTTCCTAGTTTTATATTATAAAATTTATAATTCTTATAGCAAAATATTCTATCTCTATAGAAGGATAAAAGCAAAAAATTAAAAGATTTCCCTTTTCTTTCTACTGCCCTGATTTCCTATTCCCCTTTACCTATATTTATCACTTTTAACACTTTCTTAAGTTTACGTAAATCTACAAATAAATATATGGGTATTTATTGGCATGTGCACAAGCATATTAATACACATTTCGACTACCATAAGCTAATATTTAGTGGTTTAAAATTTCTGTAGCATTTGCTCTGCGGGGCTTCTCTCTCATAGTTGAGAAGAAAGGAGCACAACCGCTGATGAGACTTGCTGTCACCTCTAGGAAAAGTTCTTACGGTCAGACTCCCTTGTTCATGACTGCCATGTACATACTTCTCCCCACTTGAGAGAGTCACTCTCAGTAACACACCTTCCTTCTTCAGCCACAACAAGAAACCAGAATCAAAACTTTCAAAGAATTCCTTTTTGGATCTTAACATCTGAAATAGGCAAAGGATGTTAATTATAAATATGCATGGATGACCTCAAAAGAAATTGGAACTTCTGTAGAATTTATCAGTGGCATTTCATACTCCTGGAGCCTGGCCTCCTTCATGCTTTCTCTCGCCTCTGCCCTGTTAGTCTATTTTTCAGAATGGGCCAGTTAGTAGATAGCTGTACCATGGTTCAAATTGTACCCACAGTTGTCCTCTGCAAAAATTAATCATCATTTGTCTAATTTTAGAATGAAAGAAGGTGAGTCATTTTTTAAGGCTTTTAAGGCCAAAAGAAGCATATGGCAAGTTAATTATTTAATATGTAATGTTTCTGTTGAACTTGAACTTGCATGGTATAAGCAAAGTGAAGGAATGCTTATTGTTCATCCACTATAAGCCAAGCACCACTCCCAGTACAGAGGAATCTTCAAGAAGTTCTGGGATTGTATAGTTTCATAGGGGAAAAGAAAATATATGAGAGAAATCAATACAATTTCTTAAGTAATATACTACAAGAATATGAATGCTGTTGTAACTTAGAAATGGATTGAAACTATCCATAGACCCTAGGCAAGAACTTCATTCTTTTCACACCAACCACACCCATTCCACCCATAGTTCTTAAGAACAACGTTTTGTCAGACCAAGCAGGGTCTGAACAAAATAAGTGTTGGAACTGATTTATGATCACATAGTAGAAATTGCTTTCAATTAAAATGAAAACCTGCAGTAATTTGTCACTTCCCTTAATCAAAATATTTTCTTCAGTTTATTTCAAAGCAGTTTTTTTTTTTTACCTTAGAGCTGATTTCTGCTATCTCCTTCAGGGTAATATTTTAGGTTCATATATTCTATATTATTCCGTACAATTATTTTTCCATCTCCCTATTACTAGACTTTGTTATTCAAATATTTCCCTTTGAAAGTCAGATTGTCTACAATTTTGTTGAAACACCCATACAAATAACCATTTTTGTAAGTTCTTACATTCAATTAATAGTTTACTGATTCTCTACTTAAACATATACTCATATTTAATTATGAAAAACTAGCCTGTTATTATTCCAAATTTTCTGAGCTCAGGGTCCATGCTTCTATCTTTAAAGATTAGCACAGTTCAATAATGAACTGTGAATAAAAGTAGCGAATAAAAGTTCAATAATGGGTGAAGTATAAAATAATAAGGTATAAAATAATAAATGAACGCCAATTTTGAAATTCCAACAAGATGTATTCAGAAAAATGACTTCAAATGGACCAAAAATGCCCCTGAGGAAGTACATTAGATAGTTGTAGGCCAATAGCATTTTTTCAGAAATATGTGACCCATAATTATACTGACACTTATGACTGACCATAACAATATGCAACCAATTGTTATGCCGACATCTACACAAGTTCACAACAACAGGGAATGCAAAAGTTCTTTCATGAATTGACTGGTTCATTGGAATTACACAGTCTGTTATGATAGCCTGTTTTATAGTTCATATTGCACTGTATTGTACATAGAATAAGGTTGCTCATGAGTTTTGTGTTTTTTGTTTTTTTTTTTTTTTTGCATTAATGAATTATTTCAGTAGACCCTGGCTTTTACCTAAAACGTTAAAGAATAATTCCCTTGTTATTGACAAATTTCTCATGAGGGAGTTAAGGAAGAGGCCCCTAAATCCATACTCATCTCCTTTTAAAGTTAACTCTCCTGGATTTTATATGTATTGAACACATTGAGTAATGTTATCAGGGAAGAATCCAGCAGAATATAGAAGGAAGTGGTTTGTATTTCTCTAAGGCACAATAATTATGATAGGATATTTTGTAATAGTTCCCCCTTCCTATCTGAAAGATCAGAACCTAAATGGTTATTTCTGTAAGGAAAAATTATAAACAAATGTTTCAAGGAATGGCAACGCTATGGGCCTAACACATTTATACATAAATCAGATACTTTCTTGGAAGCACTGGATGTCTGAAGGTTTAGATATACATGTACATGAAAACACAAAAGGGAAGAGAAAGAATAGTGTTTGCCAAAGTTCAAGCATTGTTTTAATATATGCTGTTTCATTTAATTTTCCCAACAGCACTATGGGATCAGTCTTATAATCTCAATTTAAAAGGAAATGGAGACTCCCAGTTTAATTATTAATCTAAATCTAAAATCATATAAGTCAGAAAGCCATTCAAATTTTTCCTGCTTCAAAGTTCGTTTTTAATCTTAACATATTATACTTGGTCCACCATACTTTACCGAACTGAAAAGTCTTGCAATAAATACAATCATTTTCTATCTTCCCAAAATGTTGTTGATAAGGTATTTGACAGCTGCATGCATACTGAATGATATAATTCATTATGAGAAGTCATTCCACTTTACAATGTGTAAACAAATCCAACTTATTGAATAAAGTGAGCTTTGAAGTCAGATCCTGACTCTAATTTGTCAGCTGAAGTAACTTCAAAAGGTATGAACTCTAGAATCAGACTTAAATGGAAAATTACTCAACCTCTATCTGCCTCAGATTCTTCCTCTATAAAATGAAGATAGAGTATTTTCTCATAGGGTTGCTCTGTAGAATAAAAGGATTAAAACTTATAAAGCACTTAGCATCATGGCTGAAGTATAGCATTCATTTGCTATATATTAACTGCTGTTTATCATTAGTTAGACATTTATTTCATATGTCTGACACAAAATTTTCTCTGTTAGATTTCTGCATTAATCTTTTGATAAATTTCTCACTCTTCAGAGAATATATGCTTATCTGTTTAGGTTTTTTATTAATGCATGTGTTTCCATGATATTGAAGAAACACTGTTTTGAAAGCAACTGTTGCTCTATTGCTTATCTTGGTTCATAGTAAGTGCTTTATAAAAAATAGATTTTAAAAATTGGAAATTATAATGCTGTTCTTGTAAAATGACAAGAATAGAAGACATTTACATAAAACCCTTGAATGGAATTTTAAATGTGCATTATTTCTTCATATATAATTAGTCTGTTTTTATTTCCTGAAACAGAAGAAGAATTTATCTGGAAATGTTCAAAATAAATCAGACCAGAGAGGAATTTAGCTTCCTAAGGTTGACCAGTATTCCAGAGTTGCAGCTTGCCTTTTTTGTCTTGTTTCTAGTAATCTGTGTTGTCTGTATTGTGAAAATCTTGGAACTAAGCCTCTGGATCCCACTCTCATTTTATCTTCTTTTCACACAATCACACAAATTCTGTTGAATTTTTTGAGAAGACTATTCCCTTAGCCCATTTGTTTAACATGGTCACATTCTTTTTAATTCAATATTTTGTTCCTGCTGCAGTCTGTGACAATCATGTCCATTTGTTCATCTGTTTACCACTTAGTTACATTATTGGGTCCAAATGGTTCCACATTTATGTGGTTGCTTTTATTTACATATGTGGTTTCATATAGGCTAATTTTACACCACAGTTTTTTCCTCAAAGGCTGACACCATGGAACATCATACCATCTTGGCACTTTGCAGGTGCTCAAACCAAATAAAACTATATTTACCATACATCATTTTAGGCCGCTAGAATCTGATCAGGAGTATAAGTGTGTTCTAAGTTTACATTTTTACAAACAAAATAGGAAACTACTTTTGTTAGCCAAAAAACACTTCTCCACTTTTGAGCATTATGAGGAAAATGCACGCTCATTGGAAGAATCATTAGCAAAATTAAAATAGTCCCTAACTTGTATATTTATGTCCATCCTTTTGAACTTCCAAATAAATACAAGATAAAATAATATAATATTGAAAATATGAGGAATCCAAAGTAAAATTGTTATGTACATATAATTTAACCCATATTCACAAACAATTACCATATACATAACTTGAAATGTTCTATTTGTGCATGTTTTCATAACAGAATTTTGGAAACTGTCATATTTGTTGTTGTTGCACTTCTTGAGAGAAGATGATTCTTTATTTGAACAGCACAGTGAAGTCTTTTACAGTAAATTTTCCAAAAATGTCCAGTCAAGAGTCAAGAATTATAGTTAGTTGTTTTACCACAACTTCAGCTACAAAGGATATTTAATTGAAACCTTGATTCATTTGTTTATAAATCCATTGGTCTCACAAATAACAAGTAGATGTCAAACAAGTAGATTTCATTGTTGAATTAATTCACCCAAGCTTTAAAGAGAACATTAGAAATGATGTGATGGATGATCTTAGAAAGTATGTACATGAAAGTAGCCATTGATTTGGGAATTGCAGGTGATCATTACTCATTCCAATAGCCTTGGGTGAAGGAGCTATTAGAACAGAGTGGATTCTTCCTAATCACTTGCCCTATTCAAAGAACTTAATGTCAGTCTGCTTCAACCTGGGCAAGACCATGCCAAGCACATATTAGCTCTTGCTTCATACTTCAACCCCTAGAACTATTTTCATATGTGTTTGTGTTCACATGTTAATTAAATTCAGCTCAACACATAGTTATTGATGTCTACCAAAGTCATTACCTAACTCCAATGTTAAAAGTCCCTGGGCTGCCTTCAGGGAAATTTTAATTAACCGAAGTAATTATTTCAACTTGACTTTTTTTAAAGAAATGCCTTGAGGAAAAGAAATCAACCTCATCAACTTAAGCTAAACTTTCTCTCAGTTATTATTTTTGCAGGTTCATTGATTTTCTTGTTTCCTTATTGGCACGGCTGTGTATTCTGTGTTGCGAACTACATAAACGTCAATATGCATACTTACAATCCAATATATTATTTGATAGGAATAAAAGGAAGTTAGAGATGATTAAATGACTATACTGAAAGCAGTATGGTTGCTCTTCTTCATTAGAACCACTGGAGAGATACCATAAGACAGGTCTTCCTTCTCCTTATCACTCTGCAGACTCTTCTAAGATTCTTCAAAGGAAAGACTTTGGTCTTCACAGGGAAGGTGAAGCATTCTGTTTGAATATATTCCCACTCTTCACACGGCTCCCACTGAAGTGTGATTTGTTTCCTTCTTCCAAAAAGGTCCCTTGAATTCTTTCCATCTGAATAAATGAATAAGCACCCAATTATTTTGGAAGTTATTTACTCATTTACTTTCTATAGATCCCCCTATTTCTCCCCAAAATGCCCAAGATCAGATTCATTTTGTCTGTGACAGCTTCCCTCACATTTTAACCTCAATCACAGTAAAGTTAATTGTAAAACATATTTCTGGGAGTTGGAGATGGCAGACATTTGAGGAAATGGCATTCTTGTTCACATTTTGGTGAATAAATCTTGGGAAATTGCATGATAACAATTACTTTTAGGCATTTCCTCACCAGTTTGAACTATAATTCTCATGGTGACTTAAACCAGAAAACCTACTATATTAAGTACAAAGAGTCCTCCTCAAAGAAAACAATAATTGAGGAGAGCTACATAGTTTGAAACTCAAAAATAAAATATTGTATTCTTCCTCGAATAATAGGTCATGACATTGTCATTCAATGGTTACTCTTGGCTTGATTTAAGTTTGATCTTTTTAGAAAAATGGAGTCATTTCAAGAAACTATGCTGTATAGTCATATGTCACTTAATAGAAATTGAAAAATCACAGTCAATACCAGATATATTTTAAAAGGAATTTTCTTGTGATGTATTCACATACCATACAATCTATCTAAAGTGTACATTCAATGATTTTTGGTATAATATAATCACAGAGTTGTTCATTCATCACCACATTTCCATTACCCCCTACCCCTTAGCACTTACTTCTCAATCCTTTTATCCTTCCCCTGCCATACATAATTGTTAATCTTATTCTCTCTATATAAATTTATTTATATTTACATTTTATATAAATGGAGTCAAACAATATGCAGAAATTTGAGTCTGGTTTCTTTCACTTAGCATACTTATTTTACAATTGATGGAAAAATATTAATATTTTTACTCATTTACTTTCTATGGATCCCCCTATTTCTCCTAAAAATGCCTCAAATTAGTCCATAGTTTGCTTTAGGTGTGTAATTTTACCCAAATTTGCATCCTACTATTGACATCTTGTAATATTAATGTACATTTGTTCTGATTCAAGGAAGAACATTCTTATATTTGTATTATTGACCATACTAATCATCCACAATATGGTTTACTATGTTATACAGCCTCATGTTTCATCCTCTAGTTTTCCTTCTAGTGGCATATATGACCCTAAACTTTCCCTTTCGGCCACAATCATACAGACATATTAGTGCAGATAATTACATTCACTATAATGTGCTATCATTACCTTACCATTTCCTAACATTTGCAATCAACCTTATTAAAATTCTGTACAAATTAAGTCTTAGCTCCCTATTCTCTACCCTCATTCTATCTTCTGGTAACCTATATCTTAGCTATTAACTCCATGAGTTTTCTCATTATATTTAGTTCATATAAGTGAGATAATACAATATTTGTCCATTTGTGTCTGGTTTATTTAACTCAACATAATGTCCTCAAGGTTCATCCATTTTGTCACATGCATCAAGACTTCATTTCTTCTTATAGCTGATATACTACATTTTGTCTATCCATTCATTGGTTGGTGGACACTTTGGCTGTTTCCATCTTTTGACAATTGTGAATAATGTTGTTATGAACATCAGTGTGCAAATGTCTGTTTGTGTCCCTACTTTCGGTTCTTCTGAATATTTACTTAGTAGTGAGATTGCCAAAATATATGGCAGATCTATATTTAACTCCCTGAGGAACCATCAAACAGTCTTCCACAGTGGCTATACCATTCTACAATCCTACTAGCAGTGAATAAATGTTCCTATTTCTCCACATCTTCTCTAAAACTTGTAGTTTTCTGGGTTTTTTTGTTTTTTTTTTTTTCAATAGTGCCCATCCTATTAGGTGTGAAATGATATCACATTGTGGTTTTGATTTTCATTTCCGTAATAGCTGGTGATGTTGAACAACTTTTCACGTGCTTTTTTGCCATTTGTATTTCCTGTATGGAAAAATGTCTATTCAAGTTTTTTCTCATTTTTTATTTGGTTATTTGTCTTTTTATCATTGAATTGCATGTTTCCTTTACATATTATGGATAGCAAACCCTTAGCAGAGATGTGGCTTCCAAATAGTTTCTCCCATTGCATAGGCTGCATTTTCACCTTCTTCACAAAGTCCTTTGAAATACAAAAGTATTCAATTTTGAGGAGGCCCAATTTATCCATTTTTTTCTTTTTTTGCTCATATTTTCAGTATAATGTTAAGAAACCATCTCCTACCATCTTATCTTTTTGTTTTCCCCTTATTCTGTTTCGTTGCTGTTATCTACGTTCCCTTGAAAAAAAAATGAGGGCCAGAGAAAAGGAAAGACGTAAGAAGAGAGAAAGGATAATAGTAATAATAATAGTAAAAGGTAGGAGAGGAACTGTATAAGACCTAGGAAAATGAATAATTAACAAGAGTAAGAAGTGCAGAGGAAAAAGAATAAAAAAGTGGAGTACAAATGATGAGATGAGAAACCGAATAGAGAAAAATAGATAGGCTAAAAGGCCAGAATGATGAGAAGAGAGGGAAAGAGAAAAGACAAATAGAAAAAAGTAAAAAAAAGAAAGAAAACAGAGTAAAAAGGAGATAGAAATAAAGACAAGGAAAATTAAAGACCAAAAAAAAGAGTTGGAATGTAAGAAGAATAACAGAAAACAGAAGACAGAAAGATGAAGGAAGGAAAAGAAATAGCATAGGTAGAAAAAATTTGGTAAACAAAAAAAAAGGGGGGGGGGGGAACACACAACAAAGGATAAACAAGACAGCATCACCTGATTATAAAAGGGGAGGTGCAGAAAGAGTATTAAAAAAAAGAAAAAAAGAACAAAAAACAAGCAAACAAACAAAAACCATGGAAAACAACCTTCCCCCTTAGGCACCTAAGGAGCTTCTCAGGCTGCTGGTGTTCATCAATCAATTACTGGGCAGCCTGCCCTCTGCAGGTTTTGAACTGGATTTTAGCAAGTAAATTAAGTTAAATAAATAAATAAAAATCCTTTTTTAAGAAAGATAAGAGATCCAAGAAAAGGTAATGTCTATATGTTCCCTGTCCTAAAATATCAGCTGGATGCCTGATAATGGTGGATCACTTCTCTAAGAAGAGCTGGAATCAAACCAAGTATCTCCTATATTCAAAGAGGGAATTCCTCCACTGAGCTAAATGTTCTCCTTGGGTCAGTTAGCCTTTCAGAAAGGTATCTGCCCACTTTTCCTCAGGCAGGCTAGAATCTTTGTGGTTGGCCAGAGTCCTGCTGATTAGGCACCTCTCTGTCCATGCCCCCTTTCTATTCTAATTGCTTTCCCTCACAGGGCAGCTGGGCGTGACAGCCTGTGTGAGTGGATCCCCCCTCTCCTTTTCTGGTCAGGTTGAGGTCCCTTCAGAGATTCAAAGGGGACCATGGTGACCAAACTCTTTGCAAAGAAACCACTCTCAAACCTCTTCCAGACCCCACCTCCTCCCAAGGAACCTTGTATAGGCCCTTAAGAACTTATTGAGGCTCTTTACCACCAGCCTCCCTTAGGGGGATTGGAATTTTGATAGTTTTCTGTGGCAGGAGAAGTCCATTGCTTGTCTCTGCCCTCTCCCTGCCCAAGTTCCTCTCTCCCAGGGCAGCTGGGTGTGGCTCACCGAGCAGATTCCCCTCTCCCCTCTTCCTGGGCCTCCTTGGTACCAGCGGGTATGCTCCCAGTTCAAAGGTGGCCCAGGTAACCAAACCCACAAATAGGAAACCCCTCTCCACCCTTCACTAGAACCCTCTTCTTATCAGAGAATGCTCCCTCCCACTCCGTGGCTGGTGGGAGTCAGGGGGTGCATGGAGCCTACCACCGTATCTTGAAGATGCTTTCCCAAATTTTCTTCTAGAAGTTTTGGGGTACTGGCTTTTATGTTTAGGTCTTTTATCCATTTTGGGTTAATTTTTGTATAAGGTATGAGATAGGGGTCCTCTTTCATTCTTTTGGATATGTATATCCAGTTCTCAGCACCTTTTGTTGAAGAGACTGTTCTGAAACAGCAGGATATTGCTATAAAGATAGACATATTAATCAATGGAATCAAACTGAAACCCTCAACTCTATGGGCAACTGATTTTTGACAAGGCTACAAAGTCCACTTAGCTGGAACAGAACATCTCTTCAGCAGATTCATTTTTAAATAAGTAATTTAGTTGCAGCCAAAGAAGTAATTATCAATTTCATGTATAAAAAGAAAACTTCTTAAAGCATGCAATGAGGGCCTGTGTGGCTTGATCTCTGGGTATCTCTCCAACCTACTCTCACAGCATGTTGCCACTGCTGTGTGTGCTCCAGGCTCCCTGGTCTCTTTCAGTTCCTTAACCTGTACCACCATTACTCTTTTTCTGGACCTTGCACATGCTATTCCCTGCCCAGAATATTTTTCTTATCCTGCTTTATCTTACAGATCTCAGAGAAAAATGTTGATGGCATTAAATCCCCCTACTGTATGATCTCATTATCCCATGTATAACTAGCTTATAGAATTCATCATTATGTTCATGAGGTTGATTAGTTAATTACTGTCTGCCACATCCCCAATTGGTAAACTTCATGAAAGCACTACCCACATTTGCTTTTTCCCACTTCTTTTTGCCAGAGACATGCACAGTGATTCATATAAAACAGTCCATCTTTATAGATTAGGTGAATGAATGGATAAATTAATTTTTATGGTATATTAATGTTGTTAGTTTGAATTTTATTTGTTTACTTTTAAATGTGTTTTTCTTTTATAATTATGTTTAAATTAAATTATTATATTTTGAATTACGTTTATACTACTGATAATTAAATTATAGCTTAGGTGAAAGGTCTGTCATCATTTATTTTCATTGAAAGGAACCTAACCTTTTCTTTTTTGGAAAAAAATTGGTAGATGAGGTATACTAAAAATATTTGGCCACAGAAAATATTAATAAATGGGATATAATACACATTTTAACACCTTTTTAGCATATTTATTAGTTTCAGGAAAATGAATAAAATTCACAGAGGCCAAAATGAATTGAGAATAGAATCAGGGGTGGCCAGTGGGTGTTGAGGCCAGTAGTTCTCCTATGGTTAGCTTAGAACCTCAGAGATAGTCACCTGTATGGGAAATGGGAAACCAGTGATGAGGAATCTACAAGGCCAGGAGTTAAAACCGAGATGTTCCCATAGAGTTATATTGCTGAAGGGCTACAACCACTTTGGAAGAACACAATTGGAAAAAAAAAATCAAACTACTATATCTAGGTTTTGGCTCATGTGGCTCATAGAGAAGTTAAAAAATGTTATCTTGGAATTCATGGCAATAGGCACATCCTCATATCCAGGTGGGGTTAAGATTTACACAGCTTTTGTGGATTATAATATTGCAAACCAAAATTAATTTAAAATGCATCTAGGTTGGAAGCAAACTTAGGGGCATGGTTGGCACAAGAGAACAAAAATACAAGATTTAAGAATGAAGTCTCAACCATCCAAGCCTCAAAAATTTTCCAAAATTCCTGGTTTATATAAGTTTTTGGGAAAATAATGAAGCAAACACACAAACACAGGTGGAAACAAAGCCATAGGAAAGAACCAGCTGTCATTAGGAGCAGGAATATTAGGTATCTTCGATTTCATGTATTAGAATTACTTTATACAGATTATAAATTAAGTGCATTTAATAGTTCATAAAATACAGGTGAAAATTTAAACTGTGGGACCATGAAGCTTAAAATAAACAAATATTAACAGACAAACAATAAAGAGTGAGGTGATGATGGTAAAGTTAAAAAAAAATCCTTGCACTGTTTTGCAGGACAGTATTAATATTGACTGACTTTAGAGTTTTTTAAGATTAGTTTGGGTGTTAAAATATCAAACATTATTAATAACAGGCTAAACATAAGATTCATATTTTAAAAATTTCAGGGAAAAGCTTAATAGAAAACCCTTAGAAGCTCTGACTATGTGCCAAACAATATTCATATTTGGATATGGATTTACATCATTTAATGATCGGAACAACTATTATTGCCACAATTTTACATGTGGAACAACTAAGACAAGAGCCACTAAATGAGTTATCTCAGAGCACACAGATAGCAAGTGGTAGAGCTGGAAATTATGAACCAAATACTCTAACTCCAGTTTATTATAGTACCTGGAAATATTATGCAATCCAAAAGAACAATAAAAAAATTACAAAAAATAGGCCTGGAAAAAGGTCCTCATAGAAGGGAAGCTCTCTTTAGCATCTTTTGGATTTTCTTCATGTTTTTTAAAGATAAATCCATCATTCAATCAAAATATTTTAGGCATGGAAAGAGACAGCTCAATATAATAAAAAATGACAAATATCAGACAATAGACACAAGATCAAAGTAATTCAGATGTTAAAGTTATCTGACAATGACTTTAAAATATTTATGATTAATATATTCTAGAGAGTAGAAGAAAAGATAGAATACATTAAAAGATAGGGAGTTTCACTAAAGAATTGGAATTTATATACATAATTAAATGGAAATTCTAAAACTGACAAATTAGGTACTGTTTAGATAGGTTTAAAAGCTGATAATAAGATTAGTGAACTGAAAAACTGGTCACTGTAAAATGCACAAACTGAAGCATGGAGGAAAAAAATGAATGGAAAATACTAAAGCTAACATTAAAGAACTGAGGGACACAATAAAAATGCCAAACATAAGTGTGTTTAGATTTCCAGAGAAAAGAGAAAAATAATGGGCATAAAGCAGAATTTGAAGTGAAAAGTCAAATGAAATTTTATAACTGACGAATGACATCGACCCACACAGATTAAAGAAGTTCTTAAAACTCCAATTAGGATAAACACATAGAAAGCTACACTGAAGTTATGTGAGTAATTTTGCTGAAATTCAAAGACAAGAGAAAAATTTCAAAGTTAGCCAGAGAAAGAGATGCATTACCTAGAAAAGAGCAAAATTAATAATGACAGCTGACTTCTTAACAGAAATAAGGAAGTCTATAAGGCAACATGAACTTTAAAGTGCTGAAGGAAAACAACTGCCCACCACAAATTTCATATTCGGTGCATGGAGTGTATGTGTGTGTATGTGTATATGTGTATAATAATGGCCTTCAAAAGTGAAAGCCAAATAGAGATATTTTCTGATGAACAATAACTAAGAACTAAGAGAACTTGAAACCAATAAACACACAGTAATACAAACAAATAAATGACTTTCTTCAGGCACACATCAGGCACAAACTTATATAATCATGTGATTTATGACAAAGGTCAACACTGAAATGCAAAGGCTTTCTTCAACAAAAGCTTTGAGTATTTAAGATATCCATGGGGAATAAATTAACTGTAACTGCTTAGTAACAACATACACAGCTATCAATTCTGGATAGATCAAATTATCTAATGTCAAAGATAAATCCAGGATTATTACCAATCTCCAACTAGTGATGCATATGGAAAAAGACCTAGACTAAAAGGGGGACATATTAAATACAAATGAGTTTTATGGCTAAGAGATTTCAAAGTGAGTCAGGAGGTCATTCCAGAGGTTATGCTTATGCATGTTTCAGGAGGACCTCACTGACGGTTACAGTAAACAGTGTCTCAAGCATGAAAGCTCCTGAGGGCTCTAGAGACATCTAGACATTATAGGCAAGGCAGACGACCCCAGGAAATCAGTACCTCATTGGATGGCCTTACCTTGGAATATATGATAACCTATCTCCCCAATATATCAGAGTTAGGCTCATTTGTAATTTTTCTACATATGGTTCTACTGCCCCTTTTATTTAAACCTATAACTAGCACTATACACATTAAGTATATTTCCCAGATACTTACATCTTCTGGCTTTTCACATGCCGGTTGAGCCCTAAGAGTTGCAGCTGACACTTACTCTCCAATTCATCAAACTCACCAAGGGCAACTAACAAAAGGCTGATGATGGACAATGCCCAGCCCCATAAACAGTATCTACAACTGCAAGCAAGATAGTTCCATCCATCATCCCCAAGGGGTTGTGTAGTAGGAGCTGAAGGTGTAGTTGATATGCAAGCTTTGGAGCCTGATGCTGCCTGCATTGCTCCATGAATCTTCTCCCACCTTTCTCCTCAGCCAAGGGTAGGGATGGAGCAATGACCATGTATAGTAGTTGAAACCATGGAGAACAAGACCATATTAGGTGCCCAGAGAGACTGCTGAAGTTTCATAATCATTCCTCCCTTACCTGGGGTGGGGATGAAGCTGCAGAGGTGGGCAGCAAACTAAGCCATGTGGGTCAAAACTGACTGGGGTTGCCTAGGTAGACTAACATAGCACTGCCCCCTCCTTCCCTGCCAATGGTAGGGGTGGACCCTCTGTAGTATCCAACGATCTAATTTGTGTGGGGCTAAAGTACCTGCAGTTGCCCTGAGAGGCTGAGGGAAAACTGTCCTTTCTGCCCTTATGGGGTAGGAATGGGACCACAGACACCCATCAGTCCAGTATGTGCAGGCTAAGAGTATCTGCAATTGCCCAGAGAGGCTGAGGACTCACCAGCTCCCTCTTATCCTATTGGGGGTGGAGATGGATCCAGAACCACCCAACAGTCCAATCCATGCAGGCTGAAATTACCTGCCATGGCCCAGAATGGCTGAAGAAACACAGCTCCTGTCCTATCCTATTGAGGGGTTGTGGATGGAACCACAGGTGTCTGACTACTCCATCTGTATGGGCTAAAAGCACCTGCAGTTGCCCAGAGAGTCTGGGAAGATACCATCACCCTCTAGTCCTATAGGTAGTGGATATGTAACCTCAGGAACCCAACAGTCCAGTTCATGCAGGCCAAAAGCACCTACAGTTGCCCAGAGAGGTTGAGGAAATACCAGCTTTTGCCATCTTATGGGGGGCTGGATTAGAATCCCAGGTGGTCATCAAACCAGTCCATATGGGCCAAAAGTTCCTGCAGTTACTCAGTGACGCTGAAAGATCACATCTCCACTCTTATCTATTGAGAGGGTGGGATAGAGCTACAGGTAGCTGAGTATCCAATCTGTGCTTGTTGAAAATGCCTGCAGTTGCCCAGAGAGACTGAAGAAACACCAGCCCCCTCCTATCCTGGGGGTGGGTGGGGTGGCAGACGGACTATAAGGCATTAAAAAAAAAAAAAAAGAAGTCTCTGCAGGCTGAAATCTCTGCAGTTGCCCAGAGAGGTTGGGCTTCAATGTGACCTGGGTAGAAAGAAGCCAATCCCTACATTCAGTGTGATTTTTCAATAAGCCCTTCTTCCTCTCAGGCTGGGGGTGGTGTTAAAATGGTGGCTACTGGACTCATTCTGACTTGGACAGGTTCAAACTTTAGATGTTCTTAGGATTATACTTTAAGCAACCTAATTGACTAATCAGTAGCTGAAGTCAGTGCCTGACCACCTCTTCCTCCCCCATTTTTAGGAAATGTAGCTTCCAACTCCAGCCACAGAATATTTCCTGAGGTGGTTTATGACACCAGTGGAGGATGGGCACTGGCATCCATGGCATGGATTGCTCTACTCATGAATCTTCTCTGTAGATGGGCATTCTTCTCCTTCCATTCTTTCAAGGATGTTGCAGGAGGGTCTCCTGGGCTCCTGCCCCCCCACCCCCAAATAGGTGCTTTAGATAGCTCTGCATTATTACTAACTGCACTATAGGATGAGCTAACTCTTGGAGCTCCTTACTCTGCTGCTACCTTGCCCTGATTTGTTTTTGTTCAGCTGAAGTAATACTAGCTATGAGGACACTAAGTGGGTATTACGATTGATTTCTGGACCACAAAAAGTATATTGACACCCTTACCCCAGTTCTTATGAATATGATCTTATTTGGCAAAATGTTATTTGCAGATATAATCAAGTTAAGATGAAGTCATTATGGCTTTGGGTGGAACCTCATCTGTTATGATTGATGTTCTTATTAGAAGAGGAAAAGACTCAGAAACAGGCACAGAAGGAAGAAAGCTATGTGAAGACAGGCAGAAGTTAGAGTTGTACTGCCTCAAGTCAAGGCAAACAGATGGCCAGTGACCACTAGAAACTGGGAAAAGGCAGGGAAGGATCCTCTCCTAGATGCTTCAGAGAGAGCAAGGCCCTGCCAACACCTTGATTTAGAATTCTGAGTGCCCAGAACTGTAAAAGAATAAGTTTCCATTGTTTAAAATCATTTCATTTATGGTTCTTTGTTATGGCAGCATAGGAAACTATTAGAGGGGTTCATTTATTCTCTTTTAACAGTAATCTTGTGTCTGCTTTTTCAGTTCTTTTGACCCAGGCATAGCTTCACCCTGTTTTCTCACATCTATGCTAGTTCATTTAGAGTGCCGACTGGTCACCTCCAGGTCTTTCACCTTACACATCATAAGCAATAAGACTGGCATTTTCCTCTCCATAAATCTGATTTCTGAAGTGATCTCTATTTTTTTTTAACTCAGAAGAGGAAAAAGGGTTATATTTAAATTGTCCCTAAAATTCCAATAACATTTTATATCCATTTTTCCAGAATATTTTTCAGTCTTATTACATTGCTCCCTGACCCCCAACTGACAATGAAATCCATGATTTATGGGATGCGCACTCCTGTTACCTATTTACTTACTAATTGTATTAGTGATACATCATAAGTATAAACTGGAAATATTTTTCTTAGTACATAAAGTGTTTTTTCACTTATTTATATTTTAAATATGTAGATATTTTTATTTGTGTAATATAAAAGGTATACTCTACTGTTGTTATTTAATATTTTCCTAGAAAGCTACGTTTCATAATAAAATAGGGAAAATATCACTGTAAGTTTTCTTATCATTGTACTTCTATTTGTTTCATCATATTTTATTATTTCAATTACTCTGAGTTTTATGGGACATCTATGGAATGAAGTATCTTTCACTGTACCTAAAATAAATTATTTGGTCAACACCAGTTACTGAGCAGTCCTTTCTTTTATTAAACATTATATTATTATATAGTTTTCATATATCAAATTATGCATGAGCAAGACATTGTTTTCAGCAATTACAAGACTATTTCTTTGTTTTTTTCATATTTTAGACAAAAGTCAGCACCATAAAAACAAATGATGGTATTCATATTTGATACAAATTCAAATGCATTAAATCTACAAATTGGGAAAATTTATTTCCCTAAATTATTCAAAATATATATTTATATATTTTCACCAAATTTTATAGTTTCATTCATAAAGCCTCCACATTTTCATGTGACAACCCTTTAATTTTCTCTTCAGAATACCACAAGTTCTTTTGTAGTACTGCTGCTTTAACAACACTTTCAGGAAAACATGTTTGGAGAAATTGATAATCCAAAGAATCCAGAAACAGGAATTGTAGACCAGTAAGATTGTTACACATCCTGCAATAACCAGAAAATTGTTCTGAATAGTCTCAGAAATAATACTGAAGAATACTCTCTGACAGAAATTTAAATGGGAGAAATGTCATTCATGAAACTTGAAACCCATGCTTGCTTTAAAGGATGCTTGATATATACAATTTTTGTGTGTGTGTGGGGGTAAAAATCAAAATTTTCACAATACAAACCAATATTTGTAAAATGATATATAGATATATATGCATATATGTGATATATACACTCTTAATAATGAAGGGAAGCCAGTTGAAAAATAAACCTGAAGACACCAAGGAACATTGAAATCACAAAATTCACTACCAGTTGCAGGATCTATGTAGATCTCAGCTATTTCCACACCTGAATGAAGAAGTCCTCATGGTGGAGCCCTCACATGCAGCAGCACCCAACCCAGACAAGTTTACTTCTAAAAAATCTGGAATAATCAGTTATTGAGAGAATATGTATATATATATACTGTGTCCAAAGAACACAAAGCACAAAAAAGGAAAGGGTAAGTTTAATAAAAATCTTACAAATGCAGACATGTATAAAATGGACAAAATGAGCCTCCATAAAAAAATGCTATTTTCATTGAAATTAAACATGCAGCTGAGAGTGTTTTAAACAGAGTATTAATTTTCTAGAAAAAGGTCAGAAAATATTACATAACTTGTAAGATATGAACTAAAGTGATGTATGTTTGTCTTTAAAGCAAGTATGAGACATGGAATTTAGAAAGTAAAATTGCTTCTCCCCTGACATAAAGGAAGGAAGGGTAATATTGAAAAGTAATTATAGTGCTCTTCTGTAGAAAAAAACATAAATATTTCGTGTTTTATATAGTATATCATCATAACAATTAATATACGGCCATTTTGAACATAATTATTGTTCTTTACATAAATAATATACATGCCTTTTCTTATTTTGTTTGCATTATTTTTATGCTAGAAGGAGCTGAACAATATTATGCTTACAGTCTTCTTATAAATTTATTATTTTTCCTTCATTTTTCTTGACTTTTCAAGATTTGCCTACATTACAAAATTTATCATCTTTTTTACTGAATAATAATATGCTGAGTGAGATAAGCAAGACACAAAAGGAAAAATATTGTATGATTCCACTTAAATGTAATATGCAAAATAAGCCAATTCATAGAAAAAGAATATTGATTAAAGGTTTCATGTGCTAGGGGGTGGAGGAAAGGTGGGCCATATATTTTTTATTTATTTTTTTATTTTTTGTTTGTTTGTACCATTCTTTTTTTTTTTTTTTTTCCCCAAAGAAGCCCCTGTATTTCAACTGCTCATCCCTTCCCTGCCCCAAAAGTGTCAAGTGGCCACTGGCTCCACCTCACTGTTATAATTTCTTCCATTGCTAAAATCACCATATGTGAACAACAGAATACCATCAAGTCCACTCTAGTCCATAGTTCTTTGCCCAAACCTGAGGCGACTGGGATGGTGATGTCCACTCCACCTCCAAGTGAGAGAGGGCTTATATTCCATGGATATAGTGGGTGGGATGATCCTGCCTGCAGATGCGGGCCCTCTCCATTCCCTAGGATGGCCATTGCCCATCGTTGTCTCCTTGCCAGGTGACTTGGATGAGTCCATTGAGCTGTAGGGTAGGAGTTGCAGCTACACCGAGATTCCATACACACCTGGCACATAGGTAGGCCAGAGGCTCCAGTCTCTGGAAGTATACCTAAAAATATCAGCATCACATATAGGTTTGAATAGAAGGGACTGATGAACCATGGGCAGAGAAGACTTATTTGAGTCCAATTCTGTCACTCCCAGGAGCACAGATTCCAAAATAGAGCCCACTGATAAGGCATCAGTCTCTGGGTCTATCCCCACTTACATAGGACCTGGGTGTCTCCAGAGCTCTCAGGAGCTCCTCTGTGTGGGGTGATAGACACTTAGATGTTCTATGAGCTCCTACTGAGGTGTGCGTAAGAGTTACCTCTGGGATGACCTCCTGACTCTCTTTGAAGTCTCTTAGCCACTTGAACTCATTTGTCTTTACCTTTTCCCCCTTTAATTCAAGGTCTTTTTCCAGTTGTGTTGCCAGTTGGCACTTGGTATTAATCCCTCATTGCAGGGAGGCTCATCCCGGGGAGTCATGTCCCACGTTGGGGGGAAGGTAATGCGATCATATGCTGAGTTTGGCTTAGAGAGAGGCCACATTTGAGCAACAAGGAAGCTCTCAGGTGGCAACCCTTAGGCACCCTACAACTGCAGGCTAAGTCTAAGTTACAAGAGCAAAGACTCACAAGGGTAGTCATCAATAAAAAGAACACATCAGTGGGTCATCCTCTTTTGACAGACACTGTCCCTGCACTCAGAGGACTATTGCTGCTCCCTTGGAGACTGTGGCAGAGCTCTCCAGGCTAGGAATTCAGATTCCCTCATTTATTGTGTGATTGTCCACCCATCATGACCATGCCCCATCTTTTGATCTTTTGAACGATTTTGTATATCTTTCATGTATATTTGGATGAACTAATTCCCATGAAACTCCCCCTCCCAGACACCCCCCCAATAATCCCATGCAGTACCCATTGTAACCCTTCTGTGATCCAAATCCTCCATGAACATGTAGTCCATAAAATAATCAAATACACTTACTAGGAAAAAGAAACAACTATGATAAGCTTACATGCAAGAGACAAACATAAGGAAAATCAGGGAAAAAAAAAAAAGAGAAGGAAAAAAAACAAATAATCAAACAAAAAACAAAACAAAACAAAATATAATTAGCAGATTGGGACATTTAAAAAATGGGCAAAAAAGCATTTAAAAATATATATATATATGTTCATTTTTTTTTCCTTTCTCTTTTCTTTTCTTTCCTGCCTTTTATCATTGTGTTATCGGATGTCCGGTGTGCCATGACACCTTCCCCCTCTCAATCCCCATTGTCTCCCAATTTTTCATTTCATTTTCAAAGAAGTTTTAGGTCACAGCAAAGTCACAGATGGAGTGCCGGAGACTCCCAGATACCAAATCCCCCCCTCCCCACCCCATATTACACCCCCCCCCTTTTTTTTTGGATGTTAGCATTGTTATAACTGTTATACAGATAGCAAAATATAGCAACTAAACATTGTCAATGATTTACAGTATAGTTTACAATTTAGATGATACAGTTTAATAATTTTGATGATATTTACCATGTCCTGTGTCCATTACTGTAAGGTAATGAAAAACCTTCCCCATGACCATGAAACACCCCATTAGATCTTGACTGTTCCCTTCCCCCCAGCCACCCAGGGCCCATGATACCACCCTCTCCCGACCCATGGAATGTCAAGATTCACAGTAACATTCCCTGGGAATTTGAACCTGCCGTTCCTAATCCACTCACCCGCCAGTGATGCACAACCAAACCCATGAACACCATCACTCATCTGCCCCATCCCCCAACATGCAACCACACTCTATCCCTTTACCATAGATTATGTCCATATGGGTGATGGCTCAAAGCCTGCTCTTCTCTTACTCTCCTTTGTTAACCTATCTTTCAGACAATGGTTCTCAGAGACTGCTCACTTTTCTCAGTTCAGATCAGTGAGGTTATATACTGTTCATCCTTCAGTGCTTGGCTTGCTTCACTCAACATAAGGTCTTCAAGATTCGTCCACGTTATTCCATATGTTAGCACTTTGTTCCTTCTTACAGCTGAGTAATATTCCATTGTATGTATGTACCACATTTTGTTTATCCATTCGTCTGTTGATGGGCACCGGGACTGATTCCAACTTTTGGCAATGGTGAACAATGCCGCTATGAACATTGGTGTGCATATATCTGTTTCTGTCTTTGCTTTCAGTTCTTCTGGGTATATACCCAGCAGTGGAATTGCTGGATCATACGGAAGATCTATTGTTAGTTTTCTGATGAACTACCAAACTGTCCTCCACAGTGGCTGGAACATACCGCAGTCCCACCAGCAGTGGATGAGGGTTCCTATTCCTCCACATCCTCTCCAACATTTAGTGTCTCCTGTTTTTTTAATAGCTGCCATTCTGATGGGTGTAAGATGGTATCTCATTGTAGTTTTGATTTGCATTTCCCTGATAGAAAGCGATGGTGAGCATTTTTTCATGTGCTTTTTAGCCATTTGTATTTCTTCCTTGGAGAAGGGTCTTTTCAGGTCACTTGCCCATTTTTTAAATGGGTTGTTTGTCCTTTTATTTTCAAGGTGTAGGATTTCTTTATATATGCAGGATATTAAGCTCCTATCAGATATATGGTTGCCAAATATTTTTTCCCATTGGGTAGGATGCCTTTTTATTTTCTTAATAACATCCTTTGAGGTGCAGAAGTTTTTTATTTTGATGACATCCCATTTATCTATTCTTTCTCTTGCTGCTCGTGTTTTGGCTGTGAAGTTCATGCAACCATTTCCTATTAAAGGTCCTGTAGATGCTTCCCTACATTATCTTCCAAGGTCTTTATGGTTTTGGCTCTTATATTTAGATCTTTGATCCATCTTGAGTTGATTTCTGTATAAGGTGTGAGATGGTATTCTTCTCTCATTCTTTTGGATATGGATATCCAGTTCTCCAAGCACCACTTATTAAAGAGGCCATTCTCTCCCAACTGAGTGGGCTTCATGGCCTTGTCAAATATCAGATGACTGTATATGCGAGGATCTATATCAGAACTCTCAATTCAGTTCCATTGGTCAGTAGGTCTATCCTTGTGTCAATACCACGCAGTTTTGATAAAAGTAGCTTTGTAGGATGTTTTAAAGTCAGGTAGTGTGATACCTCCAACATCGTTTTTCTTTTTCAATATATCTTTGGCAATTCAGGGCATCTTGCCTCTCCAAATATATTTTGTGGTTGGTTTTTCCAGTTCTTTAAAAAATACA
>JAKSZT010038539.1:1152400-1176329 GCA_026826555.1 Tolypeutes matacus
TTTGGCCTCCCTGGGGGACTGGCCACAGTGGGATCACTTCCCCAGCTATTCTGGACTGTTTGTGTAGTGTAAGTAATAAAGCAGTCATTTGCTGAGAATTTTTTTTGGACCTGAACCATGTTTCCATGATGCAACATATAGCAATTCACTCCACAGGAACTGTATTATTCAGGGTTCACTAGGGAAACATAACTAACAGGAGATATTTATAAATATTAGGAGATTTTTAATTAAAATTTTATCACGTGACTGTGGGGAAGCGTAAGTCCAAAATCATAGAGCAGACTCCAAACCAGGAACTCTGATGAAAATTGAATTATCCAGGAGAGACTAGCTGGCTGAAGTAGAAATGTAAATTCTCTCATCTAACTGCTGAAATCATTAAGTTTCCTTTTAAAGTCCTCAGTTGATTAGATGAAATGTTTCTCCTTGTTGAAGGAAATCTCAGTTGATTGGAGATATAAACAGCCATAGATGCAGTCAACTTACTGATGAAATAAGTCCACAAAATGTCCTTAAATAACCATCAGACTAGTGCTTGCTTAGCCAAACATCTACATACCATCACCTGGCAGAGTTCACACGTAACACTAACCATCACAAGAACTAACACAGATTTCCAAGTATGAATGACAAAAAGTAACTCCTCTATTATTTCCAAAAATTCTAATTTCCTCCATTCCATGAAAAAGAAGGGAAACCTTCATATGTGGGCATGTCAAGTAATCTTTTTTTCCTGGTGATACACTGATGACCTTGAAAATAATCCTCAGAATAGAAAAGAATCATTGAGAGAAAAACAAAGTGAGAAACATTCTGAAGATAAAGGTGAGTGATATAATTATCATATTTTTATGTTTCCACCAGATATGAAAAACCATGCCTAAGAAATTTTCCAATGTGAAAATCATAAAGAAATTATTGCTCATTGAGTTTCCTAAGGACTGGATGCTATGGAGACTGTACATCACAATCTTCTTCCTCACTCACGTGAAAGAAATGTTGGTGAATCTTCTCATTGTCACCCTCACCATTATTGACCAGTATCTCCAAGTCCCCATGTATTTCCTTCTGAAAAATTTGTTCTTGATTGGTGTTTCCTCTATCTATGTCACTGTTCCAAAATACATCAGGAACTCTCTGACCAACAGCTATTCCATAAGCTTTGTAGTAGGATGTGCTTCAAAAGATTTTCATTTTATTTATTCCTGACACCGAATATACCCTCCTTATACTCATGTCCTATGACTGCCTTGCTGCCACCTTTCATCCTTTGCACTATGAGGCCATTAAGGACAGAGACACGTATTTGTAGATGGTGATGGTATTGTGGCTCAGTGGATGTGTCTGTGGCTCTGTTCAGGTTGCATGTACATTCTCTGGCAGTTTCTGTGGGCTCAACATAATACATCAGTTCTTCTAGGCTGTCTCTTCACTACATACACATTTTTGTTCTGAGATCATATTTTGTAATATACCTTTATTATTACTGGCTTTTATTTTGCCTTGAAAATTTCATTTTAATGATTGTTGCCCATGTTCACATTTTTGCCCCTCTCCTAAAGATACCACTTGCACAATCAAGTTCAAAACTGTCTCCAGCTGCATACACAACTTGACAATGGGAACCATTTTCCTATCCTCTGGATTTATTGTGTACTTAGGTTCTACCTGCAAATCTCCATCATCTTTGAAAATTCTTATCTGTGTTACACTCTCTATTACTTCTCACCATGAACCCTGCCTTTTACAACCTGACACATGGGGACATGAAGTTGAGCCACAGTAATTGGAAATTGACCCCAAAGATAAATATGTCTATAATATCCACAATTTTATTACCTACTAAATATATCAAATTCTTTGCTCTATATGAATGTATTTATTAATTATTAGATATTTCTGATTCAATGATTACTCCTAAATAGGTTGTAAACATTTTATCATATTTCATGATCTGAAGTTTTAGTAATGTCTTGACATTTTATACTCCATCGAATATCTCAAAGGATTATGTTCCTATCATCAGGACCCACATTTGAAGGAATTGCTCAATTCACCATACCCATTTGTCTCCCACTTGGTATGATTTTATGATTATTTAAACATTTATATATTTTATTATAATTCTTGGTAGTGACTTTTCCAATTTAATTTTTGCAAAAGTTATGTAATGAAGATCAACATCCAGAGTTGTGATTTTTTTCTCTTTTGTTGGTTTATACCTTCAAAAATATTTTATGAGTTCACAGAGTTAAGAGTTTTATAATAAGGATAAGTCCATTTTTTGTGATATTACCATTATATTCAGAAAAATCTTAAAGAGAATTTATGAACGTAATATACATTTAATAGGTGACACCAATTACCTATGATTCAATGACAATTTTAAGAGTAGTGATACTGGATGGCAGAAGGCACAACTCTCATTATAAATTGAAAATTGAGAAAGAAGGCAAGAACTGGAGGATGGCCACTTGGTATGTCCATTTCTGGTCTCATGTCCAGAAATAACAATATTATCAGAAGCCATATTTTATTTCATCTACACATTTTGTATGTCTATATTTTAAGCTTTACTTAAATTTATTTGTATATTTAAATGCATATCCTAATAAATTAATATATCACATTATTTCTAAATTTAAATGTGACTCTTTTAATTTTACTTCTAAATTTTAATTTTGTGTACTAACATTAATTGTCTCTCTTCTCATTTTAAATTTATGTCTATTATACTTCCTAATTTTAATTCATTAGCATGAAAAAATATCCTTTTTATTTATTTTGAATTTTTGCTTGTTTCCATTGTCACTCAATTCTTCTTCCTTATCTTCTTCCGATTCTCTAAATGCTCTATTTCTATTCTATTCCTTTTCTTACTTACAGTTCTTTCCTTTCTTCCTTAATGAGATATATGTGTTTTCTAGATTAGACATCAGTTTGGCAAGTTTTCTCAACTGTTTACTTCTCATTCTATTCATGTTTCTTTACTTCAAGGTTCAAGGCATCATGTAAAGTGAAATCAGTCAGAAACAAAAGGAAAAATATTTTATGATCTCACTGGTTTTTAAATAAGTAGAATAAGCAAACTCATAGATTCATAATCTAGAATATAAGATACCAGGGTGCAGGGTGGAGCTAGGTAATGGGGAGTTATAACTTAAAATGTACAGAGTTCCTATTTGGAATAACAGAAATATTTTGATAATGGATGATGGTGATAGTGTGTCACCATTGTAAACATAATTTACAGCTTTGAAATATATATCTGAAGGTGGATAAAAGGGAAAATATTGGGTTGTATATATGGACATAGAATAAAAATTTTATTAAAAATCCATGAAACCACACTACGGAAACAGTGAACCCTAAGTTAAAACATGAATTTAACTAATAGTACAATTACAAAAAATGTGTTTTCATCAATTGTAACAAATATACCACATCAATGCAAGGTGTTAATGGGTGGTTATTTGGGAAGCCTACATGTATCTGGATGACTCTTGTTGCTGGGGGTAAGAGATGACATGGGTTTGACTACCAAAGGGTAGCATGAAGGGACATTTTACGGGGAGAGAACTGTTCTGTATCTTGATTTGGTGGTGATTACATGAAGACTCATGGAACTACATACAAAAATAAAGCAAATTTTACTTTTTTAGGAGTCAGCCAAAACGAGAATATCAATAAAATTGTAGGTGTTCCAGGTATCTTTCATGCCCATTTTCCCATCCTCTAGGCCTAGCCTTTTGTGCTGGCTGGTACTGCAACACCAGCCAAGCAGATGTGTGCCTGACAGCACCTCTCAGCTGCATCTCCTAGTTCTTCCTTTCTGTCCTAGGGCATAGGGTTTTGTATGAAGGTCTGCCTGCAGGGAAGAACTCATACCAGCCTCTGAGGGAGTCAGCATTCCTTAGACAATTAATGGGAAATAAGAACAACTTGAGAAATCTCCCATCTCCATATCTTTAGCAAATTTTTCTAATGTTAATCCAATATTTGAAACATATATATATATATTATTTCTTTGAAAATTATCAGTAGTTTACTAAAAATCTTATTAAAACTAAGTTTTTATTTTGGCTTGATCTTAATATTAATTCTAAACAACATTTATATTTTGAAATAAATAATTCACAAGAATAGTCACAATTAATAATTTATTGACATAGATTTGCAAATTAAGGGGGAAGATTTACTTGATAAATAGTACAGAATGATTTAATTAAAATGTTCTAAGTACATAAAATTAATATTCATCAAATCCAAACAAGAACAAAGTTCTACATTTTTAATTTTTTACAATTTTTGTTGTAGCATATATGTAACATAAACTTGCCATTTTAATCATTTTAAGTGTGCAATTCAGTGGCATAAATTACTTTGAAAATTTGCTATCCTTATCAAACTGCTTGTGAACAAAATTTTTAATAACCCCAAACAGAAACTGTACACAATAGCTTCCCATTCAGTCTTTCTCTTAGCTTCTGGTAACTTTAACCTACTTTCCATCTCAATGAATTTCATATTCTAGATATTTTGTATAAGTGAAATTATACAATATTTAAACTTTTGTGTCTGACTTAATTCACTCAACATAATGCTTTCAACATATATTGCTCAACCATAAAAATGAATTTCTGATATATTTTACAACATGGATGAACCTTGAAAAATCCTGAATGTTTGAAGTAAAACATTATGAGAGGTCAAATATGCTGATCAGAAATATGTACCAAAATAATGCATAAGACATAATATGAACAGATTT
The DNA here is from genome assembly GCA_026826555.1 of Tolypeutes matacus. Lineage (NCBI taxonomy): Eukaryota > Metazoa > Chordata > Mammalia > Cingulata > Chlamyphoridae > Tolypeutes > Tolypeutes matacus. The sequence continues at coordinate 1,157,175 of JAKSZT010038539.1, forward strand.
TTTTATTATATAAAATCAAAACATCCATTTAACTAACATGTTGAAATGGAATTATAATCAATTTTATGGTGACTATAACTCAAATATTTTATTTTTGATTCGTTTCTACAGAGAAAGTTGTAGTATCTTTGCAGTAAGTATTTCCCTCATTTTATGTAATGAAACATGTCCTACACAAACATATGTTCATGTCCTAACCCCTGGTCCTGTGAATGAGAACTCATTTGCAAATAGCACCTTCCAAAATCCTCTTACTTACTTGAGGCCAAACTAAATCAGTTTGAATTTCAATCCAATATGACTGGAGCCCTTTAAAGCAGAGCACATTTGAGCACAGGATGAGCAAATGAGGAGAAATATGGGCATATGACACAGGCAAAGACTGAGTCACGGAATACTGGTAAGCCACCAACATCAGTCTACAGTCTTCAGGGAATGAACGAATCTGTTGACACCTTCATTTGGGATTTCTAGCCTCTAAAATTTGAGGAATTAAATTCCTGTTGATTAAATGAAGTCAGTGATACTTTGTTATGGAAGCCCTGGACAACTTTCTTGTCTTTTGGACCACTGCAAGAATAATACTGCAATTTTCTAAATTCCATTTCTCATAACTGCTTTAAAAACAAACTCACATCACTTTAGATCATGTGTTGCAAGTTATGAAATATTTGCTGAATTTTTAAATGAAAGCCTTTTCTATTTCTCAATGAATAGCATTTTTTAAAAAAACATTTCAATGAATATAACATTTGTTTATGGAGACTCCATTTGTATGTTGTTTAAGATCTTGCAGTTTTACAGATTACCTAATTATTGATTTATCCTCTCTTTTCATTTAATTTTTTTTTACATTTTTGTGTTATTTGGATACAATATGGAAGACTAATCACTCCAATTCTTTTGGAGGGGGGGCTAACTTCCTGCCTGAGGTGGATGCTGATGTGTGTGATGGCTTCACTATATGAGAACAATGTCAGTGGTGTGTATTTATGCACCATGGATGTGAAATAGCTGGGAAATATTTAGAATCTGCAGAAGGTATTGATATTGTGTGTGTGATTTCAATGATCCTGCTTGGCCATTTTTATTTCCACCTTACTTCCTTGCTTCATGTTAAGACAGTATATATCATGACTCTCTTGAGGCAAGTAGGGGTTTCAGAGTTTCAAGAAAGCTTCTATAACAGCATCAGGTGAATTTTCTCCCTTGCAACATTTGACATGAAATAGATAATCACATTATAATTGTAAAAGAAAGGACTACTCAGTAACTGATGTTAGATAAATAGTTATTTAAGGAACAGAAAAAAATAGCCACTTCAGTATATAAAAGTACTCTAAAATCCAGAGCAATTTAAAATAAAATGTGATGAATTAAGTTAAAGGACAAGGAATAAAAATCATAGAGTGATATTTCCTTCATTTTATTACAAAAAATAGCTTTCTAAAAAAATATTAAGTAACAACAAAGGCCAGATTATAAAGTTCACATCACATAAGTAATTAATATCTATTAATTTAAAATATAAACATAATGAAAGAAAAATAACCTAAAAAGAACATATTTGTAATATATTGATTATTATTAATAAAATTAGTAAATAAACAGCAGGAATGGGTATGATATAGCTCATGAAACTCTTATCAGTTGAAAGTCAGGGAGCAGGTTCACACAAAATGAGATGAGGCTGAAAAATACTCAGCTGAATAGTATACCAAAATTGTCTCCCAAAATGTTGCAAATGTAGGGACAATTAGTAAACCCCCTTTCCTCTCCTGGTTGAAACAAATTTAGAGATGAGATTTTAAGGGCAGAGTTTGAAAAATTTTGACAAAATATATGCTGATGCATCATATACTTCGATATAGGAAAAAGCATTTTCACTCAGATTACTCATGCCTCCACCCATCCATTACCCACGTAGTGCCATGGTACTCACCATTCTGATTTCTTCAACTGGAGATTAGTTTTGTTTCTTTAGAACTTCATATAAAAACATCCACACACTTTTCTCACAGACTTAATGTTTTTGAGGTCCATAGTTACATATAGAAGTTTGTTCTACTTTATTACTTTTTTTTTTTTTTTTTTTTTTAAGATTTAATCTATTTATTCATTTATCCCCCCCTTGCTGCTTGTGCTCGCTGGGTCAGCTAACCATGCCGTGCAGGCGGGCTTGCCTTCACCAGGAGGCCCTGGGAACCGAACCCGGGGCCTCCCATATGGTAAACGGGAGCCCTACTGATTGAGCCCCAGCCGCTTCCCACTTTATTACTTTGAATTCTTTTGGTGCCTTGATTGAAAATCAATTGAACATGTAAGTATGAATCTGTTTTTCCATTCCACTCTTTTCCCTTGATATCTTTCTTTTATTTTAGAAGAATACCACCACATTTTTGTGATTGTTGTTTTATATTAATTCATAAAAACGATTATTGCAGTCTTCCAAATTTATATTCATTACTAATATTCTTTCAGATATCTAGTTACTTTGCTTTTATATATATTTTTTTAACTTCACCTTGTCAATTTGTCAAAAAAGAGTCTGTTAATATAGTTTGGTTTTATATTGGTTCTAAGAAACAATATGGGACATTTAAGATGGCAGAATAGGGAACAGCAAGCTGCAATCCTTCTCCATAAACAGCAGGAAGGTAGGCAGGTTTACCTTTCAGAAGGGAATCCATGGGATTGGGGCAGCAGTTGGAGAGGGTAGCTAGAGAGGGGAGGCCCAGTTGGCTGGGGGAAAGGGAACCCATAGTAGATAGGGCACTCAAGTCAGCTCAGGCTAGAGAAACCAGGAAAGGGACATGGCTGGAAGACCAGTACTAGTCTGGCTTCTAGAGCACAGTTTAGTCCTTTGCCACCAGGGCAAGAAGGGGAGCATCCTAGTACACAGAAGATTTTTGAGATGGGGGATCTGTGGGGCAAAAATTGTGGGGATCCAACACATAGCCAACTCAGGGGAAGGGTGATGTAGGAGGAAGGGAGATAAGGTGGGTGGACCAGGAAAAATGAAGACACCAGCCAGCTCTGAAACAACTTCATAGAGATGGGAAGGGGGGACTGAGCAGGCAGGCTTCCACACCAACCCATACTGGGAGAGAGAGGAAAGGGTCAGTGAGCATCAGACTGACAGGTGCCTAATGGTTCTGGAGAGTTGGAAGCCTGGAGAGGCAAATGCAAAACATTAGAAGCCTAACTGGCCTGAGGCAAATAAAAAGGCAGGCAGAGGTAGAGGACCAGCTTTCAGAAGACTTGGGAAGCCTAAACTAACTTGTAGATCTGGTGAAGCTCTATAGTTAAACTCTTGCTTCACATATACAACATCCTGTGTTCAATACCTGGTACCTCCTAAAAAAAATGCCTAAGTGATAAAAGGAGTGAAGGCAGGCACCCAATGGTCTTCAGGGAGCAGGAGTTGAAGGACAAGCAGCCTCAGGACAGGAAATTTAGACTGAGGTTATTTTATTTTGTATTTCTTATTCCTTTCTCTACACCCTGGTACCTTAACTGGAGAGGGCAAACTTGAAAAGTGAATTGAGAGCACTGGCTGCCTGAGAGCATTGCAAATAAGATAAGTCTATTATCTCTGGGGTTTTTTTTTGTTTGTTTGTTTGTTTGTTTGTTTGTTTGTTTGTTTGTAGTTGTTGCTTTTTTCCTCTCCTTTTTCCTCTTTTTCTCTTTAGGGTATTTGTTTTCTCCTTTTCATTTTTCCCTCTGCTGTTGCATTTATTTTGTTCCAAATTCCCCTGTTAGGTCCTCATTTTCTTTCTTTTCTTCTCACCTTTTGGATCTTTTATTTTATACTATCTTCTTTCCTGTTTCATTCTCTTTTTTTATTCCACAATTTTAATTCTTAATCGTTTTACTTTTAATGATTTTTCATCTTATTATTATTTATTTTCTCTTTTCTTCCTGATTCTTTAAGGTTCATTTTCCATCATGTGTGTGTGTTTATTCTTTTCCTTTTCTTTCTTTCCTTTTGTATGGTCTTAATATTTCTGCAAAGGAACATAGACAACTAGAAGGATATAGAATAAGTGGAATGAAGTGTCAAAGAGGAACCTTAAAACAGAACAAAACAAAAAAACAACAACAAAAAAACCTTAAGTAGAAAGAAGATAATTATCTGAATAAGGCCAGCAAGATAAACAGATGCCCAGACACCAGGACATTTGGCCCAGTCTAATGAACAAAGTAAAAAAGATGAAGAGATGCAGAATGTGGAACAATTTATCAAGGATGCCCAAACATATCATAAATCAACGTAATGGAATGAAAGAAGAGAAAACAGATATTAAGAAGGCACTGGGAAAACATACAGAAAAAATGATAAACATACATAAAAAGATAATATAATGGATCTTAAGATGAATGGTACAATAGAAGAAATTTTAAAATATATTGGAAGCACATAACAGCAGATTTGAACAGGCAGAGGAAAGAATTAGTGACACTGAATATAATACATCTGAAATCACACAGATAGTAGAACAGATAGATAAAAGATAGAAAAATATTTATCAGGGATTCAGGGAATTGAATGACAACATGAAAATTACAACCATATGCCTTATAGGCCTCCTAGAGGGAGAAGAGAAGGGAAAGGGGGTAGAAAAGAGTATTGGAAGAAAGAATGGCTGGAAATTTCCCAACTCTTTTGAGGGACATGGATGTACATGTCAAGAAGCACAGCAGGCTCCAAACAGTATAAATCCTAACAGGGCTACCCCAAGACATATACTTATCAAAATGTAAAATATGCACGAGAAAGAGAGAATACTGAAAGCAGCAAGAGATAAGAGATTAATCACATACAAGGGATGCTCAATATGATTAAGCACTGATTCCTTATCTGAAACCATGGAGAACCAAAAGCTGTTCTTTGAAAAGATTAATAAAATTGAAAAGCCCTTAGCTAGAATAACAAAGAAAAAAAAAAAAAAGAGACAAGATGCAAATACATAAAATAAAAAACGAGAGGATATATCATCACTAACCTCATAGAAATGATAAGTATCTTAAGAGGATACTTTGAAAAATTGTACTTGAACAAGATGGATAGCTTAGATGATATGGACAAATTTCTAAAAACACACAGGCAGCCTACATTGATGAAAGAAGAAATTGATTATAGAAAGAATTAACACCAATCCTGCTTAAAATCTTCCAAAAAAAAAAAAAAATAGAAGTGGTAAGAAGATTACCTATTTCATCCCATTGTGCCAACATTACCCTGATACCAAAGTCACACAAAGATGCCACAAGAAAGGAAAACTACAGACTGATCTCTCTAGATGCTAAAGTCCTCAACAAAATACCTGTTAATCATATCCAATAACACATCAAATGAATTATGCAGATTGATCAAGTTGGTTTCATCCCTGGCATGCAAAGATGTTTCAACATAAGTCAGTCATTGTAATACACCACATTAAGAGATCAAAAGAAAAATAATCACATCTATTGAAGCAGAAAAAGCATTTGAGAAAATCAAGCATCTTTTCTTGATAAAAACCACTTCATAACATAGGATTAAAAGGAAAATTTCTCAACATTATAAAGGACATATATGAAAAACCCACAGGTAACTTCATGCTCAATGGTGAAATGTTAAGGCTTTCCCTCTAAGATCTGGAACAAGACAAGGATGCCCACTCCCATCACTCATTTAATATTGTATTAGCAGTACTTGTTGGAGCACTTTGGCAAGGAAAAGTAATAAAAGGCTTACAAGTTGGAAAGAGAGATGTCAAAATCTCACTATTTGCAGATAACATGAGCCTGTAGTAAAAGCTCTGAAGAATCTACAACAAAGCTTCTAATGTTGAAAAACAAGTTCAATAAAGTAGCAGGATATAAGATCAGCAAGCAAAAATCAGTAGCATTTCTGTACACCAATAATGAACAATCTGAAGAAGAAATCAAGAAAAAAATTCCACTTAGAATAACAACTAAAAGAATCAAATATCTGGGAATAAACTTAACTAAATATATAAAGGACATGTACACAGAAAATTAGACAGCATTGTTAAAGGATATCAAAGAAGACCTAACTAAATGGAAGAATATTCCATGCTCATGGATAGGAAAACTAAACATCATTAAGATGTCTATCCTACCTAAATTGATTTACAGGTTTTATGCAATTCCAACAAATATTACAACAGCATTTTTTACTAAATTGGAAAAGCTAACTATGAAACTTATTTGGAATGGCAAGGATAGCCAAAACATATTGAAAAAGAAAAAAAAAAATTGGAGGAATCATGCTAACTGACTTTAAAGCATACTACAAAGGTACAGTGTAGTATGTACAAAGGTACAGTGGTCAAAACAGCCTGATATTTGCACAAGGATAGACATACAAACAAATGGAACAAAACTGAGAGTTCTGAAATAGATCGTCACATATATGGTCAACTGGTATATGATAAGGCAACCAAGCCCACTATACTGAGAAAGAATGGCCTAATCAACAAGTGCTGCTTGAACAACTGGATATCCATATCCAGAAAAATGAGAGAGGATCACCATCTCACACTCTATAAAAAATTAACTCAAGATGGAACAAAGATATGAATATAAGAGTCAAAATCAAAAAGCTCCTAGAAGATAATGTAAGGAAACATCTATGAGATATAATATTAGGATAGAGTTTTATAAATTTTATACACAAAGTACAAACAATGAAAGAGAAATAGATAGATGGGAGCTTTTCAAATAAAAAAACAACAACTTGTGCTTCAAAGGAGATTTTAAGAAAGTGAAAAAGCAGCCTATTCATTGGTAGAAAATATTTGGTAATCATTTATCTAATAAGGGCCTAATATCCAGCCTGTATAGAGAAATCCTACATCTCAAAAATATAGACAACCCATGTAAAAAATGGCCAAGAGATTTTAATAGACATTTTCAAAAGAAGGAATACAAATGGTTAAAAAGCACACGAAAAGTTGTTCAACATCACTAGCTATTAAGGAAATGCATATCAAAATTGCAGTGAGATATCATCTTACACCTATTCGACTGGCAGCTATTAAAAACCAGAGAAATACAAATGTTGAAGACAATGTGGAGGAGAGGGAACACTCATCCACTGCTGGTGGAATGTAGAATGGGGCAGCTATTTTGGAGGAGAGTTTGGCAGTTCCTCAGGAAGCCAACTATACAACTGCCATATGATCCAGCAATCCCACTGCTGGGTATATACCCAGAAGAATTAAAAGCAGGGACATGAGCAGATATATCCACCCAATGTTCATAATTGCATTATTCAATTGCCAAAATTTGGAAGAAATCCAGGTGTCCATTAACAGGAGAATGGATTAGCAAATCAATGTGGCATATGCACACAATGGAATATTACTCACCTGTAAGAAGGTGTGCAGTATTAACACACAGGACAACATGGATGAATCTTGAAGATCTTAGGTTGAGTGAAGTGAGCCAGTCACTGAAGGATAAATATTACATGACCTCATGATATGACTTAAGCAAGTTGAGAAGACTCACAAAGCTAGAGTCTGGAAGATAGGTTAACAGGAGACAGAAAGGGAATAAAACATAGTAAGCCAAGGCTCCATATTAACAAAATCTATGATAAGGTGGAAGGGGACGGTTGGGCAGTGGATGGGGGGTGATGTTGGTGCTGGGATGTGAGGGAGGTGAAGGTGCTGGAATGTGAGGGGGAGTAGGGTGGAGGTATTGAGTTGTACCATCTATGGAACTGGGGAGAGGGCTGGAGGAAAAAACAGGTGAACTCTGGGGATTTGTAGATCTGTGGTTAAAAATACAGTTGAGTGAGAGACAACGTAATCCACAATGTAAACTATAATCTATGCTTAGTGACAATGCACCAAAATGTGTTCATCAATTGCAGTGAATGTACCACACTAATGAAAGAAGTTGTTAATGTGGGGAAGAATGGGAGATGTGGAGAGTGGGGCATATGGAAACCCCTTATATTTTTTACATAACATTTTATTTAATCTAAATATCTTTTAGAAAAAATTTAAAAAAGTATTTAAAAAATGCAGTGGTGGAATGTTCTATTGGCAAATACTGCAGGGGAGGGTTACTGGTAAATAGCGTCAGGTGTGGGGGATATGTGGGATAGAGTGCGCCTTGGTCATGTTTCTATGCAATATGAAAATGTTCATATTGTCATAGTGTGTTCTCAGTGAGTAGAGATCCACACAATAAACAAGAAAATATTAACCTCTCATTTAAGGGAGTCCTGGTATGTTCTCTATTAGAGGGGCAAGAATCTCTTGAGAACATAGGCAGTGCCTAATAAAAGATAACAGACCAATATGTCAAGCCCTCAATAGTACTGCATGTAACTATAAACCTTAGTATTCAAAATTTGAAACTTAGTGGTTAACATAGGTTCTGAGGAGAAGAGGAAGGAAGAATAGAGCAGATGAAATATATGGCCTTTTTAGCGCTTTGGGATTGTTTTGCATTTTCTTGGCAAGGACTGATACAGGCCATTATAAATTTTGTCCAAATATGTAAAAATGCATGTTGCAAAATGTAATCCATAATGTAAACCATTGACTATGGTTAGTAGCAATGCTTCAGTATTTGTTCATCAATTGTAACAAATGTACCATACTCATACAAGATGTTATCAATAGGGGAAAATGTGAGAAGGGGTGGTCATGGAGTTTAGGGGAATTTCCTGTATTTTCTGTGTGACATTTCTATAACTGAAAACTTCTTTGAAAATAAAGCAAAAATAAAGCAAAATAATTAGACACTGGGAGAATATACAGAAGAAATTGTCACTGTTCTTATGGTGATTAAATACATACAAATTCTTTTAAATATTTTTTAAAAATTTTTATAACTTTTTATTTTTGTATTTTATTTGTTTATTATTATTATTATTATTATTATTATTATTATTTATTCATTTTTGGGCTTTGTTTTGGGGGAGGATTTGTATTGCTGAAGGAACACAACTGTAGCAGGGTAGGATCATTGTTATGTGGTGTCAGTGATGGGGAATGTGTGGGATGGGGTGCACCTGGGGCATGACTATAGAATATGAATAGGTTCAAGTGGCCATGGAGTGTTGTCTCAGTGGGTAGAGACCTACACCATAAATGAAAGAATACATTCTCTAATAAAAGGGCAAGAATCCCCTGAGTACACAGGCCTACCCAACAAAGGAAGACAGAACAATAAACCAGACCCCTGACATTGTTGGTTGTACTTATAAGCCTTGTTCCTGTGTATTGAAACTTAGTGTTATATATTGCCTAAGAGTTACTTCCTGAAAGCCTCCTTGTTGCTCAAATGTGGCCCCTTTCGAAGCCAAACTCATCTTATAAACTCACTATCTTGCAGCCTACATGGGACATGAGTCCTGGGGATGAGCTTCACTGGCACTGAGGGATTATTACCAAGCACAGACTAGCAATATATTTGGAAAAATACCTTGACCAAGTGGGGGAAATAATAAATACAAATGAGTTTTTATGGCTAAGAGATAATTGAGTGTGGAATTCATACCAGAGCTTACGCTTATGCATGCCTCAGGAGGATCTCACTGACTGCCACAGTAAACAGTGCCTCAAGCAGGGCTGCTCCTGTGGGTTCTAGAAACATCTAGACACTTACAGGCAGGACAGATCATCTCAGGAATTAGGCACCCTGTCAGTGGACCTTAATTTGGAATATATGCTTTCCAACCTAACAGAGTTATACTCATTTATAATTTCCCTACACATGGCTCTTCTGCCCCTTTTATTTGAAACCATAATTAACATTATAATCATTAAATATATGTGCAAGAAACTCAAGTCTTTGGTCTGTTCATACGCTGGTTGAGCCCTGAATCTTAGCAGAGTTGCAACACCCACTCTACAGTTCATCAGACTCACCCAGGACAACTAAGAAAAGGATGATGGTGGGTAACACCCATTAAAAAAAAAAAGCAGAGAGTATCTACAACTGCAAGCAGTACAGTTCTATCCTTCTGCCCCAGGGTATCTGAGCTCCCTCTCAATCAGAAACAGAGTGGGCATCACTAACCTAAAATTCTCAATATTGAGGAATGAACAAACATAAGGGGAATACAACTTTAGAGTAAAGTATACTTATACTAGCAATGGAAAATTTGTAACATTGATATAAAGGCAGTGGTCACCAGAGTTTCTGAGGTGAGGGAGAGTGAAGAATAGGTATAACATGGGGCATTTTTGGGACATTTGGAATTGTTCTGAATTAGATCGAAATGATGGATTCAGCCATTATACATTTTGGTAAAACCTATAATAATGTGCCATTGAAAGTGTAAACTATAATGTAAAATAAACTATAATGTAAACCATCGAGTATGGTTAGTAGCAGTGTTTCAATATGTGTTCATAAATTGTAACAAATGTACCACACTAATCAAAGATGTTGTTAGTGAGGAAAAGTGTTGGAGGGGATTGTGGAGGGGGGTGTTATATGTGAAAAAGCCTATATTTTTGTTGTATCATTTATTTAATCTAAAAAAATTTTTAAAGTAAAAAAAAAATGTGATTAATATGCAAATATTAAAGAGCAATAGTAAGCATATCTGTAACTATATTTGGAAATTTGTGATGAATAGGTTAAGCAAAAAATAAACAGGTTAAACATAGTATGGTAAGATACCAGTTATGTCAAAATGTTTTTGCACTTATATGTCACAATTCCATAGTGACAATAGAAATAGAAAATAGAGAAAAACATTTAACAATTTCTCTGAGGAAAGGAAAATTTGTTTAAGGGACCAAAAGAGGAAATTTATCTTTCTACATTTTCATAAGTATTAAAACCATCACATATCTGTTCAGATTTTTCCAGACATAACTTCATGAATTTATTTTTTTCCATTTCTTGATAAATGTAAAGTTTCACAACAAACAATTCAGAGAAGAGAATAACAAATGTTCCACAATAATTCAAAGTGTTGGTGTTGGGGTGATGTATGGGAATTCTGCATATTATACATGGTTGTTTTTTAACTTCTCCAATAAAAAGAAAAAGAAAGAAAAAATAATTTTGAAAAACTACAATGAGATACCACTTTAAATCCACTAGGATGGCTATAATAAAAATAGACAAACTATTATTGATGAGATAGGACCTTTAGCTGGAAATCTAATGCATAGGAAAATTATTTATGACCTAATTATTAACATTTCAATCCCTCAGTGTACAGGATGACATCATTTTCAAGGAAATAAACTCCCCTTCAGTACTCTTGGCCAATACACTTAATTAATTCTCCTTTAATTAGGCAATTTGTAACCTTATACAAAATTCAAGATCCGTAAAATTGTCCTTTCAACTTCTGCTTTCCAGTGAGAGAAGACTGTTACTCGGCAAAGTTGCAAAACACTGCAAAAGGCAGCCAGAGCAATAGAAGGCATAGTCATCCCATTGTACAAATAACCCATATCTCCAAGATGTTATTCCCTCTTGGGAAAGAGACCTTTATCAGCCTCATTGTCTTTAAGTTCCACAGCACTTTACTGAATGCACCTCTGAAATGAGAGAGATTGTGCTTTTCTTAGGTAAGCATATTTCCCCAAACCTATAGTCATCCCACTTTAAGCTTCTCTTTGCTACTACCCTGTTCAGACTAGGTCTCTTGAAATGTCTATGTAGATAAATTTATTTCACCTGTGTAATTCCATTTTCTTTAAGAAAAATAAAATGATGCTTATTTTATTTTAATTGTGATTTTTAGATCCATGGCAGTCTCAGGCCCTATTGATGGAAAAATTTTTTCAAGTCAAAATGTTTCTGATCAATTTAATCAGAATAAAGGAAATTTGTGATGCATCTAGCATTCTATTGAGTATTCAAAGTTAGTTAATCTATTATCTGATTAACTTGAAGTTTCTTTTAAAATGTCAATGATCCAGTTATGATCTTGAATATGTAGAAGCTGTATTATAAGCACTATTATTCTCTCAGAAACACTTTTCAGAATGAATCTGCATCAGCCCCCTCCACAGCTAACTCCAGTTACTTCTCCTGTAATAGACTAAAGTAGAGAAAGAAATCACAGCTGAAATTCTTTATATTGTTTCTCCAAATGTATCAATAAATCAGTTTGTGGGGAACTAAAGCCGAACCCAAATATCATTAACAATAACTGACTTCTCTATTCTAATAAACATTCTTACTACATTTCACCTATTAGAACAAAGACAGAAGAATCACTCATTTGTTTACTGCTGGGGTAAATTTTTTTTTTTTTTCATTTTATGCATAAATTGTGGACTACTCTGATAAATTTTTCTACCCTGTTCCTAATGGCTTAATAAAATTGCCTTTTCAGGAATAAAGAATTTATAATTTGCAACATAGGATTTGCTTTGGGGTATGGAGGGGGCTACTCTGATGTTCTTGAATATGTTGTTCAGAATAACAAAGACCAATTGGTAGAATGAACAGAAAGAGGAAGATTCTAAGAAGGTAATTGAATGAGGAAATTATCACTTTTCTTACATTTCCATAGCCAAGAATCAGCATGCCTGAGAAATTTACCAACATGACCCTCATAACAGAATTCTTGCTCATGGGATTCCCTGATGATTGGTTGCTACAGAAACTCTGTGCCACACTCTTCTTCCTCATTTACCTGGCAGCACTCATGGGGAATCTCCTCACTATCACCCTCACTACCATTGACCAGCATTTCCAAGTTCCCATGTATTTCTTCCTGATAATTTGTCCTTCATTTATATCTGCTGTATCTCTGTCACTGTTCCCAAGTCCATTATGAACTTGCTGACAAACAGACATGCCATCTCCTTCCAAGGATATGCTTCATAGGTTTTTCTTTTTCTTTCTCTTGCTAGCACAGAATATGCCCTTCTTATAGTGATGTGCTATGATCACTATGCTCCCATCTGCCATCCTCTACACTATGAGACCATTATAAATAGACATTCTTGTGCGCAGATGGTGACAGCATCGTGGTCAGTGGATGTGCTTATGGCTCCATTCATGTAGCAGGTACATTCTCTGTCAGTTTCTGTGGGTCCAACATAGTGCATCAGTTCTTTTGTGATATTCTGTCATTGCTTATACTTACCTGTTATGGAGAAAATAATTTAGAATATGCTTTTATTATTGCTAGGTGTTGCTTTTATTTTGTATGTTTCATTTCAATGATTGTTTCTTATGTTCACATTTTCTCCACTGTTCTTAGGATTCCATCCGCTCGAGGCAGATTTAAAACTCTCCACCTGCATGCCCCACCTCACTGTGGTGATCTTGTTCCTGTCCTCTGCATTTATTGCACACTTAGGTTCCACCTCAAAATCCCCGTCATCACTGAACCTCTTTGTCTGTCTTATATGCTCAATTACCTTCCACCTTGAATCCTGTCTTTTACATCCTGAGAAACAGGGACATGAAGGTGGTCTTTGTCAAAATGTTTGGTGGCAAATAGCCTCAAAGATTTAAATGTCTAAAATATCCATGACTCCATTAACAACTATAGCATTTCTAATTATTTGTATATACTCATTTATTTTAAAATTATCTATCTATGATTCCATTCTTGCTGCTACATAGGACTCTGTATTGTATAATGTTAAGTGCATCTGAATTTTTATGAGAGTCTTGGCAACTTCCAATCCAGTGATAATTTTCAAAACCTTATATTCATATCAACAGGCCATAGGTTTGGGATTATTGTACAATTCCCATTCATCTTCAGCAACACCGATCTCTTTCTTACCTGGGACAATTTATAACAGTTTCAAAATTAACGTATTTTATTTCAATTATTGAGAGTGCTTTTCCCAATTTTATTCTTCCCGTAATTAAAATGAAAATGAGTATTCTACATCTGAAATCTTTTTCTCCTTCACTTTTATATTGTTGGGTGTTTTTATAAGCAATGAGGGCTGAGTTTTATAAAAACATTATTTCCCCTGCTGTGGCTTTGGAAATATTACATTCAGAATAGTCTTTGAGATAATTTATGAGTATAATATAATTTTAGCATCATTTAATTACATCATGATAGTTTTAGGAGTTAAATAGTATAGTCATCATTGTTCATTAACAAAGATCACATTTTCAGAAACAGCTATTATGAAAATCCCACCTCTCTTTCATCCTAAGAGTTTGTATTTCCATACTTTAACCTTTATATAAATGAAATAAATAAATTTAAGCAATTTAACTAATAAAACTACTTTCAAATTGTTCTAAATTTAAACGTGGCTCTTTTAAATTTAAACATTCTAATTTTAATTTACTCTTCTAACCCTGATTTTACTTTTTCTCAATTTAAATTTACTTCTAATTTCATTCTAAATTTTGATAAATTTTTATGGAAATTAATATCCCTTTTAATTATATTAGACTTTTGTCTTGCTTCAGCTCCCCACAGCACTAAACAGATCAATAGTTTTTCTTATGTTGTTATCATTTCCTGTCTTACTGTTTTCTTTCACTTCTCTCAATTCCCGGACCTGTTCCCAAGAATAACTTCCTCAATTAAATTAACTGTACAAAGGCCCTTTATTAGGTTGAACTTTATGGAAAGACAAACTAAAACATTGTCAGTAAAATTTCTTAGAAAATAAATTTCCTCACCTTGTAATGCTATTTTAACTATGTCCAATAAATTTATATATATAACCTATTGTTTGAAGTAGATTTATAGTATTATAGTAATTATAAATATGTAAATAATGAAATCTTCTTAATTACATAAATCCTAATATATTAAGATATTTAATTTCTATGAAAATCTTTATTTTAATCCATATAAATATTTTTAATCTCTTGAGAACAAGTACATTTTGAATTCCTGTATAACCTCCCACTATTTTAAAATACACTGGCTGTTGGTGAGGAAGTATATCTCATCTCCACAACTGCATAGAGAACAACATTGTTAAGATTTGAAGTTATTTAATGACTAAAAATTGGTGTCTGGTGTTTTATGCTTGCAATTTTTCATTGTCAATGAATTTGAAAATATTTCACATGTTCACTTGTCACTTGAAATCTTCAGGGAATGTTATATCTATGCCCTTCTCATGGAAAATCTTTCAACTATGTAGAAAAGTTCTATCAACTGGTGAAATTTTAATTCAATTTTTTAACTGGCAAGTTATTTTGGCAAGTGCTTCTGTTATTGCTTCATTCTCTCTCTCGTAAAAAGAGGACTATAGAGCCTGTGGAAGAACATAATGATAATATGGAGTGTCAATGACATCAAGTTGAATCCTGGTTATGAAACAAAACCACAATATTACAGAGGAAAGAGGGAAAAATAAGATTGGTATAATGTCTGAAAAATAGCTGGATAAGTTAGATCCTCCATTTCTATGAAAACAATGGTGAAGCTAGCAAAAATATATTTTAAATGATGTTTCCCAAATATTACATTGCATGATACAGTATGATCTTTAATTCAATTGAGATAATGGATTCTGCTGAATTTTGTCTCCTACGATCATCTCAAAATTAAAGTTCAACATCTTTACTCATCAATGAAATACAAATTGAAACCCAAATTATCATAGCAATATACAATATTCTCATTGTAACTTTATGAATAATACATGTGAAAGTAAATAATGGAAATTTCAATCAATAATAAAATGAATTAATTGTGGTGTATTCATAAAATAGAAAATGAGAAAAAAATGTCTACACTAACCATATAAATGGGTTGCTTTTATACTATTGGAATTAAGAAAACCAAACAGAAAGAGCATTAAAGGTTATACTTTCATTTTTCTATTACCCCAAAAAAGGTAAAACTTTTCTGGGCTGAAAATGTCAGCAAAACACTTATAATTAGTGTACAGCACTGGTGATAGATCACCAGTATCCTTGACGTCTGTCTATTTGATTTCTTCCTTCAGTTTTGACTCCCTGCTTTCTCATAATTTCATCCTTGCAACTTAATATTTAATTGTATCCCTTCCTAGTACTAGCCAGCGAGGACCTGAGTTTCCTCTGAGTAGTAAACAGCAAAACACTTAGGAGGACACCTCAATTTTTTTTTCTTTTTAGCCCTTTTATTAGTATGTATTTCATCAACCCAACCTGTTACTGCATACAGTGGGGCTACAAATGGTAAATACCAACTGATTTAAAGTCTCTGAAATGCATGCAAATTAAAATTCACTAAAGTACACAATCAGTTCCAAGTCATAGATCTGATTTTTTTAATTATTTTTTTTTTATTTTTTAAAAGGTACTTAGATTACATAAATGTTACGCAAAAATTACAGGGATTCCCATATGCCCCACTTACCACACCTCCCACAACTTCCCACATAAACATCCTTCATTAGTGTGGCACATTCATTGCAATTGATAAACACATCCTGGGGCTTTGCCATTAAGTATGGATCATAGTTCACATTGTAGTCTACACTCTGTCCCACACAGTTCTGCATGTTATGTGATGATATCAAATGGCTTATATCTGTCATTGCAATGTCATTCAGGACAATTCTCAATTCCCAGAAAGCCCCCGTATTACCACTGTTTTTCCTTCCTCCTGCCCCTAGATCTGATTTTTATTTAGCAGGGACCATGATGCTGCTGGGATTCCAGCTGTGTCTGTCATGCTGGTGGGCACATGGTGTCGCTGAAAGACCAGGAGAGAAAACTAGACCTTGCATTAAGAAGCAGAGAAGAACAAGGAAATACACTGAATTTGCAGCTGGTAGATGACTGTATTCAGAGCTCTGTCTGCATCTTTGCGTGAAGAATAGTATTTTCGTATAATAACATACTTTTGTATAAATAAAAAATAAATGATTAAATTGTCTTTGTGCCTTTACATATTTCATGACCAAAATGACTAGTCCTTTAAAATACTGAGTAGTGGGACACAATTAAATAAGATGATATTCTTAACTTTGCATGTGCACTACTATAGTATTACTTCTTTCTAACACTGTGTGTTTTCATATTAGATGCAATGAAAAATGGCAATTTAAAAGGAAATATATTGCTTTTAATCAGGAAAGCAATTTATTAAAATAATTAATGAGATTGAGTAGACATTTTTCTAAAGAAGATATGTAAATGGCCTTTAAACATATGAAATGATAATCTACATCATTACCCATTTGGGACATGCAAATCTAAACCAAAATGAGATACCAATCCATACCCACAAAGATGACTATTATTTAAAAAACCATGGAACATAACAAGTATTGGAGAAGATTATCACACTTCTGGGTATATACACAAAGAGAGTGAAAACAAAGTTGTGGATACATAGACCAATGTTTATAGCAGGATTATTCACAATAGTGAAAAGATGGAAAAACACAAATGTCCATCAACAAATGACAGGATAAACAAAAGGTGGTACTTGCACTCGCTGGAATATTATGGCAATATAAGAGAAAATCAATTATGAGACATGCTGCAACATGGTAGAACTTTGAATCATTACGCTCCATGAAATAAGCAAGATAGACAAGTGCAAAAATTGTATTATATCTCTTTAAAAAAATGAGTAGAAATAGCAAATTCACAGAGATAGAAATCAGATTGGAGTCTGTCTACTAGGTGAAGTGGAGAGGGAAGAAAGAGGAGTGTTTGTTTTTAAAAATAAAAATAAAATTACAAAAATATTCTCTTCAAAAAATGGTGATGGGACAACTAGATATCCACATTCAAAACAATGAAGTTGTACTTCTAGCTCACACCTTACACAAAAATTAACTCAAAATCAATCAAAATTCTTAAATAAACAGCTCTATGACTCAGTAGAAAACATAGGGTAAATATGACCTTGAATTAAAAAATGAAAGCTTATGTGTGTTATTTAGAGTTCATCCTTTCATTGGTACTGAAAATACTTCTGTAGCTATTATGCTTTCTAAGTGAAGATTCTCTACATCCCAGGGATGTAGAATATACAAAACCATGTAATAAACACATAGACTTCTTTTGGTGAATGAAGCCAGCACCTAGAACATAATTTTTGCATTATATCTTGTATTAGCTGTGGCACAAACTCAGACATCTCATATACACAATGAAAATGAATTAATTAAGAAGAAAAGAATTAGTAGGATTAGTATAAAGAAAAATTCAAAATTGCATAAAGGGATATTCGGAGATAATACCATGCTATTTAATGGTAAAAACAAATATTTAATATATACATAATAGTTCTTTGAAAGTTATAAGTAACTTTATAAAAATATTAAAATTTTATTGATATAATCTTAATAATGACTCTAAGCAGTGTATGGATTTTGAAGAGAATGAATCAAATGAATAGTTAAAAGACTCATGTGTAATAGTAATATTACAACTCATAATTTGATTGTCATAGATTGGAAAATCACTAAAGGACAATTACTTGATAAATATTGCAGAGCAATTTCATTAATGTGTCCTAGACACATAAAACGTAATGTGCCTAAAATCAAAACAGATAAAATTCCAACATTTTAATTTTATTATAAAATATATACAACATAAAAATTGTCATTTTAACACTTTTAATATATTTTTATTACAGAAGCTGAGAAATTACAATACAATCATGCACATGTGTAGAATTTCCAGACAATCATTCACCAACACACCACACCATTGTTGACATTTTTTACACATTATGAAATAATATCATCAGACTATTACCACTAACTGTGACCCATAGCATACATTTGGCATATTTTTCCATACCCCTCTATTAGTAACACAGTACATCTTTGGCATTGATGCAAGATTATTACAGTATTTCTGTTAACTACAGTCCACAAGTTACATTAATTGTATATTTCCCATGACTCTCCACATTCCTACCACCCCGCAATAGTCATATACATCCTTTCTAGTTCAAAGGACATTCCTGCATTTGTACTATTAACCACAATTCTCATCCACCTCTGAGTCCACTATGCTATTCAGTTCCTAGATCATTCTCTAGCTTTGTCTCAACTGACATTTACATTCCTGGACTACCCTTTTCAGCCACAATCCCAAAGAGGACAGATTACTAGGAGATAGGAGGAGGGCTGTGAAGGAGTAGTTATGCTTAATGTATGTAGAAGTTTTAATTAACTTGGCTATAGAAGTTTTAATTAAATGTATGGAACAATTTTAATTTTACAAATAATTTGCAATAATTACATTTGTAAT
>JAKSZT010038539.1:1176429-1187310 GCA_026826555.1 Tolypeutes matacus
GAACAATTTTAATTTTACAAATAATTTGCAATAATTACATTTGTAATATGTAATCATCATAATCCATTACCAAAACTTTTTTATCCATCAAAACAGAAACTTTATACCAATTAAAAAATATATGGCCCACCTTTCCTCCACCCCCTAGCATATGAAACCTTTAATCAATTTTCTTTTTCTATGAATTGGCTTATTTTGCATATTACATTTAAGTGGAATCATACAATATTTTTCCTTTTGTGTCTTGCTTATCTCACTCAGCATATTTATTATTCAGTAAAAAGATGATAAATCTGCAATGTAGGTAAACCTTGAAAAGTCAAGAAAAATGAAGGAAAAATAATAAATTTATAAGAAGACTGTAAGCATAATATTGTTCAGCACTTTCTAGCATAAAAGTAATGCAAAGAAAATAAGAAAAGCCATGTATATTATTTATGTAAAGAACAATAATTATGTTCAAAATGGCCGTATATTAATTGTTACGATATACTATATAAAACACAAAATATTTATGTTTTTTTCTACAGAAGAGCACTATAGCTACTTTTCAATATTTCCCTTCCTTCCTTTATGTCAGGGGAGAAGCAATTTTACTTTCTAAATTCCATGTCTCATACTTGCTTTAAAGACAGACATACATCACTTTAGTTCATGTCTTACAAGTTATGTAATATTTTCTGACCTTTTTCTAGAAAACTAATACTCTCTTTAAAACACTATCATCTGCATGTTTAATTTCAATGAAAA
The DNA here is from genome assembly GCA_026826555.1 of Tolypeutes matacus. NCBI lineage: Eukaryota > Metazoa > Chordata > Mammalia > Cingulata > Chlamyphoridae > Tolypeutes > Tolypeutes matacus. The sequence continues at coordinate 1,177,180 of JAKSZT010038539.1, forward strand.
TAGCATTTTTTTATGGAGGCTCATTTTGTCAATTTTTTACATGTCTGCATTTGTAGGATTTTTATTAAACTTACCCTTTCCTTTTTTGTGCTTTGTGTTCTTTGGACACAGTATATATATATATATATATATATATACATATTCTCTCAATAACTGATTATTCCAGATTTTTTAGAAGTAAACTTGTTGTCTGGGTTGGGTGCTGCTGCATGTGAGGGCTCCACCATGAGGACTTCTTCATTTAGGTGTGGAAATAGCTGAGATCTACACAGATCCTGTAACTGGTAGTGAAGTTTGTGATTTCAATGTTCCTTGGTGTCTTCAGGTTCATTTTTCAACTGGCTTCCCTTCATTATTAAGAGTGTATATATCACATATATGCATATATATCTATATATCATTTTACAAATATTGGTTTGTATTGTGAAAAATTTGATTTTTATCCCCCCCCCCCCATACACAAAAAGTGTATATTTCAAGCATCCTTTAAAGCAAGCATGGGTTTCAAGTTTCGTGAATGACATTTCTCCCATTTAAGTTTCTGTCAGAGAGTATTCTTCAGTATTATTTCTGAGACTATTCAGAACAATTTTCTGGTTATTGCAGGATGTGTAACAATCTTACTGGTCTACAATTCCTGTTTTTGGATTCTTTGGATTATCAATTTCTCCAAACATGTTTTCCTGAAAGTGTTGTTAAAGCAGCAGTACTACAAAAGAACTTGTGGTACTTCTGAACAGAAAATTAAAGGGTTGTCACATGAAAACGTGGAGGCTTTATGAATGAAACTATAAAATCTGGTGAAAATATGTAAATATATATTTTAAATAATTTAGGGAAATAAATTTTCCCAATTTGTAGATTTAATGCATTTGAATTGGTATCAAATATGAATGCCATCATTTGTTTTTATGGTGCTGACTTTTGTCTAAAATATGAAAAAAACAAAGAAATAGTCTTGTAATTGCTGGAAGCAATGTCTTGCTCATGCATAATTTGATATATGAAAACTATATAATAATATAATGTTTAATAAAAGAAGGGACTACTCAGTAACTTTGGTGTTGACCAAATAATTTATTTTAGGTACAATGAAAGATACTTCATTCCATAGATGTCCCCTAAAACTCAGAGGAATTGAAATAATAAAATATGATGAAACAAATAGAAGTACAATGATAAGAAAACTTACAGTGATATTTTCCTCATTTTATTATGAAACGTAGCTTTCTAGGAAAATATTAAATAACAACAGAGTAGAGTATACCTTTTATATTACACAAATAAAAATATCTACATATTTAAAATATAAATAAGTGAAAAAACACTTTACGTCATAAGAAAAATATTTCCAATTTATACTTATGATATATCACTAATACAATTAGTAAGTAAATAGGTAACGGGAGTGGGCATCCCATAAATCATGGATTTCATTGTCAGTTGGGGGTCAGGGAGCAATGTGATAAGACTGAAAAATATTCTGGAAAAATGGATATAAAATGTTATTGGAATTTTAGGGACAATTTAAATATAACCCTTTTTCCTCTTCTGAGTTAAAAAAAAAATAGAGATCACTTCAGAAATCAGATTTATGGAGAGGAAAATGCCAGTCTTATTGCTTATGATGTATAAAGTGAAAGGCCTGGAGGTGACCAGTCCGCACTCTCAATGAACTAACATAGATGTGAGAAAACAGGGTGAAGCTATGCCTGGGTCTAAAGAACTGAAAAAACAGACACAAGATTACTGTTAAATGAGAATAAATGAACCCCTCTAATAGTTTCCTACTGCTGCCATAACAAAGAACCATAAATGAAATGATTTTAAACAATGGAAATTTATTCTTTTACAGTTCTGGGCACTCAGAATTCTAAATCAAGGTGTTGGCAGGGCCATGCTCTCTCTGAAGCATCTAGGAGAGGATCCTTCCCTGCCTTTCACCAGTTTCTAGTGGTCACTGGCCATCTGTTTGCCTTGACTTGAGGCAGTACAACTCTAACTTCTGCCTGTCTTCACATAGCTTTCTTCCTTCTGTGCCTGTTTCTGAGTCTTTTCCTCTTCTAATAAGAACATCAATCATAACAGATGAGGTTCCACCCAAAACCATAATGACTTCATCTTAACTTGATTATATCTGCAAATAACATTTTGCCAAATAAGATCATATTCATAAGAACTGGGGTAAGGGTATCAATATACATTTTGTGGTCCAGAAATCAATCGTAATACCCACTTAGTGTCCTCATAGCTAGTATTACTTCAGCTGAACAAAAACAAATCAGGGCAAGGTGGCAGCAGAGTAAGGAGCTCCAAGAATTAGCTCATCCTATAGTGCCATTAGTAATAATGCAGAGCTATCTAAAGCACCTATTTGGGGGTGGGGGGGGCCAGGAGACCTTCCTGCAACATCCTTGAAAGAATGGAAGGAGAAGAATGCCCATCTACAGAGAAGATTCATGAGTAGAGCAATCCATGCCATGGATGCCAGTGCCCATCCTCCACTGGTGTCATAAACCACCTCAGGAAATATTCTGTGGCTGGAGTTGGAAGCTACATTTCCTAAAAATGGGGGAGGAAGAGGTGGTCAGGCACTGACTTCAGCTACTGATTAGTTAATTAGGTTTCTTAAAGTATAATCCTAAGAACATCTAAAGTTTGAACCTGTCCAAATCAGAATGAGTCCAGTAGCCACCATTTTAACACCACCCCCAGCCTAAGAGGAAGAAGGGCTCATTGAAAAATCACACTGAATGTAGGGATTGGCTTCTTTCTACCCAAGTCACATTGAAACCCAACCTCTCTGGGCAACTGCAGAGATTTCAGCCTGCACAGACTGTTTTTTTTTTTTTTTAATGCCTTATAGTCCATCTCCTGCTCCTGCCCGCCCCCCTTCCCCCCAGGATAGGAGGGGCCTGGTGTTTCTTCAGTCTCTCTGGGCAACTGCAGGCATTTTCAACAAGCACAGATTGGATACTCAGCTACCTGTAGCTCTATCCCACCCTCTCAATAGGATAAGAGTGGAGATGTGATCTTTCAGCGTCTCTTGAGTAACTGCAGGAACTTTTGGCCTATACGGACTGGTTTGATGACCACCTGGGATTCTAATCCGGCCCCCCATAAGATGGCAAAAGCTGGTATTTCCTCAACCTCTTTGGGCAACTGTAGGTGCTTTTGGCCTGCATGAACTGGACTGTTGGGTTCCTGGGGTTACATATCCACTACCTATAGGACTAGAGGGTGATGGTATCTTCCCAGACTCTCTGGGCAACTGCAGGTGCTTTTAGCCCATACAGGTGTAATAGTCAGACACCTGTGGCTCCATCCACAACCCCTCAATAGGATAGGACAGGAGCTGTGTTTCTTCAGCCATTCTGGGCCATGGCAGGCAATTTCTGCCTGCATGGATTGGACTGTTGGGTGCTTCTGGATCCATCTCCACCCCCAATAGGATAAGAGGGAGCTGGTGAGTCCTCAGCCTCTCTGGGCAGCTGCAGATACTCTCAGCCTGCACATACTGGACTGATGGGTGTCTGTGGTCCGATTCCTACTCCATAAGGGCAGAAAGGACAGTTTTCCCTCAGCCTCTCAGGGCAACTGCAGGTACTTTAGCACCACACAAATTAGATTTTTGGATACTACAGAGGGTCCACCCCCACCATTGGCAGGGAAGGAGCGGGGCATGCTGTGTTAAGTCTACCTAGGCAACCCCAGTCAGTTTTGACCCACATGGCTTAGATTGTTGCCCACCTCTGCAGCTCCATCCCCACCCCAGGTAAGGGAGGAATGGATGTGAAACTTCAACAGTGTCTCTGGGCACCTAATATGGTCTTGTTCTGCATGGTTTCAACTACTATACATGGTCATGGCTCCATCCCTACCCTTGGCTGAGGAGAAAGGTGGGAGAAGATTCATGGAGCAATGCAGGCACCATCAGGCTCCAAAGCTTGCATATCAACTATACCTTCAGCTCCTACTACACAACCAGCAATGGTAAAAGGGCAAGAAAGCCTTAAACAGGAGAACTTGCACCCAGAATAAATACACCTAGTAAACCAGATACCAAGACACCAACAAAATGTTGCAATCCATACCAAGAAAGAGGAAGATATGGCCCAGGCAAAGGAACAAGATAAGCTTCTAGATAACATAAAGGAGTTGAAACAACTAATCATAGATGTTCAAACAAATCTCCTGAATAAATTCAATGAGTTGGCTAAAGAGTTTAAGGATATTAAGAAGACACTGTGACCACAAAAAATTAGAAAGCATACATTAAAAAATAGAAAAACTTGTGGGAATGAAAGGCACAGTAGATGAAATTTAAAATACACTCGAGTCTTATAAAAGTCAATTTGAAGAGGCAGAAGGTAGTATCAGTGAGCTCAAAGACATGGCCTCTGAGAGTGAACAAACAGAAAAACAGATAAAAGAATGGAAAAAAATGAGTAGGTCTTGGGGAACTAAATGAGAGCAAGAGGTGAGCAAACCCATGTGTCACAGGTGTCCCAGATGGGGAAGAGAAGAGAAATGTGGCAGAAGAAATATTAGAAGAAATAGTGGTAGGAAATTTCCCAACGTTTTTGAAGGACATAAATATCTGTGTACAAGACACACAACAAATTCCCATCTGAATAAATCCAGGTAGACCTATCCTGAGACACTAATCAGAATGTCAAATGCCAAAGACAAAGAAAGAATTCTGAGAACAACAAGAGAAAAGTAGTGCATCACATGTAAGGGATATTCCAATAAGATTAAGTGCTGATTTCTTATCAGAAAACATGGAGGCCAGAGGGCAGTGGTATGACATATTTAAGACAGTGCAAGAGAAAAACTGCCAGCCAAGTATCTTATATGCAGCAAGATTGTTTTTAGCATGGAAAGCATAGAGAGATTGAGAGGTGATGAGTTTTGTTTTATTATTATTATTATTACTATTCTTGGAATAATGAAAGTGCACTAGGAATGACTGAAGTGATGGATGCACAAATATGTGATTACACCAAATACCATTGATTGTACACTTTGGATTGGTTTATGCTTTCTTTAATATGTATCAGTAAAATTGATTTGTTAAAGGAGGAATTTGGTAGGATGATCATTAATGTAGATGTGAAATTTATTTATTTTGCATTTATAACGAAATTTAAAATAAATACAAAGTTCTCATCTCCCATCCAAGGAAATTATGAGAAGAAACTTCACCACAGTGACTGAATTTATTCTCCTTGGACTCACCAATCACCTGGAAAAGCATATCCTCTTCTTCGTGCTGTTCCTGGCAGTTTACATGGTCATACTGGCAGGGAATCTCAGCATGATTATCCTCATCCAGGTCAATGCCTGGCTCCACATGCTCCTGCTTATCCATTTCTTCTTTTCTCCTGAGTGTGCCTATTATTTGAAAAATGTACTTTATGGACATACCTGTCACAAAGATAACCTGCAGGACCAAACAATTTCCTTGTCCTCCATGATAATGAGAGCAGGGCATGAGTTGACAGCAAGAAAAGAATATTATGTATTTTCCCAAATATATTGCTTTGAATAATGTTGACCAAATCCATTCCCAACTGGATAACTGTGTAATCAAGCTGGATTAATTTGATGCTTTCATACACCTCAAAACTCATTAGAATAGAGAGGTCAAAGAGGCACATGGGTGATTCTTTTATATTTCTTTTATTATTATTTTGAAAAATATTTAGAACTTTGCATTTGGTGGTTGCCAAGAATCAAATTTCTCCAGCCAATAGCACCGCAATTATTTTAGAGGGCATGTGCCACTGAATGGAGCTAAATGAAGGAAATTCTCTCCTTTGGTCATCCTTTTCTGGTTTCATATGAAATTTGAAAGGAGAGATCCTTGACTCAGAAAGGAGGAGGCAGGAACCAATGCTTGCCCCTGATTATCTTAAGTAAGTGAGTGACCCAAGGTGAAGAAAATATTTACTCAGCAAACTGATTGCAGTCATTGCTTAAAAACCAGAGTAATACTAGAAATGTACACTGGCCCTGTGGTTAGCACTACTCCAGCTACAGACCTCTCTGGGTTGCTGTCTGCTTTCTGTGCCTTCTCTTCTTGTTGCAAGTTGATTTGTGAGTCACAGTATTCAGGAAGAACCGTTCATTTTTACTTAGTATAGTCAGAGCTGACTTCTGTTACTTGCAGCAAAGATAAAACTGTCACAAACGATGTTAACTAAAACATGTAGGTGTATTTTTCTTTATGGAATATATCTGTCTTCACTAAGGACATACCATGGAGACTGTTATTGTATATGCATGTCTGCAACAAAGGTTTAATTTGTGATTTAAACAACATGAATCTGAATCTGGTCTAAATCTGATCATTGTAGTGATATTACCATGTTTGCTCTTACATGTCAGGTTCTCTTCATTTTTTAGCTTTGTTCATTTCTTTGTTTACTGCTGTCTTTGAGATTGAAATTTATACAGTGATGTGCACATTTCATATGTCCACCTATATCCTTTGACAAATGCATAAACCATGTAACCTACAGTGGGACATTCTGAAATGGTTTTCAGTGAAGCTCCAATAGCTTTACTACAAACCTATTCATGAGTAGTTAGACATTTCTGAGATTTATTGGGAAGTCCAAAATCGTAGAATTGATGTTGGTCTTAGACTCTGGTTTTGCATTATGTTAACTCTGTTCGTTTCTAGTTAATCTATTTTTCTGATACAATTTCTTCAACACTATTGTCACAACTTTATGTCAAAATTCTGTTATCATTCAACTTCTCACTCTGTGGACTGGAAGATACTGGAATAAAGTCATGCTGTTTGAAGATGAGCTTTATTTTTGTTACATTTTAGTAAACTTTATATTGAAGTCTAATATGCATATAGAAAACATGCTCAAATCTTAAGTGTACATCTTCATGAACTTTACAAATTTAATATAATTGTTTAACCAACTTCTTAATCAAGAAGTAGAAAATTAGCATAACTCCAGAACCCTTTCTTCTGCTATTTTCAGTCACTATATTACATGGTAACTATATTTTCCCTTGTAACTGTACAGATTGATTGATTTAGCCTGTTTTCTTTTCAGTTTTATATTGTCAGGTTCTTAGAAAACCATGTTGGTTCTGAGCATAAATGTTTGTGAGTTTCATTCTTGTTCAATGAATGTAATGTGTGTAGCAATAGCTCTTAAATTCCCATTGCTGTATAGTATTCTGGGTTGTTCGACTACACCAAAATTTGCAAATCATTTTCGCTGTTGCTACATATTTAGAATGTTTTCTCATTTGGCAATTACAAAAAAACACACATCCACTCATCTCTTTATGAACATATTTATGCATTTTTTCCAGTTAGATACTGGGTGCAAATTCTGGTTGACATTGTATGCATATGTTCAACTTCAGTTGACATTGCCAAATAGCATTTCACACTGATCATCTGAATTTACATTCCTTCCAGCTTTATAGGACAGGTTCAGTTGTTTCATCTCCTCACTAATACTTAATATTATCAGTTTATTAATTTTTTTTGTCATTCTAGTAGGTGTGTGTAGAGAGAGATATTTTATTGTAGTTGTAATTTGCATCTCCCTAATGACCATTAAAGTCAAATATATTCCCATGTTTATTTGACTCTTTTAATATTTTAGAAGCACTTGTATGCCTTTTGCTATTTTACTAAGCTGTTTTTTAATTTATTCATAAAAATATTATGTAAAATATTCTGGATATGAAACTTTTATTAGATATGTTTACTCTAGTTACATTCCTCCAATCTGTATCTAACCTTTTCAATCACTTATGTTTTCATATGACAAAGAACTCTTTTTTAATAAAAATAATTCTTTTATAAGAAGCTTTATATTATATAAATGTTACATCGAAAATATATGGGATTCCCATATACCCTAACCCCTCCCTCTCCCACAATTCCCCCATTAACAACATCTTTCATTAGTGTGATACATTTGTTACATTTGATCAACAAATATTGAAGCATTGCTACTAACCATGGTCTATAGTTTACATTATGGTGTACACTCTGCACCGCACAATTTTATAGATTTTGAAAAAACGCATAATGTCCTGTATCTGTCATTGCAATATCATGCAGAATAATTCCAGCATCTCAAAAATGCCCCATGTTTCACCTATTTTTCCTTCTGCCTCCCTTTAGAATCTCTGCTGACTACTGTCTTTATATCAATGTTACAAATTCTTCTGTTACTAAAACAACAATAAGCCTACTTTAATCTATAGTTTCATTTCTCCCGTATGCTTGTTCATTCCTCAATCTTGAGGATTTTAGGATGGTGATGCCTACTCTGTTTCTGATAGAGAGGGCATTTAGATCCCTTGGGGATGATGGATGGAACTGTCTTGCTTGCAGTTGCAGATACTGTTTATGGGGCTGGGCGTTGTTCATCATCAGCCTTTTGTTAGTTGCCCTTGGTGAGTTTGATGAATTGGAGAGTAGGTGTCAGCTGCAACTCTTAGGGCTCAACCGGCATATGAAAGGCCAGAAGATGTAAGTATCAGGGAAATATACTTAATGTGTATAGTGCTAGTTATAGGTTTAAATAAAAGGGGCAGCAGAACCATATGTAGAAAAATTACAAATGAGCCTAACTCTGATATATTGGGGAAATAGGTTATCATATATTCCAAGGTAAGGCCATCCAATGAGGTACTGATTTCCTGAGGTCATCTGCCCTGCCTATAATGTCTAGATGTCTCTAGAGCCCTCAGGAGCTTTCATGCTTGAGACACTGTTTACTGTAACCGTCAGTGAGGTCCTCCTGAAACATGCATAAGCATAACCTCTGGAATGACCTCCTGACTCACTTTGAAATCTCTTAGCCATAAAACTCATTTGTATTTAATATGTCCCCCTTTTAGTCTAGGTCTTTTTCCACGTGCATCACTAGTTGGAGCTTCGTAATAATCCTTCTGGATTTATCTCTGACATTAGATAATTTGATCTATCCAGAATTGATAGCTGTGTATGTTGTTACTAAGCAGTTACAGTTAATTTATTCCCCATGGATATCCTAAATACTCAAAGCGTTTGTTGAAGAAAGCCTTTGCATTTCAGTGTCGACCTTTGTCATTAATCACGTGATTATATAAGTTTGTGCCTGACGTGTGCCTGAAGAAAGTCATTTATTTGTTTGTATTACTGTGTGTTTATTGGTTTCACATTCTCTTAGTTCTTAGTTATTGTTCATCAGAAAATATCACTTTTTGGCTTTCACTTGTGAAGGCCATTATTATACACATATACACACACACACATACATTCCACACACCGAATATGAAATTTGTGGTGGGCAGTTGTTTTCCTTCAGCACTTTAAAGTTCATGTTGCCTTATAGACGTCCTTATTTCTGTTAAGAAGTCAGCTGTCATTATTAATTTTGCTCTTTTCTAGGTAATGCATCTCTTTCTCTGGCTAACTTTGAAATTTTTCTCTTGTCTTTGAATTTCAGCAAAATTGCTCACATAACTTCAGTGTAGCTTTCTTTGTGTTTATCCTAATTGGAGTTTTAAGAACTTCTTTAATCTGTGTGGGTCGATGTCATTCGTCAGTTATAAAATTTCATTTGACTTTTCACTTCAAATTCTGCTTTATGCCCATTATTTTTCTCTTTTCTCTGGAAATCTAAACGCACTTATGTTTGGCATTTTTATTGTGTCCCTCAGTTCTTTAATGTTAGCTTCAGTATTTTCCATTCATTCTTTTCCTCCATGCTTCAGTTTGTGCATTTTACAGTGACCAGTCTTTCAGTTCACTAATTTTATTATCAGCTTTTACACCTATCTAAACAGTACCTAATTTGTCAGTTTTAGAATTTCCATTTAATTATGTATATAAATTCCAATTCTTTAGTGAAACTCCCTATCTTTTAATGTATTCTATCTTTTCTTCTACTCTCTAGAATATATTAATCATAAATATTTTAAAGTCATTGTCAGATAACTTTAACATCTGATTTACTTTGATCTTGTCTATTGTCTGATATTTGTCATTTTTTATTATATTGAGCTGTCTCTTTCCATGCCTAAAATATTTTGATTGAATGATGGATTTATCTTTAAAAAACATGAAGAAAATCCAAAAGATGCTAAAGAGAG
>JAKSZT010038539.1:1215213-1256637 GCA_026826555.1 Tolypeutes matacus
GGTCAGTAGTGATATCACCTTGCTCATTCCTTATTTTATGTATTTGCATCTGTTCTCTCTTTTTCTTTGTTAGTCTGGCTAAGGGTTTGTCAATTTTGTTGATATTCTCGAAGAACCAGCTTTTGGTTTTGTTTATTGTTTCCAGTGCTTTCTTATTCTCTATTTCATTTAGTTCTGCTCTAATCTTGGTTATTTCCTGCTTTCTACTTCCTTTAGGTTTAGTTTGTTGTTGTTTTTCCAATTCCTCCAAGTGTGCAGTTAGGTCTTCAATTTTAGCTCTTTCTTCTTTTTTAATATATGAATTTATGGCTGTGAACTTCCCTCTCAGGACTGCTTTCGCTGCATCCCATAGGTTTTGATATGTTGTGTTGTTATTTTCATTAGTTTCATGGAAGTTACTGATTTCTTTTGAAATTTCCCCTTTGACCCACTGTTTGTTTAATAGTGTGTTGTTTAACTTCCATATCCTTGTGCCTAACCTTTTTCTCTGGCCCTTATTGATTTCCAACTTCATTCCGTTGTGGTCAGAGAAATTACTTTGTATAATCTCAATCATTCTGAATTCATTGAGTGTTGTTTTGTGGCCTAGCATGTGATCTATTTTGGAGTATGTTCCATGTGCACTGGAGAAGAATGTAAATCCCGCTGTATTTGGGTGTAGTGTTCTGTATATGTCTATTAAGTCCAAATCTTCTAATGTATTGTAGAGTGCCTTAGTTTCTTTATTGATTCTCTGCCTAGATGTTCTGTCTAATCATGATTGGTGAGTGTTGAAGTCCCCTGCTATAATTGTAGAGGAATTTTTTCTCCTCTTAGTTTTTCCAGAGTATGCCGCACATATTTTGAGGCTCCTCGATTAGGTGCATAAATGTTGATGATTGTTCTCTCTTCTTGAGAGATTACTCCTTTTACTAATATGTAGTGTCCATCTTTGTCTCTTACAATAGTTTTGCATTTAAAGTCTATTTTGTCTGATATTAGAATAGCTACTCCTGCCCTTTTTGTCTATTGTTAGCTTGTAAAATGGTTTTTCAGCCATTCACTTTCAGCCTCCTTGAATCCCTGGACCGAAGGTGGGTTTCTTGTAGACAGCATATAAATGGATCATATTTTCTTATCCATTCTGCCAATCTGTGTCTTTTGATTGGTGAATTTAATCCATTAACATTCAGTGTTATTACTCATAACGAATTTCTTACTTCAGTCATTTTTTCTTTGGGTTAATGTATGTCATATGTTTTGTTTCTCTTTTTGACTTTTCAGTTGTTTTTAAACTCTCCTCCAACTCTCTCTCCTTTGTTTTTTCCTTTCAACTTGTAGACATTCCTTTAGTATTTCTTGAAGTGCTGGTTTCTTCTTGACATACTCTCTTAATTGCTGTTTATCTGTGAATATTTTGAACTCTTCATCATTTATGAATGCCAATTTTTCTGGATAGAGAATTCGTGGCTGGAAGTTTTTTTCTTTTAGTGTTTTGACTATGTCATACCACTGTCTTCTTGCCTCCATGGTTTCAGCTGAGAAATCAGCACTTAATCTTATTGTGCTTCCCTTGTATGTGATGGTTCTCTTTTCTCTTGCTGCCTTGAGTATTTTCTCTTTGTTTTGAGCATTGGACATTTTGACAAGTATATGTCTTGGAGTTGGCCTGTTGGGATTTATACTATTTGGGGTGTTCTGTGCTTCCTGGATCTGCACATCCATCTCTCTCAATAGAGTTGGGAAGTTTTCAGCCATAAATTCCTTCAACACTCCTTCTGTTCCCTTTCCCTTCTCTTCTCCTTCTGGGATGACCATAATGCCTAGGTTTGTGTGTCTTGCATTATAGGTTAATTCTCTGAGACCATACTGGATTTTTTCTTTTTGTCTATCTTTTCTACAATCTCTTTGATTTCAACTGTATTGTCTTCCATATCACTAATTCTTTCCTGTGCCTGTTCAAATCTGCTTCCATGTGAGTCCAGAGTCTTTTTCATTTCTTGACTTGTGTCTTTGTTCGCCATCATATCCATTACCTTTTTAGGTGTGTTAGCTATTTCTTCAGTATGTTCTCCCAGTGTCTTCTTTATATCCTTAATCTCTTCCTTCAGTTCTTTAAGTTGGTCCATGATATTTGTTTGGATAGCTTTGATTAGTTGTTCGATGTACTGCATTGCTTCCTGGTTTTATTTTGTGCATTGGACTGGTCCATGTTATCCAGTTTCTCAGAGTCATTTGTATTTTTCTGTTGCCCTCTGGTCATCATATTACCTTGATGGGTTTGTTCAGTTGATTAGCTTTTCTCTATGCTCTAGAATTTTATTTAGCTGGTGGTTCTGCGTGTGAGTTGAGTTTTCCCTTTGGCAGTTTTTCTTCTTATTTTATTTCCTTGCTTCTTTCTATGTTCCTTTGAAGGCAAAAGATTAGGGCCAGAGGAATCAAAAGATGTAAGGAAGGCAGAAGGATAATAGTAATGTTGATAAAAGTTAGAAGCGGGGCCAAATGAGACTTACTGAGGCAAATGTTTAAGTCGTGTAGGCAGTGTAGAGTACTAGGAAAAAATATGGAGTTTCTATAATGGACTGGGAAAACCAATGAAGGAATATATATATAGTGATTTAGAAGGCTAGAATTATGAGGAGGGAAAGAAATAGTAAAGAAAGGTCTGAAAGGAAAAAGTTAATACTAATTAAAAAAAAGAAAAAAGAAGAAGAAGAAAACAAAATAGATGGGATAGAAATTGACACCCTTAAGTTGTGGGCCTATGAAAAAATGTTGTCTCTAAGAACCACAACAGAAAACAGAAGGCAGAAAGATGCAGGAAGGATAAGCGATAGTTTGTAATACAGAATCAATATATATAGCGAGTGGGAAATTACTGAATAAGAAGCCCAGCAAAGAAGCGACAAGCTGGCAGCACCTATTTAAAAAAAAAATAGAAGGAAAAAGGAAGGGGGTAGGAAAGAGGAAAGAAAAGCAAGAGACCAGAAAGTAACAGAGAGAAACCAAAGATCCACACAGGCAAGCAGTCAAACAGAGCTAAGGGGGGTCAATGATTCCCCTAGGGTCCACGTGGATCCTTCCTGCCTACTTGTGTTTATCAATGAATTTCCCCACAGGGTTCTATATGCAGGTTCTGAAGCAGCTTTAGCAATTAAACTAAATTAAAAAGAATTTATTTTTCATTTGTTGAGGTGACCTCACTTTTTTTATTTTTTTTAATTTTTATTTTTTTAGCCAAATGCAGGACCCAAAATAATTCCTCCTCTAGACCAACCCCCTTATGGAGGGGACCCTAGCTGGGCCCGTGGAAATTAATCAAGCACGTCCCACTTTCCAGACTCCCCAGGTTAGCTGAAGCTCTGATGTTAGTCAGCGAGGAGTGCTAAAGACGGCGGATTCCGCCCCTTCTGGCGCCGAGCTCGAGTGTCACCGGGCTGCTCAGTAAATCAGTTTGAGTGCAGATTCGCGTCTGCTCTCAGCCTAATGCTGCTTCAGGTCGGTTTATCTGTTCCCCAAAGCTATGGGGCGGTGCAGGCAGCCAGATCGATGTCTAAAAATATAAAATACCCTTCCCTGTCTTCCAACAGAACCCTCCCTTTTTTGGGAAGTGTCCCTTCCTCCTGGCTCCGCAACGGCCCGGGTCTTATCCCTGGGTGGCTAGGGAAATCAGCTGCGTTTCCCAACCAAAATCCCCCCTCCGGTTCACCGGGTGCTGATTAGCTCGTTTGCTCTGTTCACACAAGGTCCAAGGGGCGCCAGGCAGCCAGATCCCTAGAAAATAAAACTTTTTCACCCCACCCGCGGCTCCAAATGGCCATTTTTTTTTTCCCCTAACCGTGGGGCTCAGCCGCCTGTGCCATCCTCCACCGGCAGCCTCAAAACTCACGAATCTCTACCGTTCCTTCCACGCCATTGATCCGCGCAGATAGATGTCCCAAGCTTCTCACTCCACGCGTGCACAGCACAGACCCCCGGGCATGACCCCGTCCACAATCCGCCTTGCTCTGGGAGCTTGCAGTGTGCGCCCTCCTACACTAACGCCATCTTGGCCCTTTCCTCTTAATTAATTTTAAATTTGCCCCCCCCAATATTTCTTCCCAATAATTTAAAGAGAAATGTATAAATTTCTATAAGAGCTCTATTTTACTAGAATGAGTATGATTCCCCCTTGATTTTATCTATTTCTATTTTGAGTTATTTGATAAAGTTCTTGCAGTGCCTACCTTGAACAAAAATTCTAGATAGGTTGATAAGTTGATGAATTCTAGTTCTTACTCTAATGTACTCTTAATAAGCTTTCAGTAGTCAAATGATTGGTAAGAATGTTATTTGTAATGTAAATTGATCACTAAAAATACATAATTCCAATAAAAGATAATAGTTTTCTAGTGATCAATCGAAATCAGAAATGCACACTAACTCATTTAACAAGTTAAACATTTAAAATAACCTGAAATATGATTTTATTTTCTCCTGACTCCTTCTGATGAAGATCTAAAACTGAACCATGAAGAGAAAATGCATGTATTGGTCAGAATTTTAATTTCTACCTAAGCCCTTGACAGATTCTCTCAGAGAAATTAGTGGTTCAAGAGATGAGTTGCTGAGAATGACTTATACTCATTTTTATCCCTGAAGTATTTTTTCAGCACAACATGAAGAAATATTTACAATATTACTGCAAGAGACAAGTCCAGGGAAAAATAGTAATTGGTGTAGACTCATACTCACTAGACTATTGGAATTTGGGCAACATGATGACATCAATTTATATCATGTCGAGTTTTTGTGTGTGTGACCAGGAATTTATTCTCATGGTATTTTCACATTTTGGGTCATCATTTATTCCAGTCAATGACTAGTAAAACTAATGATAGAAATTAATGACATAATTCATGGACTTTCATGTTTTGTCTGGTCCCTTCCTGGTCTGAATTGTGTTTTATATAGCACCTTCCACAAAATGGCTGGTGAATAAATGTTTGCTAATAGGAATTTCATCCCTAGAATAGTGTGGTTAGATTATAAAACTCAATGAATAAAATCATTTGGACAAGGACACATGATGACTTGTCATATGGCAGATACATTCCAAGGTTTTAGGTTCAGGTGTTGGCATTTTATATCCAAACTATAAGCATGAAACTGATTCTACAATAAGCTTTTATTTCTTTACAAACAAAAATAAATAGGGTAAAGATAAAAATATTCTGTCAATGAGAATATTCTCACTGTCCTGATTCTGTGATAATCAGGGTGGGCTAAACATTCGCTATATTAGAAACCATGTATGTGTCCCCAGACCTCGTTTTCCTTCCTAGGTCTGGTTTTTAGAATGCTGGTGATAAACTAAGCCTGATTTATTATATGACCATCCTGTATGGGAAAAGACTGTAACTCTAGGTATCTCTGGTCAACCTTAAGAGATATAGCAGGGGGCTATATCTGGTTGGCGTCCATCTCCCATATGGAGGGACCTGGGTTCAATCCCTGGGACCTCCTGGTAAAAATTTAAAAAATATATAGAAGGTGCGTAGGCTGCCAGGCCTTGCGCGTGGGCACACCACCAGTTCCCGCGAGCCACACAGCAAGATGATGACATAATAGGAGAGTGACACAAGGGAGAGGCAAGATGAGACGCACCAAAAAACTAGCAACTAAGGTGGCGCGGGCAGGATGCCTCTCTCCTACATCAGAGGTTCCAAAGATTGAATCCCAGTGAAGACAGGAGGGGAAGGATGAGAAGAGAGGGCAGAAAATGGACAGAGTTGCCCAGCGAATGGACACAGAAACAGCAAAAATGGGGGGGGGGGAAGGGGTGTAAAAATGGATAAAAGTAAATAAATAAATAAATCCTTAAAAAAGAAAAAAAATATTCTGTCAACCTTTTATTTCCTTTTATCAAGAATCCAATTATCCACTCATCCACATGATACAAAGAGAAATAAGATATGGTTCATATGCTCAAATTGTAATTAGTCTAATTGTGAAAGCAAGAGAGACATGACAATGCTCCAGTGGTGGCCCAATCTCCAAATGACAGATGAAACCAAAGCTATTTCTATGTTCTACCTCTAATTTCTCATTCTGTCACCCTCCCCCTTGCTCAGTGGTCTGGCAATAATGGTCTTGTTCCAAGCTCTTCCCAACCTCAGAAACTTCCCACAGGCTTCTTCACTGCATTGAGTGCTATCTCTCCCAAACTCTTACCAATTTTTGCCTCCCCATCGGTCACAAGGTCAATTCTTGAGCGAAGTTTTCCTCTCTCTATATTGAAACCTGCTCTCTACCATAATTGTCCTCTCTCATGTGAAAGTTATCTGTTTCTTTATGACAATTATCACAATATAGGTGTAAATATAGTTACAGTTTATTTGTTTAAGATTTGTCTTACCTTCCACACTCAATCCCAAGAGGACAAGAAATACATTTGATGTTCACTACATACACAGCTTCAGTGAAATGCCTAAAATATGTTAAGTTTTCCATATACATCTATTGAGTGAATTTATTGAAAAAAATAGAATTTTATTTCACCTACCAATGTCCTTTGTTCTGGTTCATGCAGTATTTTAAAATTGACAAATTTCATATAAATTACAATATCATGAAGTACTTTTAAAAATGAAAATAATCTGACAAAATTTCACTTGCATTCTGGAAAAAAAACTAATGGCTGGAGCTGAGTAGCAGCTTCATAACTTAAAGCTTATATGCTTCATAGTTTTTCAAAGACCCACCCAAACTTCTTCTCATTATCTTAAACCTCCCCCAATTCATAACCGTTTTTCCTTGTTATTTTTATCACAGTATTGAATAGAGTATAAGGTGCACTAAATTTTCTAGTTACAAGGAGGAGAAAGGACATAATAGAGAAAATGATCACTTCTACTTAGAGAAGTTTAGCAAGATGACATAATAGTAAGGGATGACTTTGGAGCCACATTGCCTTGATCAGGTAAGGAAAAGAGAACAAGATGTGCTGAATATTTGAAGGTAGAATTTCCTGGTTGTCAGTTGGTGTAATTACATCTTTTCTCAGGTTGCTATTATGTCTGTTTGGTGGAAGATCTTTCTTTTTGCACCTGAAATGCAAAAAGACTCTCTGATATTAAGGCAACTTTTTAAAAAAAAATTTACAATTTAAATCAGATGATAAGGATGATGATGATGGTGATGATGACAAAATAGCAATAATGATATGTGAATTTTTTCACAAAAGGGGTAAAAGAAATATAAAACCACAAAATAAAATAACTCAATCATAATTCCTTACCCTGAAGCTACCACAGTGTACCCTTAAATACATCACAGTTTTCCTCTATGTGTACATATTTTATAAAATCTTCATCATATATACTGTATTTTTTGGAGCTTGTCTAACAAAATAGTAAGAAAGTTTTTCTGCTATATCAGTCTTGTACATAATTTCTCTTCATGTGTAGAATCCAAAACACCATTGGAAAATAATTAACTAAAATCTCATTATTAAATATTTTAAGTGTTTTCAATTATTTTGTCATTTTTTCTATCAAAGATGATGAACAAACATAGTCATAAGAATGCACAAGTATCCAAAGGGTTATATTTTTATTGGTACATTTAAGGGAACCAAATCAATGTTATCATAAAAGTCATCAAGAAATGCAATTTAAAGCCATCATGATATGCGTATAAACACCAGCTAGAATGAATAAAATTAAAGGAATTATTTTACCAAGTTTTTCCAAGAATGTGGAGTGTATAAATTCATGCATTGCTGCCGGGAAAGTGAAATGTAACAAGTACTTTGGAAAACTGACAGTTTCTTATAATATTAAAATTATATTTTATATATGACTCAAATTCCACTCATAGGTAATAAAAGTATAAGTCCATATCAAGATATATATAGCAGCTCATTTTCATAAAAGCCTAAAACTGAAAATTACCCAAATTCTAACAATAGATTGAAAGGATGTATATATTGTAGTATACCCTTAAAATGGAACCCCACCAAGCAATAGAAAAATTCTAACACCTGATTCAGGCAGCAACTGGATAATTGTCAAAAACATTTTGCTAAGTCAAAGAAAGTAGACACAAACAAAAGTATACAGTATGTTTCCATTTAATATAAATATATTTTATTTATATTAAATACTGAAACAGAAAAAAATAAAATAAAACCCAATCAGTAGTCAGGAAGTTTCTCACATCAGTGCTTACCAGAGGCTGGGTATGCAGGGAACAGCCCACTGGCAAACAATAAAAAGGAAATTGATGAGGAGGAGGTGGGGATGAAACAGTTCTATATCTAAATTATGATGCAGATTTTATTATAGGTGTACACATTTATGAAAACACATGGATTTGTAGTAAAAATGGATACATTTAATTGCATGGGGTACTATTTTAATAAGATTAATTTTAAATGTCTTATGATATGGTGTTATTATTCCCAAAGAAATAAGAATATTAAGGAACAAAGAAATGTCACCTACCCAAATTACGTATAGCAAAATTAAGAGCCAAGATTCAAATTCACGTGTAACACATTATCTATATAGGATATTGTATCTCCAGGGAGCAGTAATTTGTGTACAAATGAATGTATCCATGTTTTGTTTGCTTTAGTTCATATAAGAGAAATATGCTCTGACAATAGCCCCCAAACAGTCAGATTGTTTCTCTTCTTTGTACTTTCTTCCATTATTTATAAGAACAGAGAAACTTCCAACTGTAGATTTTCCTTTAAAAATCTAAATTGCTATATTTTATGGAGTCTAAGAAGTACAATTTTTCTTTACACATCAATATTTATGAAATCAGGATGTGCCTTTTAATCAGTTGTCCAAGCAACCGTCATGATGTAGCTGTCATTTTGTGAGTATGCCCATCAAAATTTACAGAAGGAAATTTTGTTTTTAATTACAAAATAGTACTGGCACTGAACTATATTTCCAACAAGAAACAAGTATAAAACTGGACCAAACAGTAGGGATCTGTTATTAGGCATTAACATGTGCATCACAGGACTGAGCTCCTTGAGAGAAGGATCAAACAAGGTGTCCCATACTTAGCAGAGAGTAATTCTATTGTTGAAAGGAGAACAGTGATATTTCAGGTGCAAGATATTGTAAGGTATTGGATTTCAACAGATAGCATGGAAACACTTTATCAATAATCCAAGCATCCACCTGAGACTGCATTAAGGTTACATTTTAGGAGCAAGACCCACCCCGGATTAAAGACTACTCTACATATGCTCCAACAAAACCTAAAATCCACCTTCCATGGAGACAAAGAGAGGCACCAGAAGAAAGTGTATGCCCCAAATAAAAGTCAGCATTCCTTTAAGGAAGGCAACATAATTCCAGATAATATACCTTATATCATCCACAATTTCCTGCATACAATAACAAATTATAAATATGTAAAAAACAGGAAATCTGTGAAAAGTAATAAAAAATAAA
Organism: Tolypeutes matacus; assembly: GCA_026826555.1. NCBI lineage: Eukaryota > Metazoa > Chordata > Mammalia > Cingulata > Chlamyphoridae > Tolypeutes > Tolypeutes matacus. The sequence continues at coordinate 1,224,651 of JAKSZT010038539.1, forward strand.
TGTGGTCAATATAACCAAATGTCAAGATGATTCAGGTGTAGGAATTAGCAGAGAAAGGACTCTAAGGCAACTATTATAAATATGTTAAGGACACATAGGAAAACATGTTTTTGGTAGTTTTATAATTAAAAAGATGTAGAATACCAGTGGAAACAATGAAAAAGGACTACAGAAAAATTCTAAAACTGAACAATGGCCATATATGAACCGAAAAATTCACTAGAGAGACTAAATATCAGATTGCAGATGGAAGAAGAAAGGGTCATGGAGTTGGTAGACAACATCATAGAAATTGTCCAAAGTGTGAAGAATAGAAAGAAAAGAGAATGAAAAATACAAATCAGTTTACACACACATTATGGGTATAGGCAAAAAAAAAAAAAAAAAAAAAAAACAGACCAAATTGGTGAAAACATCAACTTAATGACGAAAATGTTCAACAAGTCCCAAGCAAGTTAAACACAAAGAAAGCTCTATTTAGATGTGTAATATTCAAATCATTGGAAAAAGATGATAAAGAGAAAATTGGGGGAAAATATTACATAGACACAAGAGAATAATGATCCAAATGATGCTGACTTCATATCACAAACAAATGACGTCAAAAGTAAGTAGAGTAAAATTTTGTTTTGTTTGGGTATTTTTTTGTTGTTGTTGTTATTGTGAAGTAACATTTTTAAGTACTTTAAAAACTTAGAAAAGAAATAAATAAATCAACCAAGAATTTTATATCCATTGAAAATATCCATCCAGAAAATATTTAAAACTGAGATATCATCCAATAAAGGAAAGATGACTTAATTTTTGCCAGCACACTTTCACTATAGGAAAAAAGTGTTTTAGCAGAATGCTATCAGATGTAAACTTGCAACTACATGAAGGAATGAAATTTGTTAGACATGGTAAATTTCGGGGTAGATATAAAACAATTATTTTTCTTTCTTTTTAATTCCTTAACAGACAAGGTTCTTGTCTAACAATATTCATTGATATAAATACAACAACTTCCTATTAATTTTCTCTCTCTTTCTTTTAAAGTACGTAGAATTAAAATATATAAAAAACAATGAAAAGGGTAGGAGGTGATATATAGTTATACTATGATAGTGAAGCATAAACATGAAATATGAAATGGTAAATTATGAAGTATGAGTACACTGTGATAAATTAATAATGTATATTTTAATCCTTAGAGAAGTCATAAAAATTATCAAAAGTGTTGTAGTTAAAAAATAAAGGAAATCAAATGGAATATTTAAAAATATTAAATTCAGACAAAAAATGTCAGAAAAAGTGGAAAACAGGAACAGAAGAACAAAAATAAAAAGAATGGAAAAGGATATATTGTGCAATAAATAAGATTTAAAAATACAATACAGCTATATAAGTATCAAAGAATTTACTCTTAATAAGAACAAGCATTATCAGAAATAAAGAGGAATATTTAATGAAAAGGGGTTCATTCAACAGGGAAACATAAAAATCTTAAATATGTGTATCTAATGACAGATGTTGAAATTTAATGAGTAAAAACTGAGAGCAATTAGTAGAAAAATGAGCACAGCCGCAGTTGAAGATCTTAACAATTTACTAACTTTTGAAACAAGTGGATCATAAAACAGTAAGGAAATAGACGATATGAATAATACTATAAATGAATTTTACTTAATTCACATTTACCAAACATGACACCTAATAACTACACAATGCATATTCCTTTCAAACATACATGGAATATTCACTATTTTAGATCATAAGCGGATACATAACACTAGTCTCAAAAATTTTTTAATAATGAGCATGTTCTCTGTCAACAATGGAATTACATTAGAAAACAATATATATAAAATCCCTAAATATATGGCAATTTACCACAATTTTCTAAATAACTCAGAGTATTAAAGAAGAAATCATTAGAGAAGTCAGAAATTACACAAAGGAAATGATAAAAATAAAATATCATAATTAGCAACTAGCAGTTAATACAGTGTTGGGGGGGGTGTATAGCTTTACACACTTATATGAGAAAAAAATCTCAAATCAATTATCCAAAATTTCATTTTGAAATATTAAAAAAGGAGATAAAAGTAAACTCCAATAGGGCAGAAATAAGGAAGTTAGAACAGAAGTCAACTAAGTAGAAAACATACACAATGAAAAAAACATTAAAAATGATTCTTTGAATAGACTCATTACATTTTTAAATCTTTTATCAGACTAATAAGCAAAAGAAAAAATAAGAGAAAACACACATTTGAAAAGATAGCATAGACATTAAAAGGACAGTAAGACATATAAGACATGCATGAATACATTTGTCAGCATAAATAGACACATTTTTTGAAAGACCACAAAAATTATCCAAACACATTTAAAAAAGGAGTAGAAATGTCAATATTTAAAATTAAATTCAAAATAAAATTTCCCAAAATGGAAATTCCAGGCCATCATGATTTTGCTGAAATTCTAACAAATATGTAATGAAAAAATAGCACTCTCTTTATTAAACAGTTTCAGAAAATGGAGGAAGTTGTCCCTTCTCAACTCATTTTATGAAACCAGCATCATCTTATTAATATAACCAGACTATGAGTTTATTAAAAAAGAAAATTATAGAGCAGTTTTTGCTCCTCAGTATAAATGAAAAAATTCTTAATTATGTTTCAACAAATTGAATTCATCAATAGAAAGGATAAAACAACATTGCAAAATTACTTAATCTCAGGAATGCAATATAGGTTTAACATATTTCACCACATTAACAGAATAAAGGAGAATATCATAAGATGATTTCAAAAGATGGAGAAAACATTTCACAAAATTCAACAAACATTAATGTTGAAATTTTTGGCAAAGAAAGAAAACAAACAAACTTGCTCCACTGGATAAAGGACATGTACGAAAAGCCTACAGCTAATGTCATACTACCTAGTGATGTGTTAGATGTGCACCACCCTCACCACTGGGATGGGGACAATACATGGCTATCTGATCTCACGACTTCTATTCAAAATTGTACTATCATTCTAAGGTAGTGCAATAAGGAAATCAAGAGAAATAAAATTCATAAATATTGGAAAGAAGAAGTAAAAAATGCCTTAATTCCCTCCCATAGCACATGAAGTAAAGTTTTGGGAATACATAAAGGAAATAGACAAAAATCCAATGATAATTAATGAGACAAATTGAGAAGATTGCAGGGAAGAACGTCAGTATTTACAACTCATTTACTATATACACTATAGCAACATATATACACACACACACACACATACATATATATGTGTTCTGTATATATATATACAGAATAGAAAAAAGACGCATAAGTTTCCTTATGATACATTTCACTTGTTTTCTGAGATCCAGCTGTACTGTATGTCTTGGATGATGTGAGATATACTGGATGCTTATTTTAAAAATCCTTCTTGTTTCTTTTTTGTTTGTTTGTTTGTTTTATTTTTAAAGAAGCCTTAGATTACATAAATGTTATATAAAAAATATAAGGGATTCTCATATGCCCCACCCTATTTTCCTCCCATACATACACACATTAACAACATACTTCATTAGTGTGGTATATTTGTTACAATTGATCAACACATATTGAAGCATTGCTACTAACCATGGACTATAGTTTTCATTACAGTTTACACTCTGTCCTGCACAATTTTTTAGGTTATGACAAAATATATAATGGTCTGTATCCATCATTGCAATGTCAAGCAGGACAATTCCAATGTCCCAAAAATGCCCCCATATTACACCTATTCTTACCTCTCTCTCCCCCCCCCCCCCAGGGGTGGGGGGGGCCAGGGGGGTTATAAATGATAAAATTTTTCCTAATATTTTTGCTAAAATAATAACAACTCTATAATAGAATAATAATAAGTCTAATTTAGCCCATCTTGAGGATTTGGAGATGGTGATGCCCACACTATTTCTAATTGAGAGGGGGGCAGCACTTAGATCCCTTGGGACAGATGAATGGAACTCTCTTGCTTGCAGCTGCAGACTCTCTCTGTCCTTGGGATGAGCGTTGTCCATCATCATCTCCTTGTTAGTTTCCCTGAGTGAGTCCAATGAACTAGAGAGTAGGTGTTGCAACTCTGCTGAGATTCAGGGATCAAGTGGAGGCACATGAACAGTCCAAAGATTTAAGTCTCTGGAACATATATTTAACAAGTATAGTGCTAATTGTAGGTTCAAATAAAAGGAGCAGAATAGTGAAGTGTAGAGAAACTATAAATGAGTCCAACTCTGTCACATGGAGGAGCATTAATTCCAAAGTAAGGCCCACTGACAGGGTGCCAAGTTCCTAAGCTTGTTTTTCCTGCTTTTAGAGTCTGGATGGCTCTACAGCCCGCTGTTTGAGGCACTGTTTACTGTGACAGTCAATGAGATCCTGCTGAGATTTGCATAAGTGTAACTTCTGGAATGACCTCTCAACTCACTTTGAAATCTCTTAGCCATAAAAACTCATTTATATTTAATAGTTCCTCCTTTTGGTCAAGGTATTTTTCCAGATGCATTGCTAATTTGTGCTTGATAATAATCCCTTGGTGCCAGGGAAGCTCATCCCTGGGAGTCATATCCCATGTTGTGGGGGGAAGGTAATGAGTTTATATGCTGATTTTGGCTTAGACAGAGGTCACATTTGTGGAACAAGGTGGGAGGCTTTCAAGAGGTAACTCTTAGGCAACATATAATACTAGGCTAAGTTTCAATTTCACAAGAAAAGTTCATAAGTACAGTAATCAATATCAAGGGCTTGGCATAATGGTCTCTCTTCCATCACTTGGCACTACCCTTGTACTCGAGAGATTCTAACCATCCTATTAGAGAATATAACAGAACTCCCCAAGAAGGGAATTCAATATTCTTTCAGTATTGTGTAGGTCTCCACTTACCAAGACAACACCTCATGAATACCTGAAGAAGTGTACCCCTCCCTATACATTCCCACATCGCCAACACCCCACACCAGTGATCCTTTCCTGACACAGTTGTGACCCTTTTGTGACCCAAAACCTCTCCAAAAACAAGGCCAACAAAGTAACCAAATAAAATTAATAAGGAAATGAAATAATAATTTTTTAAAATAAAATTGAAAAAAAATGATATAATATAATTTAAACATTGTGATTTTCATCACTTTATGACTTGTTGTCTTATATGTACAGTCATTTTCTTCCATATATTCCCCCAGTGTCTTTTTTTTTTCTTTAAAGAACCTTTAGGCTACAGAAAAGTCACATGGAAAATATAGGGTATTCCCATATACCCAATGTCCTCCCCCTTTAACACTCTCCCCTATTAATAACATTTTACATGCTGATAGACATTTGTTAAAACTGATGTAAAAATATTGAAGAATTTTACTAACCATGGTCAATGGTTTACATTATGGGTTACATTTTGGAAATTACATGTTTATGTTTTGATGAAATTTAAAATGGCCTGTATCTGTTATTGCAAGATCGTGCAGAACAATTCTAATGCCCTAAAATTGCCCTATGTTCCTTCTATTCTATTCTTCCCTCCCACTTCCCCTGGAAACTATGGTAACCACTAAGTTTCAATCTTTGAAGAATAAGATACATAGTTACTTGCAATAATATTGAGGATGTGAAATATTGGTCTGTTTTATTTTATTGGGCACTGCCTATATTCTCGAGGGATTCTTGTCCCTCTAATTGAGAACATATCCGTACCCCCCAGGATGAGAGTTTAATATTTTCTTGTTTATTGTGTTTATCTCCACCCACTGATATAACACAGTATGACAAGATGAACACTTACAAATAGAAGCATGCCCCAGGTGCGTCCTATCCCGTATATCCCCCACATCCAACACCTTGAAGCAGTAACCCTCCCTTTCCAATATTTGCCAAAAGAACATTCCCAACATTGTAGTTTAACCATAGACCTGCAAGTCTCTAGAGTTCACCTGCTCCTTCCTCTGATCCTCCCCCCATTTCCATGTATAATCCAACCAAATCCACCCACCCTACTCCCTCTCACAGACCAGCCCCACAGAACCCAATAGCATCACTGCACCACACTCATGCCCATCCACTGCCCAACAACACCCTTCCACCTTATCATAGATTTTTGCCCATATAGACAACAGCTCACCACCCTCCAGTCCCTTTCTATCTCTTGATAACTTGTCTTCCAGACTCTAGCTCTGTGAGTCTGCTCAATTTGCTTAAGTCATATCAGTGAGGTGCTTTAATATTTGTCTTTCAGTGTTTGGCTTACTTCACTCAACATAAGGTCAAGATTCATCCATATTATCCTGTGTGTTAATACTGCATTCTTTCTTACAGCTAAGTAACATTCCATTGTATGTATATACCACAGTTTACTTATCCATTCATCTGTTGATGGATTTTTGGGTTGCTTCCAACTTTTTTTTTTTAAAGGAAAATGTCTTTATTTGTAGGCAATATGTCTACAGAGAAGATTCCAAATATACAAAAAAAAAGAAAACCTTTATAACTAATAAGTTAGTTTAATACAGTTACAAGATCTTGTATTAACAATAAATCAAGTGGAAATTGAATTTAAACAAATAGTAGTACCATTTAAAGTAGCATCAGAAAACGAACTACTTAGAGAAAAACCTATGTACAAATTTTGTTTGCTGTAAAGTAGAACATTTATCAGAGAACTAAAAGTTCTAAATAGAAAGATTGTGTTTATGTATCAAAGACTCAATATTTTTGAGATGTCAGTTTTCCCCAAAGTGACTCTTTCTAGTAATGCTGCCCCAAACAAAATCCCAGCAGTCTTTTATTTATTTAATTTTTGCTGCCCACCTCTATAGTAACAATAATCATTAGACAGGCCTTTCTCCTTTTTTTCCAAATAATACAAAGTGTTTCAATATTAAATTTTTTAACATATTTCTTTTTTTATTGGAGTTGTTGTAGGTTTACAGAAAAATCATGCAGAGTTCCCATGTACCCTGACCCATCATGAACAATGTGCATTAGCATAGTTTCTTTGTTACAGTTAATGAGAGAATATTATTATAATTGTACTATTCCCAACAGTCTTTTTTGTTGCATAGTTTTCCAAGCTAATTCTAAAATTTACATGGAAACTCAAAGGGCAGAGAATAGCCAAAAGAAACCAAATTTGACAAAGTACAAACACTAGTGTATACAAGCTATCTGATGTTAAGGTTTACTGTTGTCTTACAAAAATCAAGTTATATATATTTATATCAAATATGACAAACTCCATTCACAAATAGACCCTGCTTATATGATCAATTAATTTTGGAAAAAAGCTATTAAGGTAATTCCATGGAGAGAATGTTATTTTTGGTAAATGGTGCCAGAACAATTGGATATACTTATTAATACAAATGCAATCCCTACATTGCACCATACACAAAAGTTAACTAAAAATGGACTATAGTTAATAGAAGAAATCATAAAAGAAAATTTTATGACCTTGTACCATGAAAGATTTCTTAGATAAGACACACAAAAAAAACAGAAATGATAAAACATAAATTCAAATTTGACAAAAGTTTTTAAAAAGTCAATGGTTAGAAGACAAGCTATCCAATAAAACATGGGCAAAATATTCAGACCTACAGTTATTAAAGAAAGAGATACAGCTGAAAAATATGTAAATAAAACAGTATTCAACATCAGTAACCACTAGGGAACTGCTTATTAAAGTCAATAATACAAATCTTCACATACCTACTAGAATAGAACTTGTTTTTAAATATCAATAACATAAAACACTGACCAATGATAAGCAAGTGAATCCCTCAATCATTGTTGTAGATGCACAATTGCACAGTCACTTTGGAGAATAATTTGATAGCTTCTTAAAAAAGTTCAAGACACATTCACCACATGATCCAGCAGCCCTGCACCTAGGTATTTTCCCAGAAAAATAAAAGTATATGCTCATGAAAAAAAAGTACATGTTCAAACAAAAAGCTGTTTATGAATATATTTAACAATTTAAACATTAAGGCATAACTGGGGAGAGCTTGGTGTTCATCAACAGGTGAATGCACAAACTTTAGTACATCCATTTAATGAAAAACTACTTAGATATTAGTCTATGCAATAATATGGGTGAATCTCAAAATGTTTCATCCTGCAGGTTTCTATTTATATGACATTCTAGAAAAAGTCAAATTACTGAATTAGAAATCATATTAATGGTTATCAGAAAGGAAAGGTTGTACTGAAAAGGAGAGTCATGGAAATTCTTATGTGTTGATTATGATTATGGTTACATCTGTAAATGTATGTTAAAATGTATCAAATTTAAAAGCAAACTTTATTGTAGATATATTCCAAAATTTAAAAAATCATTAAAAATTGACATACCTTATAGGGTTTTCTTGAATAATATTTAGATTAAGAAATTCAGTGCTAGTCCCATAATTTGAAAACATGAACAATCATTCAAAAATAACAGTAATATATTTGAGTTTACACAAGAAATTTTTTTTTAATTTAATTAATTTATTTTTTATTGTTGGTAAAAATCAAAATTTTCACAATACATACCAATATTTGTAAAATGATATATAAATATATATGCATATATGTGCATTTGCTTACAAAAATGTTATTTTTATATATATAAATATATTTTAAGAGGTGCTTAGATTACCCAAAATATTACACGGAACCCACCAGGATTCCCATGTTGCCCACCTCCCACACCTCCCAACACATCCCACACAAACATCTCCCACAAGTGTGACCCACGACCCTCAATGGACTTACACAACCTGGGGCCCCTTCTGGAGCCGAGCACCAGCGTCACCAGGTTGCTATGTAAATCAGTTTGACTGCAGATTCGCATCTGTTCTCAGCCTGATGCTGCTTCAGGTCGGCTTATCTGCTCCCCAAAGCTATGGGGTGGTGCAGGTAGCCAGATCGATGTCAAGAAATAAAAATAAAAAATACCCTTCCCTGTCCTCCAACAGTACCCTCCCTCTTTTGGGGAGTGTCCCTTCTTCCTGGCTCCACAGCGTCCTGGGTCTTATCCCAGGGCAGCTAGGCAAATCAGCTCCGTTCCCTGACCAGAATCCCCCCTCCCGTTCACCGGATGCCACTTAGCTCCGGCTGTTCTGTTCACACAAGTTCCAAGGGGCACCAGGCAGCCAGATCCCCAGAAAATAAAACTTTCTCGCCCCGCTCGCGGCTCCAAGTCGCCATTTTATTATTATTTTTTTCTCGCTAACCACGGGGCTCAGCCATCTGTGACAACCACCACCGGCAAGCTTAAAACTCACAAATCTCTACGGTTCCATCCACGCCGTTGATCCGCACAGATAGATGTCCCAAGCTTCTCACTCCACGCATGCACAGCACAGACCCTCGGGCAGGACCCCATCCACAATCTGCCTTGCTCTGGGAGCTTGTAGTGTGTGCCCTCCTACACTAACGCCATCTTGGCCCCTCTTCTCTGCTTCCAACTTTTGACATAGTGTATAGTGATGCTGTGAACATTGGTGTGCATATATCTGTTCGTGTCCCTACTTTCAATTCTTCTGTGTATATACCCAGCAGTGGGATTTCTGGATCATATGAAATTTCTATAGTCAGCTTCCCAAGGAACTGCCAAACTGTCCTCCACAATGGCTGTACCATTCTACATTCCCACCAGCAATAATGTTTGCCTGAAAAAATGAATGACTTACAGTGTTTTACTTATCTCCATATCTCTGTGGAACTTTTCATGATGTCATATACTTAGGAAAATACAGGGCTTTTTGAACTTTAGTGTGGAGTGAGTTGCTACGAAGGTACTTTGTGAGAATCCAGGGTCAAGTCACCACAGAAACTTTCATTAAATATCCCTTTATTGCTCAGAATAAAGAGCCTAGAAAGGCACATCTCCTTGGCACTTACTTAAGTCCTATCATGGCCTGTATCCCCAAGATGGCCAAAATTGCTCTGGTTTGAGGTCTGCAGATGGCAATTCCTCAAGCTCCACTTCACCCTAGAAAAGACAGAACAATCTATACTGTTTGAATGTAGCTTTTATCTATCTTGGGGAGAGGGTCTGCCACTGAGAATTCCTGCTCAGAGCATCTGAGGTGGCTTGCTATATTTTTCAGGTAGAAGGTCTGGCAGGGGCTTTTCTTCAGACTTAATATCTCCCCCAGGTTGTGGAATGAAACACAATAATTTTTTTTTTTTAATGTGTAGGTATCTAAAGGCTAGAGGATGGTCATACAGCATGCGTTTGTGAGTTCCCAGAGAATGAGGTGGGGGTAGGTGAGATATGAGGGATTGTTGCTTAACCCATGTCTGCTATTCCCCTAACAATTAGTGTAAAAATCAGTCACTCGGGAAGCTTGTTAATCAAGCAAATTTAAGGAAAGTTTGTTTCAGAAAGACTTATGTGAGATATTGAGGCTTCATATTAACAAATTACCCAAAGGATTCTAATGGGGGTGGGGACACAGTCAAAATGCTTCAATGAATATATGTTAATAAAAGAACAAAGTAACTTCAAATTAAATGAAATCACAGACAGCATTTTGAGGATGATCAATAGCAATAACTTAATGTATTACTAAAGAAAATAAATTAAGTTTCTGCATATTGAGTATTTAAGCTTTTAATCACAGATATATCTATTGAGACATTACTCTTCTGTTTCCCTTGTTAGCACTTTTCACATCACAAACTAGTGTTCAATCCCCTTTCTTCTCTTAAGATGCTTTTATCTTTGCCCTTTCTCTCATACTTAAAGTTTGTTTGCAGCCTTCCCAATTCTTATCTCCTTCACAAATGAGAAATAATTTAATACATTTTACTATACATTTTCCAATACTATATCTATTTTTGTGTGTTCTGGCCATATATATTTTCTATGTTAATATTTGATATTATTAGATATGTTAAAATAAAAGTAAAGGAAAAAGATAAATAAGAATTTCACAAAAATAAATTTTGAGGAAATTAATCAGAAATATAAAATTCTAAGGATTGAATTATAAACAATGGGATTGATTAAGATATTAGTTTCTGAAAAAAAGATAATTATAAACTATAAGAAAATGAATATCTTTGTGTATACATAATTACTGAAAAAAATACATATACTGAATTATTAAACATTATTTCTTTGATTTTTTTCTTTTTCTGTGATTCTTCCAAAGCCTAGATTATGTGAAGTTGAAGAAGGAATGAGAATTAAGGATGGAGAGAGAATGGAAGTCATCTGTAGTTAAAAAAAAAAAAAAAAAAAAAAAGACATAGGTAAAATATAAAAGGTACTTCCATTTTTCGTTTAGGATGCTCTTATCTGCAAGAAACTGAAACATCAATTTGAAATGGCTTACACAATAAAAACATTTATTGTGTGACATAGTATGAAATCCAAGGGAATGTAGTTTTGGTTTTGGTTGATTAGATTCAGCTGTTAAACATTGTCATTAAGGACAACTTTTGTTCTACTTCTGTGTTTTGCCATATAAAACATATTCTTTAACCTAAGACGAATTCTGCTTATGGTCATTAGATGGCTGCAACAGCAATTAGTAAGATGTGATTTCTTTTGCATATCAAATGTCAGAGATCAACCACCTTTTTTCCAACATTAGCAACAATCATGCCCTTTGTGTTTAATTGACTGAAACAAAGAAAGTGATTTGTTCGATAACAGTCATCAGAGAATTGCTATTTCAAATTAATAAGGCTCAACCTCTTAATTGGTCTATTTTTTTCAAGATGGGTATAAATGATTTAGTCATGTGGTAGATATATGAAAAGATAAAAGACTGTTCAAAAAGAGGAAATAGGAAATGGATGCTGGTTTAAAATCACTATTGTCTACAATACAGGGAATGGAAGAAGAAGTGAGGTGAAGATTAATTTAAATAACTCACTAAGAGGAACATAACAAAAAGTTTAGCTACAGTAATTGAAGAGATGTGTGTCAAAACACACACAAAAACACACCAAATTTGAAACAAAATTCATTTGTTTCAGTGTTTGTGCTCTTTGTGGTTTAAGATTAAAAAAAAAATAAAAAATAAAAAAGATCTGCAAAAACTTATTTTACTATAAGTTATAGAAGGCTAGTAAAGAAGTCTCTATTTGCAGCTATACCTCCAATACCCAGGACAGTAAGAACTTAATGAAATTTTGTGAATAAATTCATATGGCTAACATATATTGATCATTAATTACATAACAGGTTGTAGTTTAAATCCTCAGTAAAATGGTACATGGTATTATTACTCCCATTTTATAGTGACAGAAATGAAGTACAGAAAGATGAGTAATTGGGCTAATTATGCTAGTGGGCATAACATCTGAGATACCAACCCAAAGTCATCTTACTTGATGTAACATTTATGTAATCTAAAGATTCTTTAAAAGTAAAAAAAAAAAAAAAATTTTAAAATCACTGCACATTGGGAAACAAAAAAGGTTATGGCAAAATATATGTGGAAAATTCCATGTTTTGAAAATGAGATAAAATGGATTTCCTTATTGCAGGGATTCCCAGACCCTTTTATATGTCCATGTGCTTAAGGTGTGGGCAGGAATATGCAGCATTTCACAAGCTTACTCATTAAGAGACTCTGGGTATCTCAACTGTTGTCTTTAGTCTAAGAATCCTAAATTCCACAATGACCAGATTGTGGTAGAATCATTTCTAGACAGTCTCAGTGTATCATAACATCACATATACATTTATATGTGTGTATCCATATTAATTTAAATGAAGTTATTGAATGCATAAGATAAATATTGTCAGCAAATGTAAAATGTGTTTGGTAAATCTATGATAAACACAAATTTGATGCCTTAGAACTAAGACTTTTTCTTTCTAAAAGTAACTTCCCTGAATGATCAAGAAACATTTAATGGAAATTCGGCTGAAGATTATTTCTATTTCTATAAGTAAATGCTGTTAGAGCTTGCACTACCAGCATGTCACAGGCTAATGTTTAATGGCTGTGAGAGTCATTTTTGATAGCTTCCTATTTACTATTTACTACATCGAGTGCACCTTATTTTTTAGAAGGATTGCTTGCTTATTTCGTATTTATGCAAGCAGCAGCAAATACTTCTCCCCTGATGCTTACCATTTTCTAAGTTCTATCTCAATATACAATGCTAAGTAATTCATTTTGAAGTAGTAGAGAGATTGTAGAACAGTTATGTGTGTAATACCAAGAACATTGTGGACTCTGTGTGACAAGTATTACTCAGATAAATAACTAATTCTCAGTTATTCAGGGCACCAGAGAGTCTTTTAAGTAAGGGATCTCCTATGACATCTGAAGATTATCGGTAATTAGGAGTCAGCGGAGTTTTCAAAAGTCTAGGGTCCTTATTGAAAGATAGGTAACTGAAATAAAATTCCACATGAGGTTTCATTGGTTCAATGATATAAAATTTCTTCTTTTGGGATTGAAATGAGCACAGATAACAAAAAAATTAAAGAGAAAACATATTTATTCATGATGATAAACTTAATTCATATGGATATCAATATTCATATATGTTTATTGTTGATTTTGTAAAGATGCATTATCATTACTTGTAGAATAATAGTGAGTATTAAGCAGAAAACCATTTATGGTAAAGTGGTATAAAAAGGTAAATACTTGGTAAAATTCAAAGCTCCAAGGATTTTCTTTATTCTCTTACTCAAAGAAAACAAACAAACAAACAAAGTAAAAGTACAAAGCTCAAATATGCATGGGTCATGATGCCTAAATTACTACCTTTTAAAATGTTACTTTAGAGATCATTTTTTTTCTTTTCAGGCTCAGGTTAAAATGCAGATGTCCTAGGTTACAGGATAGCCTTGAATTATTATCAGTTACTAATCCATGTGCATAGGGTCAACATTTTGCAGTCCTATAACATGGATTAACTGTGAGACTTGGGGATATTAAAGTCAAGGTAAAGACCATAGAAAATAGAATTAAGGCTTACTGAAATTTAGTTTCAATACCTGAGTCCAGAAACTACCTCAATTTGGCCTTAAATCATAGAAAAGTCTGCCAGAAAAGCTAGGAAAATATTGATATTTTAAGTACGAAAATTATTAAAAAGGTTTATGACATATTGTAGGTAGAGCCATGCATAACATTGCATGTGAGTATACATTTCATAGGAATGAGAACCTTCTTTGTCTACTCTGCCAAGATGAGATCAAGCACCTTCTCCCTGGCTGGGTCCTCCATTCCAGTGTCTCACAAACATCAAAGCAGGGCACATTACCTAATGACTACTCATTAACCTAAATTCTAGGTCTTATTACCCACATCATGGATTTATGTTAGCCAATGACATTTCAGTAAAAACTCCTTTGAGTATTTATTTAGAAAAATAGACTTTCTACATGCATTAAGTATTTTCCTTTATGTGTACCTGGGTCCCCATCTATTCAATGCCAGACCTTCACTAAAGGATATCTAAAGTGACTGTCATTTCTAACATTCTGACTTGACATTTATGATAATTACCAATCCATCCCACATATACTTATTACTAGTGATTGTACCACTTAGTTCATATTATATTTACCCCCAGAAGTTTCTTCTCAGTAATTTTAAGTGAAATATTTAATTTTCTATAATAGCTCTAACTTTGCTATGATGTATATGATTCCTCTTTGAATTTGGCTATTTCTCTTTGAATTATTTGATAAAAAATTTTAGGGTGAGTATCTTTGAAGAGATATTATTTAAATATTGATAAGTTGATGAATTTAAGAAGTTATTCAAATATGGTTATTTAATGTGTACTTAGTACTTGAGTGAATGGTGAGAGTGTCATTTTTGAAGAAAAATGATCAGTATAAACACATAATTCCAATAAAAGTTGAAAGTTTTTCTAGTGATCAATCTAAATAAGAAATGCATGCCAACTCATTTAAACAGTTTAAGTATTTAAAATAACATTGAAAGCTGCTTTTGTTGTCTCCTGACTCCTGATGAAGATCTAAAACTGAACTATGAAAAGAAAGTGCAATATGTAAGTCAGAATTTTAATTTCTACATGAGCCCTGGATAGATTTTCTTAGACACTTAGTTGTAAAAGAGATGAATTGATGAGAATGATGTATACCCATGTTGCACTTGTACCCCTAAAGTATTTTTTCAGCACACCCTGAAAAAGTAATTACAAAATTACTACAAGTTACAATCCAAGGAAAAATAGTAATTGGCATGGACTCACATGCTCTAGACTCTCAGAATTTGTTCAACATGATTATATCAATTGTGATCCTGTTGAGCTGATTTCTTTGTGAGATCAGGTGTTTATTCTCAAGGGATTTTTTTACATTTTAGGTCATCATTTATTCCACTCAGATGACAAGAAAAACTAATAATGATATAAAATAATGACATGATTATTGTGCTTTGATGCTTTCTATGGCCCTTTCCTGATCTGGATTATTTTTTATTTTCCACGTTTTGTCAAAGAGAAATGAATTTCTTATTATTATCTTACACCCCTCCAACTTCATAAAATTATTTACTTTTAATTTTTACCAGAGTATTGAATAGAGTGTGAAGTGCACTGAATTTTCTAGCTTCAAAGAAAAAAAGGCACACAATGGAGAAAATGATCACTTGTACTTACAGAAGTCTAGGAAATTAACAGAGCTGAAGGGATGACTTTGGAGCCATGTTTCCTTTATTAGGTGAGTAAAAGAGGACAAGACATCTGGCATACATGAAGTTAGAATATCTTGGTTTTCAATTGGTGCAATCAAATATTTTCACTGTGCAGGTTTATGTAAGCTTGCTGGAAGAACTTTCTTTTTGCTCCTGAAATCACACTGTCCTTAAAGCTGGCTGATACTTAAGGCAACTATTTTTGTTGATTGACAATTTTAATCAGATGATGATGATGGCAATGATGATAAAAATAGTACTAATGACATAAACATTTTTTCACAAAAGAGTAAAGTAAATATAAAACAAGAATAAAAAAATAAATCAATTGTAAATGCCCATACTGACGCAAACACTGTTAATCCTGAACTATCCATCTTAGATTTTCCTCTTTGTATAACATATATATAACATTATTCATATATAAATTTATTTGGAACTTATTTTGCCTAACAAAATTATATGAATATTTTTCTACCATATAGATCTTCTACATAAATTTATTCATGTATAGACTCTGGCACACAGATAGAATATAATTAATTAACTAATATCTCATTATTAAGCATTTTATGTGTTTTCAATTATTTTGCCATTTTTATTATATGAAAGAAGATGAAAATAGTCATAAGAATGCATACTTTTCAAAACTGTTATATATTTGTTGGAACATTTAAGGGCACTAAATCAATGTCAACATATTAAATCATCAGGAAATGCAATTTAAAAACACTAAAAGGTGCATATAAATACCTACTAGAATGACTAAAACTGAAAGATTTTATATTACCAAGTGTTTTTAAAAATGGGGGTGAATAAACTCATATGTTGCTGCTGGGAAGGTGAAAAGATACAATTACTTCGGAAAATCATTAGTTTCTTATAATATTAAGCATATATTTTATGTATGACCCAAAAATTCCACTAGGTGTTTACCCAATAAATAAAACCATAAGTCCAAATAGACATAAAGAGCAGCTCATTTTCATAAAATCCCGAAACTGAAAACAACCGAAATTCTAACAACAGGTGAATATACAATACATTGTAGTATATCCTTAATATGGAACCCCTTAGCAACAGAAAAATTCAACAAAGGATCCATGCAACAAGATGATTCTCAAAATCATTTTGCTAAGCCAAAGAAGCTAAACACAAGTGACAATAATATACATTAGGTTTCCAAATATGTTAAGTGCTAATACAGAAAAAAATATCAATCATTAATTGACAGGTCCTGAGTATGCATGGAACAGGTTGTTTGCAAATGCATAAAAAGGAATTTGGTTGCGGGGGCCACTGATGAATCTTTATCTAAATTGTGATGGTGGTTTTATGGGTGTACAAATTTGTGAAAACACATTGATTTGCAGTTGTAATAGTAATAAAGTTAAATAAAAAATATGATATAGGGTTATTATTCCCAAACAAGCAAAGAAGTTGTCACCTGTCCAAAGTACATCTATCAAAATTTAGAAAGAAGATTCAAGTTCATGTGTAATACATTAACTATAAATGCCATTGTCTCCTGAGAGAGCAATAGATTGTGCCCAAATCAATGTATCCAACACTTTTTTTGCTTCAGTCCACATAAGGAAAATATGCTTTGACCATAGCACCCAAACTGTCAAATTAATTGTTTCTTTTCTTTCTGCTTTCTCCCATTACTTGTACGTATTGAGAAACTTCCATCTCTAGAGGTTTTTTTTTTAAACAAAATTACTCTTTTACATGGAATCTAAGTACATTTTTTCTTCACATTTCAAGCACTGTTGACCAAGCATCCCTCATGACTTAGCTGTCAATTTGTGGGGTGTGCACAACAAAATTTACAGAATGAGACTTCTGTTTCTAATGACATAATAGTACTGGCACAACATTAATTTTCCATCTGAAAACTGGACCTAATTTTGGGGGATCTGTCATTAGACATAAACATATGCATCACAGGACTGATCTCCCTGAGAGAAGAAAGCAAATAAAGTTCCCAAACTTAGTCGTCAGCAATTCTTCTATTTTGATAAGAGAATAGAAAAATATTCATGGACAATACAGTGAGATATTGTACTTCAGATACAGAAAGCATGGAAATACCTTATCAATAACTTGAAGATCCAGCTGAGACAATTTAAGGTCACATTTATAGAGCAGAATAGGGGCTACTCTATACATGCCCTAACAAAACCTAAAACCCTATCTTCCACAGGGTCAAAACTAGTCATCAGAACAAAGTATATGCCCAAATAAAACTCAACATTCCATTAAGGAAGGCAAAATAATTCCAGACCCCTTATGTTATATCATCCACAATTTCCAGCATACAATAACAAATACTAAACATGAAAAATACAGGAAAAGTTTAAACATAATCACAAATAAACGTGATCAATATTTAAAAAATGCCAAGGTGACACAGGTGTAGGAATAAACAGAGAAAGGACTCTAAAACAGCCATTATAAATATATTAAGGACATATCAGAAAACTTGTTTTGGGTTGTTTTTTTTTTATAATTAGAAAGATGAAGAATTCCAGTGATGATATGAGGACCATGAAAAAGGACAACATGAATTCAGTGCTGAAACAAAAAATACATATCTGAAGTGAAAAACTCACAAGAGTTACCAAATATCAGATTGGAGATGGAAGAAGCATCAGGTGTTGGAAACCACATTGGAAATTGTCCAGTGTTAAGAATTGAAAGAAAAAGCAGTGAAAAAAGCAATCAACAGAACATTACCGACCTGTGGAAATACCAATTAGTTAACATACACCTTATGGGGATAGGAAAAAACAAAAAGATATAACTTCACCAAATTGGAGAAAACATCAATATAAAGATAAATATGTTCAACAAATCTCAAGCAAGTGAAACACATAGGAAGTCCTACTTAGATGGACAATATTCAAAATACTTGAAAATGATGATAAAGAGAAAACCTTGGAGAAATGTCACTTACGCATAAGAGAACAATGATGCAAGTGATGGTTGACTTCATATCAGAAACAGAGGTAGACAGTAGACAGTGTAAGAAAATTTAAAAGTGCTTAAAACTTAGAAAAAATTCAACACAGAATTGTATATCCTGTGAAAATATTGAACAAGAAAGAAGTTAAAGTTGAGATATCAAGAAAGCTGAATTAATTTGTTGTCTATAGACTTGCGCTGCAAGAAATAATAAAGGAATATTTTTTTATGCTATAATAGAATGATCAATGCAAACTTGCAACTACAGGAAGGACATTGGACATGATAAACATTTGGGCAAATATAAAACTCTATTATTTTTCTTTTTTAAATTAAAGACACTTGTAAATATAAATCAATTTATAAAGTTGAAATTTGATTAGTGTTTATGTAGGGTTAGGGAAGGCATGATAAGTGGAGGTTTTCTTTTTGGAGTAAAGATATAATTCTAAAGTTTTTTTGTGATAATGATTGCACAATACTGTGTTTATACTAAAGACCATTGATAATACATTTGAGATAGATTGTAGGGTATGTGAATATATCTCAATAAAACTATTTAATAAATAAATAAATAATTGTTCAAGAACAGCCAGAAATAGCAGCTATGTACAGTGGGGGAAAACAGAGAGAGATTGAGAGGTGAAGAATTTTTCTGTTTGTTTGTCTGTTTTTTGTTTATTATTATTATTGAAATAATGAAATTGCTTTAATAATGATAGAACTGATGAATGCACAACTATGTAATTTTACCAAATACCATTGATTATACATCTTAGATGAATTGTATGCTATATTAATAAGTATCAATCAAATTGATTTGTTATAAATTGATAGAAAGTGATAAAATTTTAAATAGATAAGCTTTAAAAGTATGGTATAATGATAGATAGATAGATAGATGGATAGATAGATAGACAGACAGATGATAGACATAGATAGATGATAGATAAATAAGTGTTTTTGGAGAAGAGGAAAAACTTATTTACCCTTTAAATATCAATTAAGCACAGATGCTAAAGGCAAAACAATTTTGCTTACTGGGGGTTTCTGATTGGCCAGAGCAATTTCCAACCATCCCTCAGAGTACATCCCCCTCTAATGACATATAAAAACAGCTATTTTTCCCTAGGTCTATCCTCAGGAAGGAAATTATTAATACTGCTTAGCTAAGCATAATCAGGAATAAAACCAATATCCAAATAAAAGGAAGTACTATATTTGTTAAGATCCATTGCTTCTTCAAAGCCTCCATTTCTCTATAATTTTAGTCCTTCTTCCAACATCACCTTATTCTATTTTGTTTTTTCAAATAAAAGTATTAGAATAATTGTTCTCCCTAGACTGAAAGGTGAAAGGGAGGAGGTGGGTTCCTATAGCTCATTGCTCCAGATCCACAAACTCAAGTCTGAACCCCCTCTTTTCCCATGCCACCCCCACCACTTATACAAGCAATTTCTTCAGAGAGAGGTAACTGTTATCATGAATCATAGTTTCTGCTTTTTTTCAGAAGTCACGAAAAAGTATAAGAAGATGTGTGACTTAAAGACTCCTTAAGAGAGCTGGATTGAGAATAAAGGAAATTCAAGGAACTGAACTGAGGGCATTATTATTAAACTGTTCATATTAGTAAGGAATTAGAGCACAGCAGGGCATATCAGTTGGGAATGTGTGACCTATACTGGAGCTTCTCAAGCTTTAATATGCTTACAAATCTCCTGGGGATTTGATTAAAATGCAGATTTGCATACAGAAGATCTGAGGTCAGAATGTGACTGTGCATTTCTAACAAGCTCCAAGGAAAAATCAATGCTGTAGGTTCATGGATCATATTTTGGGAAATGAGAGCCTAGATTTAAAACTACAGCTCCTGTATCCCTGGCCTTAAGTGATTTAGCTGAGACACGTGAGACATATCGATAGAGACCATCAAATTCCATCATCGAAATGCAAGGAAATTTGAGCTAAAGTTTTAAAATCATGGTTTATTGGACAGTGCAGGCATTACCATCTTAGTGATCATGTTTTGTCTGAGGATATTTTTCAAAGCCTGCTTTACAAGGGTCTGTGCTTGATCTTGAAACAGATGGAAGCAAAGAAGACAAATAGGTACAATTCATGTTCAAGACAATTGAAATAATTTTCTGTAAACCTGTACATGTCTTCTGAAATTATCTCTTTATGGTTACTACTTAAACGGTCATAACTCTATGAAGTCATTATTTCAGTTTCCTTTGTATTAAATATCTTGTAGATTTCTAGGTGTATCCCTATGCCTATAGGTTAGATGTGCTGATGATACTTATACCTATGCCTATACCTCTATCTACACCTATGCAATCTATCTATACAAGAGACCTGTGTGTCTACTGTCTCTTAGAAATTTTCTTTGTCTCTCAAATTCTATTATTGGAAAAGACTCAATTCACAGGCCCTACTTTGTGAAGCATTTCTCATTTCTCCCATCACACATGAGACAATAAATTATTTTTTGCTCCATGTTTCTAGCTTGCTGTATCATCTATCTATCTATCTATCTATCTATCTATCTATCTATCTATCTATCTATCTATCTATCTATCTACCTATCTATCTATCCATCCATCCATCCATTTATCTATAAATATACCTACTTTCTCCTCTACATATAACAATACTTCAAAGCCAAGGACAATGTCATTACTCTACCATGACTGCTCAGTAAATATTTATGTAGTGAGTAAAAAATAAGAAAAGAAAAATTGGTGTGTGACTGAAAGAATGAATGACTCACATTGTTTTACAAATTTCTCTATCCCTGTTGAACCTTGCATGGATTTGTAAATTTAGGAGAATAAAGTGTTTTGTGAACTTTGTGCATGAACGAGTTACTTGGGAAACTTGTTAATCAAGCAAATTCACAGGTAATTTGTTTCAAAAAGCCTTGTTTGAGATGCTGAGACCTTCATATTTAACTAAATATCTAGAGAATTCTAATGTACATGTTCCATGCAGAGACACAGTCATCTTGTTTAAATTACCTATGTCAAATAAAAGAACAAAGCACCTTCAAATTAAATGAAGTCTTACATAGTACTTTGATGATGGTCAATACCAATGACAATGTGGTAAAAAAATAAAATTTTTACATATTGAGTATTTAAGCTATTAACCAATGCCTGTATCTATCAAAAAATATTACTATTTCCTCTGTCTTTTTAGCTCTCCTCATATCACAAACTAGTGCTAAAATCCCTCTCTCTTTCTCTCAAGATGCTTTCATTTTTGCCCTTTCTCTCATATTCAAAGATGATTTTCAGCCTTCCCAATTCTTATCTCCTTTAAAAATGAATCACAAAAACTCACTTTATTATAAGTTTTAGAAACCCAGTATAGAGTTCTCTATTCACATTTAACCTCCAGTATTCAGGACAGTAAGTACTGAATACTTGTTGAATAAATTCAAAATGGTTATTGTTAACCCATATTGATCATTAATTATGTAACAGGTTGTAGCTTCTATGCTCATTGCATGCAATAACAGATTTAGTGACAAAAATACTACATGGTAGATACTATTATTATACGCATTTTATAGATTACTAAAATCAATTACAGAAAGTTGAAGTAACTGAGCCTAGGTCATACTGTTAGTGGGCACAAGATCAGCAATACCAGGTCAAACTCATCTTATTTCAGAATCTCTCTTATTAGGTGCAGCTGCAATATATTGCCACCCTAATCTTGAATTTGCCAGGAAATACTTATTAGACATAGAAGGCCTTGGGGAATAAAATGATAAGGAAGAGCTAGGACAAGGACACAATGATATTCTTGCATAGTCCAACATAAAAAAAAAGGAGGGGGAAGGGGTTGAGTCATTTATCTTTCCCTTAACCATGCAGCTTACTAGTATACTGTATTAGTCAGGGTTCTCTCGGGAAACAGAATCAACAGGAGATATCTGTCAATAATATGAAATTTTAAAAGAGTCTTTCACGCGACGGTGGAGATGCACAAGTCCAGGTTCCGCAGGCAGGCTGCAAACCAGTGGCTCTGATGAAAGGTCGTTGATGAGTTTCTGGGAGAAGTTGCCTGTCCAGGGATGAGCTGGGAAATTCTCTCTGAATGTTGAAATCACTTCCGCTTTTAAGTCATTCAACTGATTGGATAAAAGTGCCACCCACTGTTGATATAATCTTCCTGATTGATGCAGATGTAATCAGCCATCCATGCAGTAAACTCACTGGTGATAGAAGTCCATAAATGCTCTTGTATTACAATTAGCCCAGTGCTTGCTGGAACAAACACCTGGACACAATTACCTGGCCAAGTTGACACATTAGCCTAACCATCACAGTCCACCCCTTTCAACTCGGCAATCATACACATTAATCTAAACCATACTTAGTCTCTAAGTAAAAACAATAACAGACAAGCATACATATTTTTTTTCTGCCTAACAATGTTCAACTCCCCTGCGTACAACTGGAAACTCATTAATTCCCCACAGAACAGGATGCAAGTCCTTGGGTAATAGTCACTCTTAAACTTGACATGCTTAAATATTATGATGTGGAATTAATACAACTTTTCATGATAGGGGAAAAGGTTGGGGAAGAAAACAAAGAAATTCATTTTGTGTACATATACAATCATACTCATAAAGAAACATGGAAAAAGGGTTCATGACCATTACAGTCCTCATTTCTGTAACTGGTCACGTGGTCAAAGTTCATATTTATCACTACCTTCTTCCACTACCCATTCCATGTTCCCTTACCTTCAGCAAGCACTTCAGCTGGCGGTGGTTCTTTGCCTGGTGGGGTGACCCAAACTTTCATTCCTGAAGATTCTGGGCCATTGTTAGTCCTGCTTGAATTGGTTTGTTGCAATTTTCCATTGACTTTAATCACAGGGCATGGCAGGACTACGAGACGCCCTAGAGAATCTCCTGCATTCCAGGCAAACTCTTCTTTTACCCCAATTATGTAGATGTAGTCCTATTTCCCCTTGATAGTCAGGATCAATCACCCCAGCCAGTATAGTAATTCCCTTCTTTGCCTGCTGATTCACAGGTAAGAGGAGCCCAAAGTGGCCAGGTGGCAGTCTTAACTTCCAGTTCAATGGAATCACTGTTATATTCCCAGGTGGCAGCACTCCTCCTCTTGGGACTAAAACCTGTAGACCAGCAGGGCTTAAGGTTTCAGGGACAGGAAGCAAAAATTTTCCTAGTGGGTCACTAGGGGTAATAGTGAGTGGTGCCACTCCCATTTTCACCCCTTGATTCCTGGACTCATGAATCCTGGCTATGGGAGAAACAGCACCATAGAGAGGACGCTGATTCAGAGCATACACAGCCTCCTGGAGAACATTGCCCCAGCCCTGCAAGGTATTGCCACCTAGTTGGCGCCATAATTGAGTCTTCAAAAGGCCATTCCACCGTTCTATTAATCCAGCCGCTTCTGGGTGATGGGGATCACGGTAAGACCAGTGAATTCTATAGGCATGTGCACATACCCGCACATCATTTGCTGTGAAATGGGTTCCTTGATCAGAAGCAATGCTGTGTGGAATGCCATGGTGGTAGATAAGACATTCGGTAAGTCCACGGATGGTAGTTTTGGAAGAAGCATCGCATGCTGGAAATGCAAAACCCATAGCCAGAGAATGTGTCTATTCCAGTTAAAACAAATCGCTGCCCCTTCCATGATGAAAGTTGCCCAATATAGTCCACCTGCCACCAGGTAGCAGGCTGGTCACCTCTAGGAATGGTGCCATATCTAGGGCTGAATGTAGGTTTCTGCTGCTGGCAGATTGGGCATTCAGCAGTGACTGTAGCCAAGTCAGCTTGGTGAGGGGAAGTCCATGTTGCTGAGCCCATGCATAACCTCCATCCCTACCTCCATGGCCACTTTGTTCATGAGCCCATTGGGCAATGACAGGAGTGGCTGGGGAAAAAGGCTGAGCATTAGCCACAGAGCGGGTCATCTTATCTACTTGATTATTAAACTCTTCCTCTGCTGAAGTCACCCTCTGGTGAGCATTCATGTGGGACACAAATATGTCCATGTTTTTTGCCCACTCAGAAAGATCTATCCACATAGCTCTTCCCCAGACCTCCTTGTCACCAATTTTCCAATCATGTTCCTTCCAAGTCCCTGACCATTCAGCCAAACCATTGGCAACAGCCCATGAATCAATGTACAGATGCACCTCTGGCCATTTCTTTCTCCAAGCAAAATGAACAACTAGATGCACTGCTCGAAGCTTTGCCCACTGGGAGGATTTACCCTCACCACTATCCTTCAAGGATGTCCCAGAAAAGGGCTGCAGTGCTGCAGCTGTCCACTTTCGGGTGGTACCTGCATATCGTGCAGAACCATCTGTAAACCAGGCCTGAGTTTTCTCATCCTCAGTCAACTGATTGTAAGGGACTCCCCAAGAGTCCAAAGCTGTGGGCTGGGAAAGAGAAGGTAACATGGTAGGGGTGGTGACCATGGGCATTTGGGCCACTTCCTCATGTAACTTACTTGTGCCTTCAGGACCTGCTCAAGCCCTATCTCATTTATACCACTTCCACTGTATTATGGAGTGCTGCTGTACACGCCCAACTTTATGGTTTGGTGGGTCAGACAATACCCAGCTCATGATAGGCAACTCAGTTCTCATGGTAACTTGATGGCCCATGGTTAAGCGTTCAGTCTCTACTAAGGCCCAGTAGCAAGCCAAAAGCTGCTTCTCAAAAGGGGAGTAGTTATCTGCAGAGGATGGCAAGGCTTTGCTCCAAAATTCTAAGGGTCTGTGCTGTGATTCCCCTATAGGGGCCTACCAAAGGCTCCAGACAGCATCTCTATTGGCCACTGAAACTTCCAGCACCATTGGATCTGCTGTATCATATGGTCCAAGTGGTAGTGCAGTTTGCACAGAAGCCTGGACCTGTTGCAGGGCTTCCTTTTGTTCCAGTCCCCAATCAAAACAAGCAGCTTTTCTGGTCACTGGGTAAATGGGTAAATGGGCCATAGTAACACACTCAAATGAGGAATGTGTTGTCTCCAAAATCCAAAGAGGCCAACTAAGCTGTTGTGCCTCTTTTTTGGTGTAGGAGGGGCCAGGTGCAACAGCTTATCCTTTACTTTAGAAGGGATATCTTGACAGGCCCCACACCACTGGATACCTAGAAATTTCACTGAGGTGGAAGGACCCTGTATTTTTGTTGGATTTATCTCCCATCCTCTCTCACACAAATGCCTTACCAATAAATCTAGAGTCTTTGCTACTTCTTGCTCAGTAGGTCCTTTCAACATGATATCATCAATATAATGGACCAGTGTGATGTCTTGTGGGAGGGAGAGACGATCAAGGTCCCTGCGGACAATATTATGACATAGGGCTGGAGAGTTGATATACCCCTGAGGCAGGACAGTGAAAGTATACTGCTGGCCTTGCCAGCTGAAAGCAAACTGTTTCGGGTGGTCCTTACTAATGGCAATTGAGAAAAAAGCATTTGCAAGATCAACAGCTGCATACCAGGTACCAGGGGAAGTGTTGATTTGCTCAAGCAATGATACCACATCTGGGACAGCGGCTGCAATTGGACTCACCACCTGGTTAAGTCTATGATAATCTACTGTCATCCTCCAAGATCCATCTGTTTTGTGCACAGGCCAAATAGGAGAGTTGAATGTGGATGTGGTGGGAATCACCACCCCTGCATCCTTCAAATCCTTGATGGTGGCACTAATTTCTGCAATACCTCCAGGAATCCAATATTGCCTTTGATTTACTATTTTGCTTGGCAGGGGCAGTTCTAGAGGCTTCCATTTGGCCTTTCCAACCATAATAGCCCTCACTCCATGAGTCAGGGATCCAATGTGGGGGCATTCTTGAACTGGAGAAATAACCACAGAATGGGTCCGGGGAGCCACTGGACCTACTGTGAGACGGACCTGAGCTAAAACTCCATCAATCACCTGACCTCCATAATCCCCTATTCTGACTGGTGGACCACAGTGACATTTTGGGTCTCCTGGAATTAATGTGACTTCTGAGCCAGTGTCTAATAATCCCCGAAATGTCTGATCATTTCCTTTTCCCCAATGCACAGTTACTCTGGCAAAAGGCTGTAGGTCTCCCTGGGGAAAGGTGGGAGTAAGATTAACTGTATAAATTTTTGGCAGTTTAACAGGATTCTTCCCCAAGGGGACCCGGCCTTCTCCTCATTCAAGGGGCTCTGGGTCTGTAAACTGTCTCAAGTCTGGGAACTGATTAAGAGGCCGTGATTCTCTGCGTCTGTAATTAGAGTTAGGATTTTGTTCACTTGACCTAGAACTCTTATGCTTATACAGATCCAGAAGAAATTTAGTAGACTGCCCATCTATTTCACTTCTGGGTACCCCATGATCTATTAGCCAACACCATAACTCCATGCGACTCAGACTATTCTGTGTGCTGTTTTGAATCTGTCTATCATTACGGTAGTGACGCCTACCTTGCCTTTGGCGATTAACTGCTGATACTTGACTTTACCGGGCCTTGATCCGATCATCCCCATAATATTTAAGGATTCCAATTCCATATAGCACCCCCCTACAGTAATATCTGGACTGCAAAGAAGAGCAACCACAGAGTTCTTCAGAGAAGATGGAGTTAGTCTTACAAATTTATTCCTCACAGTCCTGGTTAAAGGTGTGTCCTCTGGACATTCCTGGGGTGGGTGGGCAGTTCTCAAATGGTAAATCCATTCTAGCATTCCAATCTCTCTAAGCCTTTGAATCCCCTCATCTACTGTATACCATGGCAAATCATGCATCACAACATCAGACATGCTAGGCCATCGTTTGGTCCATGCTTCAGTCAGCCACCCAAACAAACTGTTAGAGCCCTTTCTAACCCCTCAAGCTACAGCATTGAATCCAGAATTTCTGCTTAGTGGGCCCATATCAATAAATTCAGCCTGATCCAACTTTATATTCCTTCCACTATTATTCCCTACCCTGCCAGAGTATGTATCCATTCCCACACATATTCCCCTGGTTTCTGTCTATATAAGTTGGAAAACTCATGCAGTTCTGTCAGAGTATAGCATACTTCCTCATGGGTCACACTTTGTATTTCACCTTTGGGGGCTTGTTGTGATTTTAATCTAGTAATGGGTCTTGTAGACAAGAGGGGTGTGGGGTGTGGGTAAGGAGAAGGATTAGAGATGTCTTGCAGGCTACTGACCTGAGGGCATTCCTTTGCATTTTCTTCTGGTGAGACAGGATTATTCTCTTCAGGCAGGGGCTGGAAGGCAGATTCCTCAGGGCAGACTGGAAGTTGGGCAGTGCATGCTGGAGATTGGCTGATACCTGCCTCAGGGCTGGGAGGAGGTCCAGACTCTCTGGGGCAAGGTGGAGGCTGGGCAGTGCAGGCTTCCATTTGGCTTGTACCCACCTCAGGGCTGGAAGGAAGTACAGACTCCCTGGGGCAGGCTGGAGGCTGGATAATACATGGTTGAGAAGGTGTGGTCTCCACAGTGCAGGCCATCACAGGTTTATCTGGTAAAGTCTCAGCAGAATTTAGGGTTCCAATGTCCCCACCAATATTATCATCATCCCATATGTCTCCGTCCCAATCCTCGGGGTTCCACTTGTTTCCAATCAATGCCTTCACTTTAATTGCAGAGACCCTGCGAGGTTGAGATTTTAGTTTCCTCTGTAATTCTGCTACTCGTTCTTGAGAGTCTGGGTTTGATTCTCATATATCTCAAGTCTGTGCTACAAGAGACAAGATTTTCTTTCAAGACACACGTAGAAACTTTCATATCATTCATGCGGCATTTAAGTTTCAAATTTGAAGGCTTGAGCGCATCTCTTTCTTTTGTAACTGTATCCAGAGTATCTAGGAGGAGACAGCCAACATCATTATATTTTTTTACTCCACAAAATTCTGTTAAGGTATTGAAAACACTCTCACCCAGATCCTTGCTTCTTATAAGCATGGAAATAGTGGAATCCAATGATGCTATTTTGCGTATCTCTATTAGCAGCTCACGCCATGGACTGTTAGCAACCTCATTATTGGAAAGGGAGTCATTAGTACCCCTGAGTCCAATTAGAGTAGAGAGCCAATTACCAAACTCCCAGAACCACCTCAGACATCCCATGTTTAAGACTCTGTTCCTCAAGAACCACTCCCATTACCAGCTGTATTAGTCAGGGTTCTCTCGGGAAACAGAATCAACAGGAAATATCTTCCTTCTGATAAACTCAGAAGGAAGAGTGGGATGCAGAAAGAACTGTGAAAGAGTAATTGAAACATTGGCAAAGGTAAATAAATTTAAAGGAACACTGACCTTAAATAAAGATTTAACATAATTATAAGTGTAATCATATATAACATATATAATAATATGTAAAATGTCTATTAGTAAATAATAATTTAATAGCAATGTTTTATTCTATATTTCAACACAACAAATAAGATAAAAGTGAGAAATAACCAGAGTAAAAATATTCTAAGTTCTTTGCATTGTTTCACATCAGGGTAGAGTATATGATTAATGGAAGTTTGATTAAGTCAAAGATGTATAGTAAATATTAAGGAAATCTACTAAACATATAAAATAGAATGCATAACAATTACAAGGGGTAGAAAGAAAAAGGAATTTGTTTTTCACCATTAACAATTCCAGACAATAAATATTTAAAAACTGAAAAGCAGAATTTAAAGAACTTGGAAAATATATACAATATTTTATAATAGGAAATAATTTTTAGACAAGGTAAACAAAGAACAACAATAAAGAGATTGACAAGTTTGAGCTAAAATAAATGAAAAATGGAGAAAATATTACTTACATAAAAAGAAATGAGTTTGTATCTTCGATAAGATGTCTTAAAATTATTAAGAAAAAAAAAAAAGCAAAAAACAATGTAAGCACAATTTAACAATAGGTAAGGCAAAAGACCTGAAAAGGAATTTCAAAAGATTTATTAAAATTAGCAGTAAAATATGAAAACATTATATAATGAAATATATACACACACATATGTATACATATATAGAGATAAAACATCAAAATGGAATCTTTTATTTTTTAGGAGGTACTGGGATTGAATCCCAGGACCCAGGACATGCAAAAGAGGTGCTCAACCACTGAGCTCTACCCAATACCTGTATTCTATTTTTTAAGTGAAAAGCTGTTTCATCACAAACTGGTGAGGATACATGTAGGTTAAAAAGGAAGTCATCTGACGGCTTTGGCATCTTGTTCAAAAGTCTTATGAGAATTCCATTCTACTGGAAATATCATTTCATAGATCTTTTTAGAGAAATGATTTGAGATATACTACAAAGTTCTTCCTTGGTATATAATCTGTATAAAGAAATAAAAACACATCTTTTGTGATTGACAGATTTCTGAAAAATAGTATAGAAATTATAAGCACTATCAAAAATAAGATCTTACCACAGCAGGTGTTAAACCTGTCTTTCACAATTTTGCACCAGTATGAGTACTAAGGGTTGAATCACTTGTTCTATTTTGATTTTATAAAACAATAACAGTACCTGCTGGTTTTGTCTGAATTTCTATATGTTTGTGTGTATGTATTTTATTTCATTTATATGACACTGTAAACTCCAGAAAATAATTTTACATATTCTTTTGAATTCCAAGGTATATTAAGGAGGACAAAAATTACTCAATGACAGAGGTGGTTTGTTAATTTAAGATGCTCAATAATGAGTCAGATATAAAGATATATTATTTACCTGAGTCTCAAAAAAGTTTGCCTTATTTAACAAACAATTTCTTTTGAATAACTTCCCTTAATACTCTTTTTACATCTTTGTTTCCTCAGGCTGTAGATCAAAGGATTTATCAAAGGACTCAGAAAGATATAAAAAACAGTGAAAAATTTCCCTTGTTCTATGGATGTCTCAGAAGGGGGACTCAAATGCATGCAGAACAGAGTTCCAAAAAGGATGGTGACAGCCATCAGGTGGGACCCACAGGTGGAGAAAGCTTTGTGCCTCCCCTCAGCTGAGTGGATGTCCAAGATGGCTGTGAAGATGAAAATATAGGAGATGAGGATGATGGTGAGAGAACAGGTGAGGTTGAAGCCAGCCACCACAAACACGGCAGTTTCTTTGACGTAGGTGTCTGAGCACGGCAAGGACTAAGAGAGGTAGGTCTGCACAGTAAATGTGGTTGATCTCATTGGGTCCACAGAAGGAAAGACGAAGCATCAGGAAGGTCTATGCCAGACTTTTAGCAAAGCCGTAAATATAGGGAGTAGTGACCAGGGAGAGGCAGGTACGTTTGGACATTTTGCTCCCATATAACAAAGGGTTACAGATGGCCATGTAGCAGTCATAAGCCATTACTATAGGCATATAATCTGTGATCACCAGGGCAATGAAAAAGTGGAATTGTAATAAACAAGCAGTGAAGGAAATGGTTTTTCTCTTGGATAAGAAGTTAACTAGCATCTGAGGAGTGACAGTGTGGAGTAACAGAAATCTACAAAGGAGAGGTGACAGAGTAAGAAATACATTGGAGTATGAAGTTTTGGGTCAATGCTGACTAACAAAATCATGGTCATATTGCCAATTACTGTGATAAGATAGCTAGGAATACCACAAAAAGGACAGGCTGCAACTCAGCTTGATCTGTCAGTGCCAGGAGAATAAACTCAGACATGGGTGTATAGTTTTTCTTTAACATTGTATTTTCTTGCAGTCTTATAAGACCTAAAGGTAAGAAATAGAATTCATTTCTATGTTGTCATTTATCCTTTATTGCCATGATGACTTTTGATATTTCCTACTCTTCTGTCAAAATTTTGATTATATGTGACATAAAGAAATAGCCAAGCAAGCATGTGATTTATATTTTAAACATCTAAATTTATATAATGTTTCTTAAATATAAAGGCAGTCTTTTAATTTACTGTCACCCTTTCTGGAACTCTTTATCATATTTGTCCATTTCCAATTCCTTGGATATTTGGATGAAAGCATTGCTTTTCTTTGCACTTATCATCCTTTTTTTACAGTATACCTTTGGATGAGGTATCTAAAGTATTAGTCTTGAATTTTACCTATGCTGTGCCTCGCTGAATGGACTTGGGCATAAATGGAATTGAAATATGGAACATACTCTTATAGAATTGGGATCTCATTTCCTGCCTCTTTGAACACAAGATCATCTTCAAGCTGTTTCCCCAACCTGCAGTGCATGTCCATTTTTTCCACACTAGTCCACCTTATTTGGTTCTTTATCACCAAATCTTACCACAGGATCTCCTCAGTTTTGTATATTTTTTTGCCTGAAGGGGCTAAAATTGATACCTGGGGATGAAATTAAATCTTACTTTTTTATGTATAAAGCCAATATAGATATAC
>JAKSZT010038542.1:0-14092 GCA_026826555.1 Tolypeutes matacus
TCAGTTGGGAGAGAATGGCCTCTTTAACAAGTGGTACTTGGAGAACTGGATATCCATATCCAAAAGAATGAGAGAAGAATACCATCTCACACCTTATACAAAAATCAACTCAAGGTGGATCAAAGATCTAAATATAAGAGCCAAAACCATAAAGTTCTTGGAAGATAATGTAGGGAAGCATCTACAGGACCTTGTAATAGGAAATAGTTTCATGAACTTCACAGCCAAAGCACGAGCAGCAAGAGAAAAAATAGATAAATGGGATCTCCTCAAAATAAAAAACTTCTGCACCTCAAAGGATGTTATTAAGAAAATAAAAAGGCAGCCTACCCAATGGGAGAAAATATTTGGCAACCATATATCTGATAAGAGCCTAATATCTTGAATATATAAAGAAATCCTACACCTTGAAAATAAAAAGACAAACAACTCATTTAAAAAATGGGCAAGTGACCTGAAAAGACACTTCTCCAAAGAAGAAATACAAATGGCTAAAAAACACATGAAAAAATGCTCAACATCACTTGCTATCGGGGAAATGCAAATCAAAACTATAATGAGATACCATCTTACACCCATCAGAATGGCAGCTATTAAAAAACAGCAGACCATAAGTGTTGGAGAGGATGTGGAGGAATGGGAACCCTCATCCACTGCTGTTAGGATTGTGGAATGGTCGAGTCACTGTGGAGGACAGTTTGGTGGTTCCTCAGAAAACTAACAATAGATCTTCCGTATGATCCAGCCAATCCACTGCTGGGTATATTCCCAGAAGAACTGAAAGCAAAGACATGAACAGAAATACACACACCAATGTTCATAGGTGTATTCTTCACCATTGCCAAAAGTTGGAATCAGCCCTGGTGTCAATCAACAGATGAATGGATAAGCAAAATGTGGTACATACATACAATGGAATATTACTCAGCTGTAAGAAGGAATAAAGTGCTAACACATGGAATAACCTGGATGAATCTTGAAGACCTTATGTTGTGTGAAGCAATCCAGTCATTGAGGCATGAACAATATATGATCTCACTGAATTAATCTGAGGAAATTCAGCAGTCTCTGAGAAACATTGTCTGAAAGATAGGTTAGCAAGGGAGAGAAAAAGAAGAGTAGGCTTTGAGTCATCACCCATATGGACATAATCTATGGTAAAGGGATAGAGTGTAGTTGCATATTGAAGGATGGGACAGATGGGTAGTGATATTACTGGGTTTGTGGGTGCAGGGTTGATAGGTGGGTAGATTATGAAGGGCAGGTTGGAATACCCAGGTCATGTAACTATGAATCTTGTCATGCCATGTGTCAAGACAAGGGAGTGTCATATGCCCAGGGGACTGGAGAGAAACAAACAGTTAAGATTAAAAGGGGTATTTAGTGGTCATGGGAAAGGCTTTTCATTACCTTACAGTAATGGACACAGGACATGATAAATATCATCAAAAATTATTAAACTGTACCATCTAAATTGTAAACTATACTTTAAACCATTGACAATGTTTAGTTGTTATATTTTACTATCTGTATAACAGTTACTACAACGCTAACATCCATTTAAAAAAAGGTTTTAATATTGGGTGTGGAAGGGGGAGGGAGTTTGGGTATGTGGGAGTCCCTAGTATTCCTTGTGTGACTTTGCTGTGACCTATAACTTCTTTGAAATTTAAATGAAAATTTGGGAGACACTGGAGAATGTGAGGGGGAAGGTGTCATGCTACACTGGACATCTGATAATATACAGTGATAATAGAAGTTTTTTTTTTTTAAAAAGGAATTTTTTTTTGTTGTTTTTTTTTTTCCCCAGTTTTTTGAATGTCCCAATCTGCTAATTATACTTTATTTTTAGGTTAGGTTGTTTTTTTCTTCTGAGTTTCCTTGTACTTATCACTTACAGTTAAGCTTATCATTATTATTTATTTTTCCTATTAATTTTATTTGGTTATTATATGGGCTTCATGTTCAAAGAAGGTTTAGATCACAGTAGGGTTACAATGGGGGCTGCAGAGGATCATTGGTGGGCGGTGTCTGGGATGGGGGATTCATGGGAGTAAGTTCATCTGAATATACATGAAAGATATACAAAATTGTTCAAACAATCAAGGGATGGGGCATGGTCATGGTGGGTAGACAATCACTCAAAAAATGAGGGAATCTTAATTCCCAGCCTGGAGTGCTCTGCTGCATTCTCTAAGGGAGCAGTAACAGTCCTCTGAGTGCAGGGGCAGTGTCTGGCAAAAGAGCATGGCCCACTGATGGGTTCTTGTTATTGATGACTAGCCTTATGAGTCTTTGCTCTTTTATTGAAACTTAGCCTACTGTTATGGGGTGCCTAAGGGTTGCTACCTGAGAGCCTCCTTGTTGCTCAAATGAGGCCTCTCTCTAAGCAAAACTCAGCATATGAATGCATTACCTTCTCCCCAAAGTGGGACATGACTCCTGAGGATGAGCCTCCCTGGCAACAAGGGATTAATACCAAGTGCCAACTGGCAACCAATTGGAAAAGGACCTTAAATAAAAGGAGGAAAATGTAAAGAGAAATTAGTTCATGTGGCTAAGAGACTTCAAAGAGATTCGGGAGATCCTCCCAGAGGTAATGCTAATGCACACCTCAGTAGGATCTCATAGAACAGAAAAGTGTATATCGCCCCACACAGAGGGGCTCCTGAGGGCTCTGGAGACACCCAGGTCCTATATAAGGGGGAATAGCCCCAGAGATTGATGTCTTATTAGTGGGCTCTACTTTGGAATCTGTGCTCCTGAGAGTGACAGAGTTGGACTCAAATCAGTCCTCCCTGCACATGGTCCAACAGTCCCTTATATTCAAACCTATATGTGATGCTGGAGTTTTTGGTGTACTTCCAGAGATAGGAGCCTCTGGCCTACTTATTTGCCAGCTGTGCCTGGAATCTCGGTGGAGCTGTAGCTCCTACCCTACAGCTCAATGGATTCATCCAAGTCACTGGGTGAGGAGACGACGATGGGCAACGGCCATCCCAGGGAATGGAGAGGACCTGCAGCTGCAGGCAGGATAATCCCATCCACCATATCCATGGGATATAAACCCTCTCTCACTTGGAGGTGGAGTGGACATCACCATCCCAGTCCCCTCAGAATTGGGGGAAGAGCTATGGACTAGAGTGGACTTAATAGTATTCAGTTGTAGATATATTGTGATTCAAGCAATGGAAGAAGTTATAACAATGCGGTGGAGCCAGTGGCCAAAGGACAGTTTTGGGGCAGGGAGGGGAACGGTAGTTGAAAGACAGGGGCTTTTTCAGGACTTGGGGGTTGTCCTGAGTGGTATTGCAGTGACAGATGTAGGCCATTTTACATCAGCATATACCATGCAGAACTGTGTGGGAGAGAGTGTGGTCTACAATGTGAACTGTGGTCTATGCTTAGTGGCAAGGCCCAAGGATGTGTATATCCATTACGGGTGACGTGCCACATTGATGAATGATGCTGGTTTGGGATGTTGTGGAAAGTGTGGGAGGTGGGGAACATGAGAATCCCTGTAATTTCCTTGTAATATCTAGGCAATCTAAGCACCTTTTAAAAAAAAAAAATATATATATATATATAATAACCTTTATGTAAGCAAATGCACATATATGCCTCTATATTTATATATCATTTTACAAATATTCGTATGTATTGTGAAAAATTTGATTTTTACCCACAATAAAAAATAAATAAATAAATAAAATAGTAGCCATTCTAATGGGTGTGAAATGGGAAAAAAAAATCAATTTGCCTTAGATGTGAAGGTTTATTCTGAACTTCCAACTAAATTCCATTGATCTATATGTCATTCTAGTGTGATGACATGCTACTTAAATTCCTTTAGATTTGTTATTAGTTTTAAAAATCAGAAAATGTGAGTTTCCCAACTTCATTCTTCTATTTGAAATGGTTTTAGTTATTCAGGACCTTTTTATCTTCCTTTTCTGTATGAGAAAATACCATGCAATGGTCAGACTTAAACAATGGGAATTTATTAGCACACTGTATTTGACAAAAAGAAAGTACAAATTAAGGTGTCATCAAGCATTGCTTCCTTCTTGAAGACATTCATCCTAGTTGCTGACTGATGGTGATCCATGGTTCTTGGCTCCTCTGTCCCATGGTCATGGTCCTGGCAGCTTCTGGTCTCTCCGTTATCTTCTGAGTTCCACTGAGTTTCAGCTACTTGGTTCTCATTGCTTTCTCTCTGTTTGTATTTTATGCCACATATAATGGACTACAGGAACAGGATTAAAACCCATCCTGATTGAACAGGGTCACACTTTCACTGAAGTAACCCCATCAAAAGTTCCTACTTACAGTGTTTTCATACTTGCAGGAACAGATTAAGTTTAAAAATATGTTATACAGGGGCACCATCAGCTGCAAACCACCACAGGGTCATTATGCTTCCTTTTAAATCTGATGATTGGTTTTTCATTTCTGCAAAGAAGGATATTGGAATTTTTACTGAGATTGCATTGAATCTGCAAATCACTTTGGGTAGAACAGAACTCTAAACAATATTTAGTCTTCTATTCCATGAACATAGAATGCCCTTCCATGTATTTAGGTCTTCTTTGATTTCCTTTATTAACATGTTATAATTTCCCTTTGTAATCATTTAAAACCTGGGTTAAATTTGTTTTAGATATTTAATTTTTTCATTTTTTTGTAAATGTAATTTTTTTCTTCAGTTCTTCTTCAGATTGTTCATTAGTAGTGTATGCAAACAATACTGATTTTTGCATGCTGATGGCCTATTCCACCAAATTACTGAATTTGTTTATTAAATCTAGTAGCTATTTTGTGAATGTTTTAGGATATTCAATATATAGGTCTAATCATATGCAAATAGGTATGGTTTACTTCTTCCTTTCCAATGTGAATACCATTTATTTTCTTTCCTTTCCTAATTGCTCTGTCTAGATCATGTAGTACAATGTGAATAACATTGGTCACAGTGGCCATCCTTGTCTTGCTCCTGATATTTGAGGGAAAATTTTAGACTTTCACAATTAAGCATAGTGCTTGCTATGGATTTCCATATACGCCCTTTATTATGTTGAAGAAGGTTCCTTCTATTACTAATTTTCTAAGGGTTTTTATCAAGAAACTATGGTGGATTTTGTCAAATGTGTTTTCTGCATCATTTGAGGTTATATATTTCTTTTTCTTCATGCTATTCATGTGTTGAATTACATTAATTGATTTTCTTATGTTGAAACACCCTTACATATTTGTGGTAAATCCCACTAGATCTGTAATTATTTAATATGGTGTTGCATTCAGTTTGCAAGTATTTTTTTGAGGATATTTACGTCTATATTCATAAAGGATATAGGTGTATAATTTTCTTTTCTTTTGGTGTCTTTATTTGTCTTTGGTAATATGGCAATATTGACCTCATAGAGGGAATTAGGGAGTTTTCTTTCCTCTTAAATTTTTTGGAGAGTTTGAAAATAATTGGGGTTAATTCTTCTAGGAATGTTTGGTAAAATTGACCTGTGAAGCCATCTGGTCCTAGACTTTTCTTTCTAAGCAGGTTTTTATTAATGATGCAATCTCTTTATTTGTTATTAGTGTATTTTGATCTTTTATTTCTTCTTGAGTTATTGCTGGTAGATTTTGTGTTTCCAGGAATTTGTCCATTTCTTATGGGTTATCCACTTTGTTTGCATACAGTTGTTCATAGTATCCTGTTTGTGATAAATACATGTATAAATTTGGCTAGTTTATGTTGCCCGATTGCCTGGTCAATCAAACACTGGCCTGATTATTACTGCAAGGGTATTTGTGGATTTATATCAACCAGTTGACTGCATTTATGGCTGTTTGCATCTACAATTAAAAAAAGAGATAGCCTTCAACAATGAAAGAAGTCTCATCCAATAAGTGGTAGGCTTTAAACTGAAACCTGGTGATCTCAGCAGTCAGAAAGAAGACTCTAGGGCTGACTAGGATAATCCAGGATAAGCTTTTCCTCTCAAATTTCATTACCTTAGTCACATCCGCAAAATCCTTTTTGCCATGATATGTAATATATTCACAGGTTCCAGGAATTAGGACATGACCATTTCTAGGAGGCCATTTACTTCTCTGTCACAATCTCCCAAAGAAATAAAAGTGACTCATCAGTTAATTGGATCCCTATAAACTACAAATCACTCAGTAATGTCTCATATAACACTGCATTACATAGTAAAGCTAATTATGACACTCAGGACTCATACTATAATTTGTTATTCTTAATTGAAAAGTTTTATGGTACCAGGATAGGAGTACATGAAATAGATTATTTCAGACTACATCAAGCACTCAAGACATTCACTCTTGTCCAGTTTGTGCATTTAACTCCTCATTTGTTATCCTGGTAATATAACTGAAGTTGTTTCTCTTTAATGCTTACTACAATACCTTCCATAGCTTCTTGTATACTAAGACATTTTATCATCTTCCTATTTAACTCTGACCAAATTTCTACTTGGCTATCTGGTAAAGAATGTGAGGATTGCAACACAAGAGACAATGTGACTTAGTTGGTAAATTCCCTTCTGTCAATAAAGAAAAGCCCATTTAAACTGCAACCTTTGGATGGTGAGCTGTTTCTAGTGACACCCTGGTGATTGCAGATTGCCACCTGATTTCTCTTGTCATGTATTACATGACAATTGGTCCTTGAAATTGTGCAGAAAATTATATCCACAGCTGAGAATTTTGTCTTTTAAATATGAAAGTCTTGCCTGAATTTATTTGCAAAAGGATTATTTTTTTTTATGTTTTTACTATGCTTTATCTTGACTCTTAGTAGGATGATTGTGTATTCATTGAACATTACTGGAGACTGTTTGTACCAAAGTCAGAAAGAGACGACCAAGGTAAAATGCATGGATCATCTACAAAATTATCTCAAATATTGTTAAACTGGTCTTGGCTAGGAGAGGGACTGGCATAATCAAATAATTCATTCAGAGTATTTGCATTTCAGGTAGGAAAATAATATAAGATTACCTACATTGGGTTTTTAGCATGGACATATGAATTTAAAGAAGTTCACTGTCTCTTGTCTAATCCAATATTTCCTAGTGTCATAAATGAGTATATAACCAGGGTTCGCATATGAAAAAAGATATAACAAAGGTATAGTGAAGCATCATCAAATGGACCACTCTTATCTTACTGAATAAGAATCAGCAAAACGCTTATAACATCCAAGCCATGCTCACAAATACAAAATTTCTTTACACTAGCTAAAAGGCCAATCCAAAGTGAACAAGAAATTTGTTTTAAGTGGACTAGTTTTTAACTGGTTGTGCAGTGTTTCTTGAAGCCAAATACAAATATACCATAATGTCAAGTAAGCACTTTATTATATATAATTATCTGTAATATTTATATATAATATACTATGCTATATATTATATAATCTATAATAATATACTTGATATATAACATATAATATGTAAGTTATATTACA
Source organism: Tolypeutes matacus (assembly GCA_026826555.1). Taxonomy (NCBI): domain Eukaryota; kingdom Metazoa; phylum Chordata; class Mammalia; order Cingulata; family Chlamyphoridae; genus Tolypeutes; species Tolypeutes matacus. The sequence continues at coordinate 7,487 of JAKSZT010038542.1, forward strand.
TATTATAGCACTGTATTGTACATACACACACACGTATATTTTTTCTTGTATTAAGTGAGAATGTCTGAAATTATCATCAGCAAAAAAATCTCTCTATCACATTCTTGATATCATTTAATGACTTGGAAATAACAAAGTCAATGTGTTAGAAAAATTTTTCAAAAATATGCTTGTAATCAGAAAGCCTCTACACTGAGGAAAAATTTTATATAGGTCATTAATAGTACTACCAAATTTGCACAACTGTCTGTGAAGACACTACTTTTCAGAATTTAAAAGCTTCTGTCCCTGCCTAAAATGCTAAAGACTTCTAAAATTTCAAAAACCTGATGATTTATATATACTCTTCGAAATTGTTATACATGCATACACACATGGAAAACAAAAATTTTTTAGACAGTACAAAATGCCAAAATACATACATAATTTAAACAGCAGCTTTATACCAAGTACCACTGTGAAGAAGATCGGCCCTCTATTACACACTGGCCATATAGCAAGAAAAACGTGCTTAGAGAACAAAATGCTATTTGTGCACCTCTCAAACTATAATTAAGCAATACAAGAATAAATAAATACATACATACATACATGTATACAATGGCAAGGAACGCACCCATTTTCCCAATGCTGTTTTGTGTATGAGATACAATCTACAAAATTATTAGCAAGTCTAAAAAATATATTAAATCTGAATCTGCCCCATTTTGCTTCAAAGGTGTAATTGTTTAATTAAAAAGGCCTCATTTTATTTTATTGTTGTCCAATTGTTTGGTGAAATGAGGCTTTGCGATACATAATTACTACTACTATCTTATGGATAATTATTTTTAGTTTTCAAATATATTTTCTTTTAAAAGGCTTTGTGACAAATGTTATTATTGTTAAAAGATAATATATAAATGGCTCTTTAGAAGGGAAGTGACGAGGAAAACTTTTATATACAGCAGTGCTCATCCAAAAGGGATTGAGGATAGGTTTGTTTAGAGTGTAGTCACAAAAGAGATAAAATACTTAATGCAGACTATCTTAGGACCATAACTGCTAAGAATAACATAGAAATAAGTACAAAATAAATTGCCTGAGACTGGTTTGAATTTTCTGTCATATCACGTGCTCAGGCAGGAACTTACAAGTAAAAGAGCTAAATCCATACATGCTTTCCTTTTAGGAAGTAATTCTACATGGGGTCATAATATGTTAAAATATGATTACCAATGCTTTAATATCTCTAGGTTTCGGTAAGAGTTTGAAGTAGGGCATAGCAATAGTCATTTAAACATTGAATCATTTAATCATTTGCTCAACCAATATTCACCTACTGACCAGTTTCTGTGTTGTAGAAACAAAGAAGAATGATAGGAAATACAAGTGGAAGATTTAAGCAATTATTTTGGCAAATAACCTTGTATAATTTCTAGTATATTTAAGTTAAACTTCTTAGAAGCTTGAGTTGTATTCATAGCTTTTAAAGGGAAAATACGATGCACTTTATTATTTTATTTAAGAGACAAAATTATTCTTAACACATAGCATTTTGAAGGTAGATAAATGTGCCTAGTATATAGCAAGCACAGTACCTTTCAAGCTAACTTTTTAAAGTACATCCTTAGGGAGAAGTGATTACTTGTCAAAGGGGTAATATAGAAATTTAAAATGTTTTTTTGAAAATTGTATGATCAGTTAAATCCATAACAGTTAAGCTCATCACACTATTTTTTAAATAATAATTTTCTTAATGCTGTTATAACATCTTTGTTCCTCAGGCTGTATATCATGGGATTAAACATTGGAGTCACAATTATGTAAAAAAGAAAATGCATATTGTCAGTTCCTGCAGAATGATTGGATCTGGGACTTAAATAGGTGATAGTAGCAGATCCAAAGAATAAAAAAAATAAATAAAAAATTAAAAAAAACAGCAGGTGGAAAGAACATGTAGAGAAGGCTTTGACCTATCCTTGAGCTGATGGCAACCTCAGAATGGTGGAAATGATTTTGCTGTAGGATGCAACAAACAATGTAACTACTAAATAGACATATAACTCGTGTACTGATGTGTCCCCACAGGCCAGCTTGAGAAGGGGTGGGATGTCACAGAAGAAGTGGTTAATTTGATTAGAACCACAGAAATGCAAAGAGAAAATTTGACATGTTTGCCCAGTTTGGACTGGGATTCCACTGATCCAGGAACCAATTGCAAGCTGAATACATGTCTTTTGGTTCATGACTAGAAGATAGTGTAGTGGGTTACAGATGGCCACGTAGCAGTGATAAGCCATCACAGCCAGGAGCAATCATTCAGTGGCCACCAGCATAAGGAGGAAGCACATTTGTGTGGCACATTTCACCTTAGAAATGCTTCTATCTTGAGTCCAAAGGTCCACCAGAATTCTGGGGAGAGTGACAGACACATAACAGATTTCCAATGAGGAAAAATTTGCCAGGAAAAAATACATGGGTTTCTGTAGTGCATAGTCAAGCCTGGTTATTATGATTATGAGGCTCTTTCCAGTTAAATTAATCATGTAAGTGATAGCGAACACTCCAAAAAGAAACCCTTGGAGATTTGGAAAGTCAGAAAATCCCAGGATTACAAATTGCACCACTGTGGAAACATTGCCTTCTGCTGTTTTCTATTCATGTTTCATCTGTAGGAATGATTTAATCAGAAATAAAAATTACTATATTTTCCTTGGATTTTGTTTTCTCCTTTATAATCTTAGTACTGTATGCCCACCAATCTTATCAACTCCCAGTATGAAAAAATGTTCTAACTACCAGTGTCTCTATATATCCATAAGAAAAATGTCCCTTCAAAAAATCTTAGTTATATTTTCTTTCTGCAGATGATGACGTATGTGAATTTAAATTTTGCTATCCATTTGAATATTTGAAATCCCAAAATCTAAATTTTAGTTCAATTATAATAATCATTCCATTTTTTTCAACTGGCCATGCTTCTCTACTTTCAATTGTTTTATTCTATTATCAATTAAAATCAATTTATTAAAGTAAATAGCTTGTAAGCCATCTAAAATGAATCATTCAAATATATTTACGTAAATTTTGGTGGCTTTCCTGTAGTATCTCCAAAGTCTTCAGCATTATGCATATCTAGCCTCTTTTAGTATAAAAAATAATGATTAGCTCAACACCAAATAATATCGGGTGCTGTTTAATCTTTTAAACTGTGTTTGCATTTCAATGGGTGGTATGTGAAGTCAAAAGTCATAGGTTTTTATTTACATTTTGCAGTGGGAGGAAAAGGAACTCTAAAATGGTCTTACTGTCCAAGAAAGCTCAAGAGGTCAGTTAGGTTCACTTGGCATCTGGCTCAAACAAGCAATTTTAGTCAAAACTTACAAATCTTTATGCTGAATTACAAACCATTTTACAGAAAGTACAAAAACTACAATTTATGTATGGAGCTGGTTTCACTGAGTTTTCGAAACTTTTAGAAGATACAATTTATACAATTCAGAAATAAAATCACTAGTAATTAAGCTAAATGTTGACACCTTTATTCTTTCACATGCTTCATGTTTACTTTTCTGGTTATCCCAGTGAAATAATGACATTTTTCTGATGCAGGGATTGTGTTATCAGCTACCGAATCTATCACGGCAATGTATATGTGATTGGTTTTAAACAGAGTTCATAAAATCAAACTGAAGGTAGGAATTAAAAATCAGAAATTGGCAAATGCAATGAGAAGGCCTTTTTTTTTTTAATCAAGAAGAATTCTCTAATGACAAAAATGAAAACAAATCAATATTCCCTAATATTTTCAGATTTGTTTATCATGGGACTTAACTCTTATCATACAAGGACTTATCAATAACATCTACTCCCAAATCAATAATGCACAGCAGTATCATGTTCATTATTTAGGTATAATTAGATTTTATTGAGATAGATTCCCCAGATTTAACACATGAAACACTTAAATCCATGGTTAACACTCAATAAATGTTAGCACTTATGATGATGACAATTGTAATAATCTTTGACATATTGGCCCATTATATTACAAAGTGCTTTGCATTTTGTTTACATTTGATCTTATAATCATGAAAGTCAGAAAATTAAAAAGGCTATATGAAACAATCTTTGAAATTTTTTTAAAAATCAAGAATTTATCTTTTCATTTTCTGGAATTGAATATTCTTTTCAATGCTTAAAAAACAAGAGATATATGCAAAATTAATTTTGATAGTGAACAGAAATTGTTCAGGATTACCTGTTTGAATCAAAGGAAATTTTGTGCTTAAATTTATTGATTGAGATAAAAAGCAGGGATAAACAGCACATACCACTCAGAACTGTGTGGGAAAGAGTGTGGTCTATGATGTGAACTGTGGTCTATGTTTGGTGGCAAGGCCCCAGGATGTGTAAGTCCATTGAGGGTGGTGGGCCACATTTGTGGGAGATGTTCGTATGGGATGTGGTGGGAGGTGTGGGAGGTGGGCAACATGGGAATCCCAGTGAGTTCCGTGTAATATTTTAGGTAATCTAAGCACCTCTTAAAATATATTTATATATATATAAATAACATTTTTTTGTAAGCAAATGCACATATATATATATTTATATAACATTTTACAAATATTGGTATGTATTGTGAAAATTTTGATTTTTACCCACAATAAAAAATAAATTAATTAAAAAAAAATCAGGGATAAAATTAGAAGAAAGTGGTTTTTTTTATTGTTAAATAATTTCCTTATTGAAACAGGTGTTATCATTTAAAATATATTTTGCTATAGAACAAATTGTGTTCTTTAAGCAAAAAATATTCTTTGCCCTGGGGATCAGCACATTTTCCATGTTAATCTCTAAATTATCTAAACCATTCTTTCTGCCACTCAAGTTTGGAACAATCAACAACATGTCTAACCATACAATTCCTAATGTATTTTCTCAGTCTTTCTATAACTTTTGTTGCTAACTTCAGATGTGCTTCATTTGGATCTTGGCAATAGAGATTCAGTCACATATTGTATAATATATTTATGATATATTGTTCCATATTTACCTTATAAGAAAGTAAAATTAGAGCTATGTTTCAGCAGAGTATGATCAGCGGAAGACTTAAAAGCCATGTGTTCAAATCTTTTAGTATAGGGCCAGTTGAATTTCTATATGTCAAATAATTGTAAAAATAAGGAAATAATGGCACTTCAATTGCAGATGGTCCTAATTTTAAAAGAAAGGAAATATGCTATTTTAAGCCTTAAGGATATATTTGTCTAATTTGAGGGTGGTGAACTCACAAAACTTTTAGTCAATTAAGGATAAACAATTAATTTAAATATAAATAAGTGTATTAAATTGATCAATTAATGAAATCAACATATCTGAATATTTTATCTGTAAATTTAAATTTGTGATCATTGAGACCATCATTTATAAATGTGTAAGATTAAACTAAGCTGTTCCATAAAAGATGCAAAAGTAAATTCTCTTAGAAGTTTCTACGCCATGAAAAATTCAGTAGAAAGAATCTAAAGTTGTTGGAACAGTGATGTCATACTCAACATGAATATTTCACCTCCATATCACAATTGGCCAGATGTGCTTCATTACTTTCCAGACAACAGAAATTGTGTAGAGAAAGTCAGGGAGAGATAGATGAAGGAAAGCACTCATTTATTCCTTTTGAGTTATACAAATTGGAAACAACATGCAGATCTTCTAGTCATGCACCATCATCAAAATTTAGTCACAAAACCATACCAAGCTGTAAGAAAATGTAAACTCTAGCTGCACAGCCATATGAAAAGCTAAGACTTTCTCTGTTATTAAATAAGATAATAATCAATATCAGTGGAAACTAATGTTTTTCTAACATTAGTGTCTTTCTGGTCATCTAATTATGCATTTGTACAATTATTTCCCTGCATAGAACAGACCTGAATGCTCAAAACGTAAAACTCTAAGCAGTTGCTGCATCCAGCTTGGAGTCAACTATCTATACCAGTCAGATTACTTGTTTCTTCTTATTCTAAAGATTATAAAACAATAGAATTGTTTCCTTAATATTATATTAAGGAAATCATTTTCATGGGCATGCAATCACAAAATACAATAGAGAATAGAGGATCTACACAAAGATCATGCATTCAAAGCTATCACCATTCAGAGTTTCTATTACTATTCACTAATTTTTATTTCTTTTATTTTATGATTTTAAAAAATTTTACTCATTAAAACACCATCTCATTTTGCTTTTAATATTCATTTTAATAATAGCAAATGATGGTGAACATTTTATCATTTGTTCCAACCCAACTCCTGCAGGGCATGCATTGGTGGGGCCGTGAGACCAAAGAACACACCAGGCAGAGATTTAGACATAAGCCTTATTGGGACTTAGAGACAGAAGAGAACTTGAAGGCAGCTGATTGAAAAATGAATTAAGTTAGCACTCTCAAGAGGACAGGAGAAAATGATGGGTGATATAAGGGGTCTCAGAACAAAGACATTCCATAGGGGTGATAACAAGGACATTCCAAAGGGTATGAGAACAGAGCTCCTGCAAGAGTCCAGTGTCTGGCACTTGGGGTTTGGTGATGTTATCTCAGGAATGAAATTTTACCACTC
>JAKSZT010038542.1:17869-35393 GCA_026826555.1 Tolypeutes matacus
TCACTCTCAGGAGCACAGATTCTAAAGTAGATCCCATTGATTTTTAAGCAATACAGTATAATGTCAAAAAAAAAATTTTAACAAATAAATTTCTCAGGAGTTTCAGCTTACTTTACAGAAAATGTACTTCTTTAAAAATGGGGATTTCCTTTATTGATAATAGTGTACAAAGAAAAACATCCATCTAATGCCTTTTTCAGCAATTTTTATATTAGAAAAAAATTTCAAAACTGTCCCAATAATTTTTATCATTTTATTATAACTAATAATACATTTCAAAATAGTGCATTTCAAAATATTATTAAGCTATTTATCTCACTAATTTTCTAACAGGAAACAGAAATTGCTGTTGAAATATAGTTGAAACATCAATTATTTAGTGAATTTTCTAAATATTCTGCAAATTTGGGGGTTTTCTGATTTTTAGTACTTAAACAATAAACACAGAAGACCCATGTAAACTGTAATTAAGCTCTTAGTTGAAAAATTATAAAGCTCACCTTTATGGAAAGGGATTAAATTATTTCTTTCTCTGATACAGAGAATTATAAGTGATGCTCTTTTGAAATTGAGTTTTAAACCATTTGAAATTCAGGAGGTGCAAAATGACTAATCTCCTTCTAAAATAATTTTTTTTCAAAGCATAAAATAATGTTTATTTAGAAAAATATTTCTTTCTTTCCTGTGGGAATTTATCATCTCCCATGTTACTTTTTAACTCATCTAACCCATTATACTTGCCTTTGAAATATTTTGGACAGCAACCAAAAATATCACAGGCCACAACTTTCCTTTTAGTGGTGACTTACTCTACCATTCTTTCAGGTGCTTGGTATCTTTTGTGGTTTTGTTCTTTTCTTTCAGCTGTCTGAAGTAATTAAGTGTGTTACTACTTTAAAAATGTCTTTATTAGATTATGAATTTTCAGATAGATGACAAACTTAGTAGTGACTCAAAAGAGTCACAGGCAATCTCTTGAGCTTTCAAAGCTGCCTGCCTTGTTACTTATTTATAAAAGGCCCATGTATAGAATTTAAAGATGGTTCAACACTGGTAGAATTTATACAATTTTAAAAACATGTGAAAGGACATATCAAAATGAGTACATCAGAGTATTGTGAATTATAAATTAAGAATCAAAAATGGCTAATAGACAATTAGATAATTGATTTGTAAGGGCAGCAGAAGTGTGGCATTTTCCCTTTTAAATCATGTAAAATTTCAAATATATGAAAAAATAGAATAGTATAGGTAATCCCCTTGGATCAATCAAAACATAATCAATTACATTGATTTGCATATGTCAAATGAAACTTGTAGAACTGGGATAAAGTACAATTAGTCATTGTGTATAAATCTTTTTTCATATTTGTTGGGTTTGGATCATAATATTTTCATAGAGTTTTTGTTTATATTCATCAGGGATAATGAACTGTTTTTTCTTTTCTTATCATGTCTTGTGTAGATTTTGTTTCACAGTAACACTGGTCTCCTAGAATAACTTGTGTTGATTTTACCAATCCTCCATTTTTTTTTTATTTTGGAAGAGTTTGAAGATGGTTATTATTTCTTTTCAAAGGTTTGATAGAATTCATCATTGAAGTTTTCTAGACTTTGGCATCTTTTTTATGTGGGAATAATTTTAATTACTAATTCAATTACCTTACTTGTTAAAAGTCTATAAAGATATTTAACTTTGTGCATCTCCTTGAATAATTTGGGTATATATAGAAAGTTGCTTATTTGTCTAAGCTGGCTAATCAGTTGTTATAAAATTTTTCATGCCAATTCTTCATAGTTATCTTTTATCCCTCTAAGACTGGTCACCATCAGCACAAAAATAGAGACTTCAAATTTTTTAAAAATATATTTTTAACATTTGGCTTTAAATCTTTTAAAAGTGAAAAAATGGATATTTTAATTGTATTTTATGATTACTTATTTGCTTACATTTAGCAGGGCTCTAGTATTTTTGTTTAAATTTGAGTTACTACCTGGTATCACCTCATTTCAAAGTGAGGGATTTTCTCTAATATTTATCCTGATATAGGGTTTCTAGCAACAAACAGTCTCAATAATTGTTGGTCTAATAGAGCTTTATTTTACCTTCCTTTTTGAGTGATAGTTTTATTGGATATATAACTCTTTTTTGACAGACTTTTTTCCTTTTTCAGTAATCTGAATATATTATACTATTGCATTCTGGACTCCATTGTTTCTGACAAGAAGTTAGTCAATTTTTTCTTGTTGATTTGAATATTTTTGTATATATCTTTGGAAAACAATGGTTAAATATGATGGATCTTAGTGTAATCCCTTCATATGTGTAGCTTCATGTTTTAAAAATAAAATATGGAATATTTTTTGGTGATTATTTTTCTTCAAATATATTTATGTTCCTTTCTCTTTCTTCTTTTTTCTGAGACTCTCATTACATGTATTTTGGTGAGTTTTAAGGTATTCCACTAGTTTTTGAGACTCTATTTAATTTTTGTTTTAATTATTTTTTTCTTTGTATTTTAAGATTGTATCATCTATGCAGATTTATTTTCAAGTTTGCTGGTTCTTTCTTATGCCTGCTCAAATCTGCTGTGGAGCACCTGTAGTGCAATTTTCATTTGTTATTATATTTTTTGTATATAGAATTACCACTTGTTTGTTTTTAAATAATTTTCATCTATATATAGAGAGATAGATCTTATCTATTTGATGAGTCATTATAATCATTCTTAAAATTCTTTAAACAAGGGTTTGGTAATATTTAAAATAGTGGCTGTTAAGAAGTCTCCATGTTCTAGGTACAACAATTGGCATCTCTCTGACACAGTTTGTAAGGGCTTTGTTTTGTTTTGTTGCTTCTGTTGTTTATATGTATCTTTGTCTCACTTTCTCGGGTTGTTGCATGCCTCAAAATTTTTGGTTAAATATGGATATTTTAGATAATATATTGTGACAACTCTGGATTTTAATTCCCTCTATAGTTAAATTGCTATCTCGTCTCTTTCAACCCTCATAGGGACTTTAGTCTAGTTGTATTGTTTGTTTTCCCTTATTTGCCACTGGGACTCTAAATAAATGTGACAATGTCCTTAGGCATGGAATTTGCCATGCTTTGCTAAGAGTAAAGTGAACTTCCTGCAACAGATATGAGAGATGGGAATCCTTATGGTTTGTACTGTGATAGATCTTCTGCATGAAGCTGAGTACCAGATGGGATAATACTCAGGCTAAAACACAGCTGATCACCACTATTTTTATTGAACTTGACATTATTTTCATAAGTAAACATTTCATAAATTTTTGGTAAATTTCAAGATTATTAGAGGTTTTATAGCTACTTAAGTGGAGAAAATTCTTAATACACAATTTCCAACTATCGATACTAAAGGTGCTGTACAGAAGGCAAATAATCACATGACTGTGGGGACCTAGGGCCCAGGCTCCACCTAGTCCTCAGCCTGAGCTGCTTGCATGATCTAGGCTTAAGTTAAAAGTTACCAACCCTCCCTGGAGGGGAGAAAATATCTTAAACAAAATCTCTGAGTGGTAAAATTTCATTCCTGAGATAACATCACCAAACCCCAAGTGTCAGACACTGGACTCTTGCAGGAGCTCTGTTATCATACCCTTTGGAATGTCCTTGTTATCACCCCTATAGAATGTCTTTGTTCTGAGACCCCTTATATCACCCATCATTTTCTCCTGTCCTCTTGAGAGTGCTAACTTAATTCATTTTTCAATCAGCTGCCTTCAAGTTCTCTTCTGTCTCTAAGTCCCAATAAGGCTTATGTCTAAATCTCTGCCTGGTGTGTCCTTTGGTCTCACGGCCCCACGAATGCATGCCCTGCAGGAGTTGGGTTGGAACAAATGATAAAATGTTCACCATCATTCGCTATTATTAAAATGAATATTAAAAGCAAAATGAGATGGTGTTTTAATGAGTAAAATTTTTTAAAATCATAAAATAAAAGAAATAAAAATTAGTGAATAGTAATAGAAACTCTGAATGGTGATAGCTTTGAATGCATGATCTTTGTGTAGATCCTCTATTCTCTATTGTATTTTGTGATTGCATGCCCATGAAAATGATTTCCTTAATATAATATTAAGGAAACAATTCTATTGTTTTATAATCTTTAGAATAAGAAGAAACAAGTAATCTGACTGGTATAGATAGTTGACTCCAAGCTGGATGCAGCAACTGCTTAGAGTTTTAGGTTTTGAGCATTCAGGTCTGTTCTATGCAGGGAAATAATTGTACAAATGCATAGTTAGATGACCAGAAAGACACTAATGTTAGAAAAACATTAGTTTCCACTGATATTCATTATTATCTTATTTAATAACAGAGAAAGTCTTAGCTTTTCATATGGCTGTACAGCTAGAGTTTACATTTTCTTACAGCTTGGTATGGTTTTGTGACTAAATTTTGATGATGGTGCATGACTAGAAGATCTGCATGTTGTTTCCAATTTGTATAACTCAAAAGGAATAAATGAGTGCTTTCCTTCATCTATCCCTCCCTGACTTTCTCTACACAATTTCTGTTGTCTGGAAAGTAATGAAGCACATCTGGCCAATTGTGATATGGAGGTGAAATATTCATGTTGAGTATGACATCACTGTTCCAACAACTTTAGATTCTTTCTACTGAATTTTTCATGGCGTAGAAACTTCTAAGAGAATTTACTTTTGCATCTTTTATGGAACAGCTTAGTTTAATCTTACACATTTATAAATCCTTGATGGTCTCAATGATCACAAATTTAAATTTACACATAAAATATTCAGATATGTTGATTTCATTAATTGATCAATTTAATACACTTATTTATATTTAAATTAATTGTTTATCCTTAATTGACTAAAAGTTTTGTGAGTTCACCACCCTCAAATTAGACAAATATATCCTTAAGGCTTAAAATAGCATATTTCCTTTCTTTTAAAATTAGGACCATCTGCAATTGAAGTGCCATTATTTCTTTATTTTTACAATTATTTGACATATAGAAATTCAACTGGCCCTATACTAAAAGATTTGAACACATGGCTTTTAAGTCTTCTGCTGATCATACTCTGCTAAAACATAGCTCTAATTTTACTTTCTTATAAGGTAAATATGGAACAATATATCATAAATATATTATACAATATGTGACTGAATCTCTATTGCCAAGATCCAAATGAAGCACATCTGAAGTTAGCAACAAAAGTTATAGAAAGACTGAGAAAATACATTAGGAATTGTATGGTTAGACATGTTTTTGATTGTTCCAAACTTGAGTGGCAGAAAGAATGGTTTAGATAATTTAGAGATTAACATGGGAAATGTGCTGATCCCCAGGGCAAAGAATATTTCTTGCTTAAAGAACACAATTTGTTCTATAGCAAAATATATTTTAAATGATAACACCTGTTTCAATAAGGAAATTATTTAACAATAAAAAAACCCACTTTCTTCTAATTTTATCCCTGATTTTTTTTTTAATTTATTTATTTTTTATTGTGGGTAAAAATCAAAATTTTCACAATACATACCAATATTTGTAAAATGTTATATAAATATATATGCATATATGTGCATTTGCTTACAAAATATGTTATTTATATATATATAAATATATTTTAAGAGGTGCTTAGATTACCTAAAATATTACACGGAACTCACTGGGATTCCCATGTTGCCCACCTCCCACACCTCCCACCACATCCCATACGAACATCTCCCACAAATGTGGCCCACCACCCTCAATGGACTTACACATCCTGGGGCCTTGCCACCAACCATAGACCACAGTTCACATCATAGACCACACTCTCTCCCACACAGTTCTGAGTGGTATGTGCTGTTTATCCCTGCTTTTTATCTCAATCAATAAATTTAAGCACAAAATTTCCTTTGATTCAAACAGGTAATCCTGAACAATTTCTGTTCACTATCAAAATTATTTTTGCATATATCTCTTGTTTTTTAAGCATTGAAAAGAATATTCAATTCCAGAAAATGAAAAGATAAATTCTTGATTTTTAAAAAAATTTCAAAGATTGTTTCATATAGCCTTTTTAATTTTCTGACTTTCATGATTATAAGATCAAATGTAAACAAAATGCAAAGCACTTTGTAATATAATGGGCCAATATGTCAAAGATTATTACAATTGTCATCATCATAAGTGCTAACATTTATTGAGTGTTAACCATGGATTTAAGTGTTTCATGTGTTAAATCTGGGGAATCTATATCAATAAAATCTAATTATACCTAAATAATGAACATGATACTGCTGTGCATTATTGATTTGGGAGTAGATGTTATTGATAAGTCCTTGTATGATAAGAGTTAAGTCCCATGATAAACAAATCTGAAAATATTAGGGAATATTGATTTGTTTTCATTTTTGTCATTAGAGAATTCTTCTTGATAAAAAAAAAAAAAGGCCTTCTCATTGCATTTGCCAATTTCTGATTTTTAATTCCTACCTTCAATTTGATTTTATGAACTCTGTTTAAAACCAAGCATATATACATTGCCGTGATAGATTCGGTAGCTGATAACACAATCCCTGCATCAGAAAAATGTCATTATTTCACTGGGATAACCAGAAAAGTAAACATGAAGCATGTGAAAGAATAAAGGTGTCAACATTTAGCTTAATTACTAGTGATTTTATTTCTGAATTGTATAAATTGTATCTTCTAAAAGTTTCGAAAACTCAGCGAAACCAGCTCCATACATAAATTGTAGTTTTTGTACTTTCTGTAAAATGGTTTGTAATTCAGCATAAAGATTTGTAAGTTTTGGCTAAAATTGCTTGTTTGAGCCAGATGCCAAGTGAACCTAACTGACCTCTTGAGCTTTCTTGGACAGGAAGACCATTTTAGAGTTCCTTTTCCTCCCACTGCAAAATCTAAATAAAAACCTATGACTTTTGACTTCACATACCACCCATTGAAATGCAAACACAGTTTAAAAGATTAAACAGCACCCGATATTATTTGGTGTTGAGCTAATCATTATTTTTTTTACTAAAAGAGGCTAGATATGCATAATGCTCAAGACTTTGGAGATACTACAGGAAAGCCACCAAAATTTAAGTAAATATATTTGAATGATTCATTTTAGATGGCTTACAAGCTATTTACTTTAATAAATTGATTTTAATTGATAATAGAATAAAACAATTGAAAGTAGAGAAGCATGGCCAGTTGAAAAAAATGGAATGATTATTATAATTGAACTTAAATTCAGATTTTGGGATTTCAAATATTCAAATGGATAGCAAAATTTAAATTCACATACGTCATCATCTGCAGAAAGAAAATATAACTAAGATTTTTTGAAGGGACATTTTTCTTATGGATATATAGAGACACTGGTAGTTAGAACATTTTTTCATACTGGGAGTTGGTAAGATTGGTGGGCATACAGTACTAAGATTATAAAGGAGAAAACAAAATCCAAGGAAAATATAGTAATTTTTATTTCTGATTAAATCATTCCTACAGATGAAACATGAATAGAAAACAGCAGAAGGCAATGTTTCCACAGTGGTGCAATTTGTAATCCTGGGATTTTCTGACTTTCCAAATCTCCAAGGGTTTCTTTTTGGAGTGTTCGCTATCACTTACCTGATTAATTTAATTGGAAAGAGCCTCATAATCATAATAACCAAGCTTGACTATGCACTACAGAAACCCATGTATTATTTCCTGGCAAATTTTTCCTCATTGGAAATCTGTTATGTGTCTGTCACTCTCCCCAGAATTCTGGTGGACCTTTGGATTCAAGATAGAAGCATTTCTAAGGTGAAATGTGCCACACAAATGTGCTTCCTCCTTATGCTGGTGGCCACTGAATGATTGCTCCTGGCTGTGATGGCTTATCACTGCTACGTGGCCATCTGTAACCCACTACACTATCTTCTAGTCATGAACCAAAAGACATGTATTCAGCTTGCAATTGGTTCCTGGATCAGTGGAATCCCAGTCCAAACTGGGCAAACATGTCAAATTTTCTCTTTGCATTTCTGTGGTTCTAATCAAATTAACCACTTCTTCTGTGACATCCCACCCCTTCTCAAGCTGGCCTGTGGGGACACATCAGTACACGAGTTATCTGTCTATTTAGTAGTTACATTGTTTGTTGCATCCTACAGCAAAATCATTTCCACCATTCTGAGGTTGCCATCAGCTCAAGGATAGGTCAAAGCCTTCTCTACATGTTCTTCCCACCTGCTGTTTTATTTATTTATTTATTTATTTTTTTATTCTTTGGATCTGCTACTATCACCTACTTAAGCCCCAGATCCAATCATTCTGCAGGAACTGACAATATGCATTTTCTTTTTTACATCATTGTGACTCCAATGTTTAATCCCATGATATACAGCCTGAGGAACAAAGATGTTATAACAGCATTAAGAAAATTATTATTTAAAAAATAGTGTGATGAGCTTAATTGTTATGGATTTAACTGATCATACAATTTTCAAAAAAACATTTTAAATTTCTATATTACCCCTTTGACAAGTAATCACTTCTCCCTAAGGATGTACTTTAAAAAGTTAGCTTGAAATGTACTGTGCTTGCTATATACTAGGCACATTTATCTACCTTCAAAATGCCATGTGTTAAGAATAATTTTGTCTCTTAAATAAAATAATAAAGTGCATCGTATTTTCCCTTTAAAAGCTATGAATACAACTCAAGCTTCTAAGAAGTTTAACTTAAATATACTAGAAATTATACAAGGTTATTTGCCAAAATAATTGCTTAAATCTTCCACTTGTATTTCCTATCATTCTTCTTTGTTTCTACAACACAGAAACTGGTCAGTAGGTGAATATTGGTTGAGCAAATGATTAAATGATTCAATGTTTAAATGACTATTGCTATGCCGTACTTCAAACTCTTACCGAAACCTAGAGATATTAAAGCATTGGTAATCATATTTTAACATATTATGACCCCATGTAGAATTACTTCCTAAAAGGAAAGCATGTATGGATTTAGCTCTTTTACTTGTAAGTTCCTGCCTGAGCACGTGATATGACAGAAAATTCAAACCAGTCTCAGGCAATTTATTTTGTACTTATTTCTATGTTATTCTTAGCAGTTATGGTCCTAAGATAGTCTGCATTAAGTATTTTATCTCTTTCGTGACTACACTCTAAACAAACCTATCCTCAATCCCTTTTGGATGAGCACTGCTGTATATAAAAGTTTTCCTCTTCACTTCCCTTCTAAAGAGCCATTTATATATTATCTTTTAACAATAATAACATTTGTCACAAAGCCTTTTAAAAGAAAATATATTTGAAAACTAAAAATAATTATCCATAAGATAGTAGTAGTAATTATGTATCGCAAAGCCTCATTTCACCAAACAATTGGACAACAATAAAATGAGGCCTTTTTAATTAAACAATTACACCTTTGAAGCAAAATGGGGCAGATTCAGATTTAATATATTTTTTAGACTTGCTAATAATTTTGTAGATTGTATCTCATACACAAAACAGTATTGGGAAAATGGGTGCATTCCTTGCCATTGTATACATGTATGTATGTATGTATTTATTTATTCTTGTATTGCTTAATTATAGTTTGAGAGGTGCACAAATAGCATTTTGTTCTCTAAGCACATTTTTCTTGCTATATGGCCAGTGTGTAATAGAGGGCCGATCTTCTTCACAGTGGTACTTGGTATAAAGCTGCTGTTTAAATTATATATGTATTTTGGCATTTTGTACTGTCTAAAAAATTTTTGTTTTCCATGTGTGTATGCATGTGTAACAATTTCGAAGAGTATATATAAATCATCAGGTTTTTGAAATTTTAGAAGTCTTTAGCATTTTAGGCAGGGACAGAAGCTTTTAAATTCTGAAAAGTAGTGTCTTCACAGACAGTTGTGCAAATTTGGTAGTATTATTAATGACCTATATAAAATTTTTCCTCAGTGTAGAGGCTTTCTGATTACAAGCATATTTTTGAAAAATTTTTCTAACACATTGACTTTGTTATTTCCAAGTCATTAAATGATATCAAGAATGTGATAGAGAGATTTTTTTGTTGATGATAATTTCAGAAATTCTCACTTAATATAAGAAAAAATATACGTGTGTGTGTATATACAATACAGTGCTATAATATGTAATATAACTTACATATTATATGTTATATATCAAGTATATTATTATAGATTATATAATATATAGCATAGTATATTATATATAAATATTACAGATAATTATATATAATAAAGTGCTTACTTGACATTATGGTATATTTGTATTTGGCTTCAAGAAACACTGTACAACCAGTTAAAAACTAGTCCACTTAAAACAAATTTCTTGTTCACTTTGGATTGGCCTTTTAGCTAGTGTAAAGAAATTTTGTATTTGTGAGCATGGCTTGGATGTTATAAGTGTTTTGCTGATTCTTATTCAGTAAGATAAGAGTGGTCCATTTGATGATGCTTCACTATACGTTTGTTATATCTTTTTTCATATGCGAATCCTGGTTATATACTCATTTATGACACTAGGAAATATTGGATTAGACAAGAGACAGGGAACTTCTTTAAATTCATATGTCCATGCGAAAAACCCAATGTAGGTAATCTTATATTATTTTCCTACCTGAAATGCAAATACTCTGAATGAATTATTTGATTATGCCAGTCCCTCTCCTAGCCAAGACCAGTTTAACAATATTTGAGATAATTTTGTAGATGATCCATGCATTTTACGTTGGTCCTCTCTTTCTGACTTTGGTACAATCAGTCTCCAGTAATGTTCAATGAATACACAATCATCCTACTAAGAGTCAAGATAAAGCATAGTAAAAACATAAAAAAAAATAATCCTTTTGCAAATAAATTCAGGCAAGACTTTCATATTTAAAAGACAAAATTCTCAGCTGTGGATATAATTTTCTGCACAATTTCAAGGACCGATTGTCATGTAATACATGACAAGAGAAATCAGGTGGCAATCTGCAATCACCAGGGTGTCACTAGAAACAGCTCACCATCCAAAGGTTGCAGTTTAAATGGGCTTTTCTTTATTGACAGAAGGGAATTTACCAACTAAGTCACATTGTCTCTTGTGTTGCAATCCTCACATTCTTTACCAGATAGCCAAGTAGAAATTTGGTCAGAGTTAAATAAGGAAGATGATAAAATGTCTTAGTATACAAGAAGCTATGGAAGGTATTGTAGTAAGCATTAAAGAGAAACAACTTCAGTTATATTACCAGGATAACAAGTGAGGAGTTAAATGCACAGTCAAACTGGACAAGAGTGAATGTCTTGAGTGCTTGATGTAGTCTGAAATAATCTATTTCATGTACTCCTATCCTGGTACCATAAAACTTTTCAATTAAGAATAACAAATTATACTATGAGTCCTGAGTGTCATAATTAGCTTTACTATGTAATGCAGTGTTATATGAGACATTACTGAGTGATTTGTAGTTTATAGGGATCCAATTAACTGATGAGTCACTTTTATTTCTTTGGGAGATTGTGACAGAGAAGTAAATGGCCTCCTAGAAATGGTCATGTCCTAATTCCTGGAACCTGTGAATATATTACATAACATGGCAAAAAGGATTTTGCGGATGTGACTAAGGTAATGAAATTTGAGAGAAAAGCTTATCCTGGATTATCCTAGTCAGCCCTAGAGTCTTCTTTCTGACTGCTGAGATCACCAGGTTTCAGTGTAAAGCCTACCACTTATTGGATAAGACTTCTTTTATTGTTGAAGGCTATCTCTTTTTTTAATTGTAGATGCAAACAGCCATAAATGCAGTCAACTGGTTGATATAAATCCACAAATACCCTTGCAGTAATAATCAGGCCAGTGTTTGATTGACCAGGCAATCGGGCAACATAAACTAGCCAAATTTATACATGTATTTATCACAAACAGGGTACTATAAACAACTGTATGCAAACAAAGTGGATAACCCATAAGAAATGGACAAATTCCTGGAAACACAAAATCTACCAGCAATAACTCAAGAAGAAATAAAAGATCAAAATACACTAATACCAAATAAAGAGATTGCATCATTAATAAAAACCTGCTTAGAAAGAAAAGTCTAGGACCAGATGGCTTCACTGGTCAATTTTACCAAACATTCCTAGAAGAATTAACCCCAATTATTTTCAAACTCTCCAAAAAATTTAAGAGGAAAGAAAACTCCCTAATTCCCTCTATGAGGTCAATATTGCCGTATTACCAAAGACAAATAAAGACACCAAAAGAAAAGAAAATTATACACCTATATCCTTTATGAATATAGATGTAAATATCCTCAAAAAAATACTAGCAAACTGAATGCAACACCATATTAAATAATTACAGATCTAGTGGGATTTACCACAAATATGTAAGGGTGTATCAACATAAGAAAATCAATTAATGTAATTCAACACATGAATAGCATGAAGAAAAAGAAATATATAACCTCAAATGATGCAGAAAACACATTTGACGAAATCCACCATAGTTTCTTGATAAAAACCCTTAGAAAATTAGTAATAGAAGGAACCTTCTTCAACATAATAAAGGGCGTATATGGAAATCCATAGCAAGCACTATGCTTAATTGTGAAAGTCTAAAATTTTCCCTCAAATATCAGGAGCAAGACAAGGATGGCCACTGTGACCAATGTTATTCACATTGTACTACATGATCTAGACAGCAATTAGGAAAGGAAAGAAAATAAATGGTATTCACATTGGAAAGGAAGAAGTAAACCATACCTATTTGCATATGACTAGACCTATATATTGAATATCCTAAAACATTCACAAAATAGCTACTAGATTTAATAAACAAATTCAGTAATTTGGTGGAATAGGCCATCAGCATGCAAAAATCAGTATTGTTTGCATACACTACTAATGAACAATCTGAAGAAGAACTGAAGAAAAAAATTACATTTACAAAAAAATGAAAAAATTAAATATCTAAAACAAATTTAACCCAGGTTTTAAATGATTACAAAGGGAAATTATAACATGTTAATAAAGGAAATCAAAGAAGACCTAAATACATGGAAGGGCATTCTATGTTCATGGAATAGAAGACTAAATATTGTTTAGAGTTCTGTTCTACCCAAAGTGATTTGCAGATTCAATGCAATCTCAGTAAAAATTTCAATATCCTTCTTTGCAGAAATGAAAAACCAATCATCAGATTTATAAGGAAGCATAATGACCCTGTGGTGGTTTGCAGCTGATGGTGCCCCTGTATAACATATTTTTAAACTTAATCTGTTCCTGTAAGTTTGAAACCACTGTAAGTAGGAACTTTTGATGGGGTTACTTCAGTGAAAGTGTGACCCTGTTCAATCACGATGGGTTTTAATCCTGTTCCTGTAGTCCTTTATATGTGGCATAAAATATAAACAGAGAGAAAGCAATGAGAACCAAGTAGCTGAAACTCAGTGGAACTCAGAAGATAATGGAGAGACCAGAAGCTGCCAGGACCATGACCATGGGACAGAGGAGCCAAGAACCATGGATCACCATCAGTCAGCAACTAGAATGAATGTCTTCAAGAAGGAAGCAATGCTTGATGACACCTTAATTTGTACTTTCTTTTTGTCAAATACAGTGTGCTAATAAATTCCCATTGTTTAAGTCTGACCATTGCATGGTATTTTCTCATACAGAAAAGGAAGATAAAAAGGTCCTGAATAACTAAAACCATTTCAAATAGAAGAATGAAGTTGGGAAACTCACATTTTCTGATTTTTAAAACTAATAACAAATCTACAGGAATTTAAGTAGCATGTCATCCACTAGAATGACATATAGACCAATGGAATTTAGTTGGAAGTTCAGAATAAACCTTCACATCTAAGGCAAATTGATTTTTTTTCCCATTTCACACCCATTAGAATGGCTACTATTTTATTTATTTATTTATTTTTTATTGTGGGTAAAAATCAAATTTTTCACAATACATACCAATATTTGTAAAATGATATATAAATATAGAGGCATATATGTGCATTTGCTTACATAAAGGTTATTATATATATATATATTTTAAAAGGTGCTTAGATTGCCTAGATATTACAAAGAAATTACAGGGATTCTCATGTTCCCCACCTCCCACACTTTCCACAACATCCCAAACCAGCATCATTCATCAATGTGGCACGTCACCCGTAATGGATATACACATCCTTGGGCCTTGCCACTAAGCATAGACCACAGTTCACATCGTAGACCACACTCCCACACAGTTCTGCATGGTATATGCTGATGTAAAATGGCCTACATCTGTCACTGCAATACCACTCAGGACAACCCCCAAGTCCCGAAAAAGCCCCTGTCTTTCAACTGCCCTTCCCCTCCCTGCCCCAAAACTGTCCAGTGGCCACTGGCTCCACCGCATTGTTATAACTTCTTCCATTGCTTGAATCACAATATATCTACAACTGAATACTATTAAGTCCACTCTAGTCCATAGCTCTTCCCCCAATCCTGAGGGGACTGGGATGGTGATGTCCACTCCACCTCCAAGTGAGAGAGGGTTTATATCCCATGGATATGGTGGATGGGATTATCCTGCCTGCAGCTGCAGGTCCTCTCCATTCCCTGGGATGGCCGTTGCCCATCGTCGTCTCCTCACCCAGTGACTTGGATGAATCCATTGAGCTGTAGGGTAGGAGCTGCAGCTCCACCGAGATTCCAGGCACAGCTGGCAAATAAGTAGGCCAGAGGCTCCAGTCTCTGGAAGTACACCAAAAACTCCAGCATCACATATAGGTTTGAATATAAGGGACTGTTGGACCAAGTGCAGGGAGGACTGATTTGAGTCCAACTCTGTCACTCTCAGGAGCACAGATTCCAAAGTAGAGCCTACTAATAAGGCATCAATCTCTGGGGCTATTTCCCCTTATATAGGACCTGGGTGTCTCCAGAGCCCTCAGGAGCCCCTCTGTGTGGGGCGATATCCACTTTTCTGTTCTATGAGATCCTACTGAGGTGTGCATTAGCATTACCTCTGGGAGGATCTCCCGAATCTCTTTGAAGTCTCTTAGCCACATGAACTCATTTCTCTTTACATTTTCCCCCTTTTATTTAAGGTCCTTTTCCAATTGGTTGCCAGTTGGCACTTGGTATTAATCCCTCGTTACCAGGGAGGCTCATCCTCAGGAGTCATGTCCCACTTTGGGGAGAAGGTAATGCATTCATATGCTGAGTTTTGCTTAGAGAGAGGCCTCATTTGAGCAACAAGGAGGCTCTCAGGTAGCAACCCTTAGGCACCCCATAACAGTAGGCTAAGTTTCAATAAAAGAGCAAAGACTCATAAGGCTAGTCATCAATAACAAGAACCCATCAGTGGGCCATCCGCTTTTGCCAGACACTGCCCCTGCACTCAGAGGACTGTTACTGCTCCCTTGGAGAATGCAGCAGAGCACTCCAGGCTGGGAATTAAGATTCCCTCATTTTTTGAGTGATTGTCTACCCACCATGACCATGCCCCATCCCTTGATTGTTTGAACAATTTTGTATATCTTTCATGTATATTCAGATGAACTTACTCCCATGAATCCCCCATCCCAGACACTGCCCACCAATGATCCTCTGCAGCCCCCATTGTAACCCTACTGTGATCTAAACCTTCCTTGAACATGAAGCCCATATAATAACCAAATAAAATTAATAGGAAAAAGAAATAATAATGATAAGCTTAACTGTAAGAGATAAGTACAAGGAAACTCAGAAGAAAAAAAAAAAACCTAAACTAAAAATAAAGTATAATTAGCAGATTGGGACATTCAAAAAACTGGGGGAAAAAAAAAACAAAAAAAAAATTCCTTTTTTTAAAAAAAAATATTCTATTATGACTGTATATTATCAGATGTCCAGTGTAGCATGACACCTTCCCCCTCACATTCCCCAGTGTCTCCCAAATTTTCATTTAAATTTCAAAGAAGTTTTAGGTCACAGCAAAGTCACACAAGGAATACTAGGGACTCCCACATACCCAAACTCCCTCCCCCTTCCACACCCAATATTAAAACCTTTTTTTAAATGGATGTTAGCGTTGTAGTAACTGTTATACAGATAGTAAAATATAACAACTAAACATTGTCAATGGTTTAAAGTATAGTTTACAATTTAGATGGTACAGTTTAATAATTTTTGATGATATTTATCATGTCCTGTGTCCATTACTGTAAGGTAATGAAAAGCCTTTCCCATGACCACTAAATACCCCTTTTAATCTTAACTGTTCGTTTCTCTCCAGTCCCCTGGGCATATGACACTCCCTTGTCCTGACACATGGCATGACAAGATTCATAGTTACATGACCTGGGTATTCCAACCTGCCCTTCATAATCTACCCACCTATCAACCCTGCACCCACAAACCCAGTAATATCACTACCCATCTGTCCCATCCTTCAATATGCAACTACACTCTATCCCTTTACCATAGATTATGTCCATATGGGTGATGACTCAAAGCCTACTCTTCTTTTACTCTCCCTTGCTAACCTATCTTTCAGACAATGTTTCTCAGAGACTGCTGAATTTCCTCAGATTAATTCAGTGAGGTCATATATTGTTCATGCCTCAATGACTGGATTGCTTCACACAACATAAGGTCTTCAAGATTCATCCAGGTTATTCCGTGTGTTAGCACTTTATTCCTTCTTACAGCTGAGTAATATTCCATTGTATGTATGTACCACATTTTGCTTATCCATTCATCTGTTGATTGACACCAGGGCTGATTCCAACTTTTGGCAATGGTGAAGAATACACCTATGAACATTGGTGTGTGTATTTCTGTTCATGTCTTTGCTTTCAGTTCTTCTGGGTATATACCCAGCAGTGGATTGGCTGGATCATACAGAAGATCTATTGTTAGTTTTCTGAGGAACCACCAAACTGTCCTCCACAGTGACTGGACCATTCCACAATCCCAACAGCAGTGGATGAGGGTTCCCATTCCTCCACATCCTTTCCAACACTTATGGTATGCTGTTTTTTAATAGCTGCCATTCTGATGGGTGTAAGATGGTATCTCATTATAGTTTTGATTTGCATTTCCCCAATAGCAAGTAATGTTGAGCATTTTTCATGTGTTTTTTAGCCATTTGTATTTCTTCTTTGGAGAAGTGTCTTTTCAGGTCACTTGCCCATTTTTTAAATGAGTTGTTTGTCTTTTTATTTTCAAGGTGTAGGATTTCTTTATATATGCAGGATATTAGGGTCTTATCAGATATATGGTTGCCAAATATTTTCTCCCATTGGGTAGACTGCCTTTTTATTTTCTTAATAACATCCTTTGAGGTGCAGAAGTTTTTTATTTTGAGGAGATCTTATTTATCTATTTTTTCTCTTGCTGCTCGTGCTTTGGCTGTGAAGTTCATGAAACTATTTCCTATTACAAGGTCCTGTAGATGCTTCCCTACATTATCTTCCAAGGTCTTTATGGTTTTGGCTCTTATATTTAGATCTTTGATCCACCTTGAGTTGATTTTTGT
>JAKSZT010038548.1:0-10192 GCA_026826555.1 Tolypeutes matacus
GTATGTTTGTGCATCTTGCATTATCGGTTAATTCCCTGAGACCATACTGGTTTTTTTCTATCTTTTTGTCTATCTTTTCTACAATCTCTTTGATTTCAACTGTATTGTCTTCCATATCACTAATTCTTTCCTCTGCCTGTTCAATTCTGCTGCCATGTGAGTCCAGCGTCTTTTTAATTTCTTGACTTGTGTCTTTGTTCGCCATCATATCCATTACCTTTCTAGGTTTATTAGCTATTTCTTCAGTATGTTTTCCCTGTGTCTTCTTTATATCCTTAATCTCTTCCTTCAGTTCTTTTAGTTGGTCCATGATATTTGTTTGGATACCTTTCATTAGTTGTTCAATGTACTGCATTGCTTCCTGGTTTTTATTTTGTGCATTGGACTGGTCCATGTTTTCCTGTTTCTCAGAGTCATTTGTATTTTTCTGTTGCCCTCTGGTCATCATATTATCTTGATGGGTTTGTTCAGTTGATTAGGTTTTCTCTATGCTCTAGAATTTTATTTAGCTTTTGGTTCTGCGTGAGAGTTAAGTTTTCTCTTTGGAAATTTTTCTTCTTATTTTATTTCCTTGCTTCTTTCTATGTTCCCTTGAATGCAAAAGGTTAGGGCCACAGGAATCAAAAGATGTAAGGAAAGCAGAAGGATAATAGAAATATTGATAAAAGTTAGGAGAGGGGCAAAATGAGTCTTAATGAGATGAATATTTAACTTGTGTAGGCAGTGTAGAGTACTAGGAAAAAATATGGAGTTCCTACAATGGACTGGGAAAACAAATGGAGGAATATATATATATAGTGATTTAGAAGGCTAGAATTATGAGGAGGGAGAGAAATAGTAGAGAAAGGTCTGAAAGGAAAAAGTTAATACTAATAAAAAAAAAGAAGAAAGAAAAAGAAGAAAACAAAATAGATGGGATAGAAATTGACACCCTTAAGTTGTGGGCCTATGAAAAAATGTTGTCTCTAAGGGCCACAACAGAAAACAGAAGGCAGAAAGATGCAGGAAGGATAAGCGATAGTTTGTAATTCAGAATCAATATATACAGCGAGTGGGAAATTACTGAATAAGAAGCCCAGCAAAGAAGCGACCTGCTGGAAGCACCTATTTAAAAAAAAAAAATAGGAGGAAAAGGAAGGGGGGAGGAAAACGGGAATAATAGCAATAGACCGGAAAGTAACAGAGAGAAACCAAAGATCCACACAGGCAAGCAGTCAAACAGAGCTAAGGTGGTCAATGATTCCCCTCGGGTCCCGGTGGATCCTTCCTGCCTACTTGTGTTTATCAATGAATTTCTCCACAGGGTTCTATATGCAGGTCCTGAAGCAACTTTTAGCTATTAAACTAAATTAAAAAGAATTTATTTTTCATTTGTGGAGGTGACCTCACTTTTTTTTTTTTTTTTTTAGCCAAATGCAGGACCCAAAATAATTCCTCCTCTAGACCAACCCCCTTACGGAAGGGACCCTAGCTGGGCCTGTGGAAATTAATCACGCACGTCCCACTTTCCGGACTCCCCAGGTTAGCTGAAGCTCTGATGTTAGTCAGTGAGGAGTGCTAAAAACGGCCGATTCCGCCCCTTCTGGTGCCGAGCTCGAGCGTCACCGGGCTGCTCAGTAAATCAGTTTGAGTGCAGATTCGTGTCTGCTCTCAGCCTAATGCTGCTTCAGGTCGGCTTATCTGTTCCCCAAAGCTATGGGGCAGTGCAGGCAGCCAGGTCGATGTCTAAAAATATAAAATACCCTTCCCTGTCTTCCAACTGAACCCTCCCTTTTTTGGGAAGTGTCCCTTCCTCCTGGTTCCGCAGGGGTCCGGGTCTTATCCCTGGGTGGCTAGGGAAATCATCTGGGTTTCCCAACCAAAATTCCCCCTCCGGTTCACTGGGTGCTGATTAGCTCATTTGCTCTGTTCACACATGGTCCAAGGGGTGCCAGGCAGCCAGATCCCCAGAAAATAAAACTTTTTCGCCCCGCCCGCGGCTCCAAATGGCAGTTTTATTTTTTTCCCCTAACCGCGGGGCTCAGCCGCCTGTGCCATCCTCCACTGGCAGCCTCAAAACTCACGACTCTCCACCGTTCGGTCCACGCCGCCGATCCGTGCTTATAGATGCCCCAAGCTTCTCACTCCACGCATGCACAGCACAGACCCCCGGGCAGGACCCCATCTACAATTCGCCTTGCTCTGGGAGCTTGCAGTGTGCACCCTCCTACACTAACGCCATCTTGGCCCCTCTCCTCCCTGAGTGGTTTATTGAAGCAAGAATAAAATTTGACTTTTTTTCTCTGTTAAGTAAAAAATTGTTTTCTTCCAGTACAGTTGAAATTTCTTTATGATCTTTCTAAAAGAGAAAACATGAAGAAGGAGCAAGATGGCATCAGTTAAGAGGGCACTCACTAACTCATCTTGGAGGATGGCTGATTGGGGACAGGATCTTGCCTGAGTAGTCTGTGCTGGGGGTGCACAGAGTAAGAACCTCAGGGTCATTGATCTGGAGGGAGCTTGTTGGCAAGGTGGATTGCTCAGGAAAGAATCATGAGTTTTTTCCCCTGGCTGTGATTGTTGACACAGACAGATGAGCCCCATCCTTAGGGAAAAAGGCTGGAATGAGCTGCAACTCCCACTGGCAACCCAGTGATAGGGAGCATTCTCTGAGAGTGAGAGGGCTCTGGCAGAGGATTGAGAGGGGTTTCCTTTCTGTGGATCTGGCTTACTGGAACCCCTTGCAGCTTTGGAGAACAAAAGAGCTGGCTTGAAGTGACACCCGGCTAAGGAGAGTGGTGAATCAGCTGAGGAAGGTTGATTTACCTAGTTGCCCAGGGATATGCCCTGACTCCCACAGGCAATGTGGGGGAGAGGGAGCATTCTCTGAGAGTGGAAGTGTTCTGACAGAAGGTGGAGAGGGTCTTCCTTTCTGTGGGTTTGGTTGCCTGTAACCCCTCACAGCATTGAGGAGCAAATAAGCTGGCTTGAAGCAGCACCAGGCTGAGGGGATAGGTGAATCTGCCAAGGAAGCCTGATTTACCTAACAGCCTAGGGATACTGAGGCTTGGCACTGGAAGGGGCGGAGTCAGCCAATTTTATTGTTCTGCTCTCACAAGCATAAGAAATTCAGCTCCCCTGGGGAGGCCAGGAAGTGGGAAGTGCTTGGTAAGTTTCCACAAGCCTATTTAGGTGGTATAGAAGAGGCTGTCTTTTGGGTCCCTTATTTCTCAAAAAAAAATAAAAGAAAGTTACTTAAAAAAAAAAAAAGAAAAAAAAAACTTAGTTTAATCACTAAAATCTGCCTCAAAACCTGTAGATAGAACCTTGCAGGACAATTGATTGATGAACACAAGCAGGCTGAGAGGATCCACAAGGGCTCAAGAAGGAACACTATTCTTCGTTAGCTTTGTTTGACTGCTTGCTTTTATGATTGCTTGGTTTTTCTTTGTTTATTTGTTGTCTCTTGGTTTTCTTTCCTTTTTCCTCCCCCCTTTTAAATTTTTTTAAATTAGGTGCTGCTAGCTTGTCTCTTCTTTGCTGTGCTTCTTATTCCATGATTTCCCATTCTCTGTTTATATTGATTTTGTCTCCCAATGCTATCTCTTTTCCTTCCTTCATCTTTCTACCTTCTGCTTTCTGTTGTCATTGTTACATACCACCTTTTTCCATTAACCCACAACTACAAGGGTGTCAATTTCTATTCTATCTATTCTGTTTTATTCTTTTATTATTATTATTATTAACTTTTTCCTTACATCCCTTTCTTTACTCTTTCTCTCTCTCATCACCATTCTGGCCTTCTAAATCATTATATATATTTTCCTCTATTTGGTTTCCCAATCCATTGTAGGTACTTCATTTTTTTCTTATTACTCTACACTGCCTACATGAGTTAAATATTCATTATACTAAATATTATACAGCCCCTCTTCTAACTTTTATCATTATTACTATTATCCTTCCTTTCTCACAGGTTTTGATTACTCTGGCCCTACTTTTGCCTTCAAGGGAATATAGGAAGAAGCAAAGAAATAAAATAAGAAAAACAAAATGTCAAAGAGAAAACTTAACACACACACAGGACCACCAGCTAAGTAAAACTTTAGATCAGAGAGAGAAGCTAATCAACTGAATACACCCAACAAGATAAAATGATGACTAGAGAGCAAAAAAAAAAAAAAAAAAAAAAAAATTACAAACATTGAGAAACAGGAAGACATGGACCAGTCCAATGAACAAACAAAAACAAGGAAGAGATGCAGAACATCGAACAACTAATCAAAGCTTTCCAAACGAATATCATGGACCAATTTACTGAAGTGAAGGAAGAGATTAACGATATTAAGAATACAATGGGAGAACATACTAAAGAAATGGTAAACATACATAAAAAGATAATGGATAAGATGGTGATCAATGGACAATCAGGAAAATAAATATGCTGGATTCACATAACAGCAGATTTGAACAGGCAGAAGAAAGAATTAGTCATGTGGAACACAATATAACTGAAATCAAACAGATACTAGAACAGATAGACAAAAAGATAGAAAATATCCATCAGGGAATGACAGATTTAACTGACAATGCAAAACCCACAAACATACACATTATAGTCATTCCAGAAGGAGAAGAGGAGGGAAAGGGAACAGGAATGTTGAAGGAAATAATGGCTGTAAACTTTCCAACCCTATTGAGAGAGATGAGTGTACATGTCGAGGAAGCACAGTGCACCCCAAACAGTATAAATCCCAACAGGCCAATTCCAAGACATACACTTGTCAAAATGTCCAATGCTCAAGACAAAGAGAAAATACTCAAGGCAGCAAGAGAAAAGACAACCATAACATAAAAGGGAAGCACAATAAGATTGAGTGCTGATTTCTCATCTAAAATCATGGAGGCAAGAAGACAGTGGTATGACATAGTCAAAGTACTGAAAGAAAAAAACTTCCAGCAATAAATTCTCTATCAAGAAAAACTGGCATTCAAAAATGATGGAGCGTTCAAAATATTCATAGATAAACTGAAATTAAGAGAGTATGCCAATAAGAAACCTGCACTTCAAGAAATACTAAAGGAAGTTCTACAAGTTGAAAGGAAAAAACAGGGGAGAGAAAGTTGGAAGAGAGTGTAAGAACAACTAAAAAGACATAAAGAAAAAAAAAAACAACATATGACATACATTAACCCAAAGAAAATATGGCTGATGTAAGAAATTCATTGTGAGTAATAACACTGAATATTAATGGATTAAACTCACTAATCAAGAGACACAGACTGGCAGAATGGAAAAGGAAATATGATCCACATATAAGCTGTCTACAAGAAACCCACCTTCGACCCAGGGATTCAAGGAGGCTGAAAGTGAATGGCTGGAAAACAATTTTACAAGCAAACTATAGCCAAAAAAGGACAGGAGTAGCTATCCTAATATCAGACAAAATCGACTTTAAATGCAAAACTATTGTAAGAGACAAAGATGAGCACTATATATTAGTTTTAGGGGTAATCTATCAAGAACAGAGAACAATCATAAACATTTATGCCCCTAATCGGAGTTCCACAAACTACATGAGGCAAAATCTGGAAAAACTAAGTGGAGAAATAAACGCCTCTACAATTAGGGTGAAGGACTTTAATACACCATTATCACCATTCGACAGAACATCTAGACAGAGAATCAATAAAGAAACAAAGACTCTGAATAGTATATTGGAGGATGTGAAACTAATTGACATATACAGAATACTACACCCAAATACAGCAGGATTTACATTCTTCTCAAGTGCACATGGATCATACTCCAAAAATAGACCACAGGCTAGGCCACAGAACAACTCCCAATGAATTCAGAAAAATGGAGATTATACAAAGTAATTTCTCTGAACACAATGGAATGAAACTGGAAATCACTAAGGGCCAGAGAAACAGATTAGGCACAAAGATATGGAAGTTAAACAACACACTCTTAGACAAACAGTGGGTCAAGGAGGATATCTCAAAAGAAATCAGTAACTCCCTTGAAACTAATGAAAATGACAACAACACATATCAAAACCTATGGGATGCATTGAAAGCTGTCCTGATAGTGAAGTTCACAGCTATAAATACATATATTTACAAAGAAGAAAGAGCTAAATTTGGAGATCTAACTGCACCCCTGGAGGAATTGGAAAAACAACAAAAAACTAAACCTAAAGGAAGTAGAAAGAAGGAAATAACAAAGATTAGAATAGAACTGAATGAAGTGGAAAATAAGAAAGCACTAGAAAAAATAAACAAAACAAAAACCTGGTTTTTCAAGAAGACCAACAAAATTTGCAAACCCTTAGCCAGACTAATAAAGAAAAAAAGGGAACAGATGCAAATATACAAAATAAGGAATCAGCAAGGGTATATCACTATTGATCCCACAGAAATAAAGAGTATCATGAGAGGATACTTTGCAAAATTATATGCCAACGAGAATAATAATTTACAGGAAATGGACAAATTTCTATAAACTCACAAACAGCCTACATTGATGAAAGAAGAAATTGATTAATTCAACAGCCCAATTACAAGTAAAGAGAGAGATTCAGTCATAAAAAAAAATCCCAACTAAGAAGAGCCCAGAACCAGATGGCTTCAGAGCTGAATTCTACCAAACATTCTGGAAAGAGCTAACACCAATCTTGCTAAAGCTCTTCCAAAAAAAGAAGTAAAAGGAATATTGCCTAACTCATTCTAGGATGCCAACATTAATACCAAAGCCAAACAAAGATACCACAAGAGAGGAAAATTACAGACCAATTTCTCTAATGAACCTAGACACTAAAATCCTCCACAACATACATGCTAACCACATTCAACAGCATATCAAAGAATCATACACCAAGAAAAAGTGTTTTTTTCCCTGGGTATGCAAGAATGGTTCAATATAAGAAAATCAATGTAGTACACCACATAAACAGATTGAATTTAAAAAATCACATGATCATCTCTATAGATGCAGAAAAAGCATTTGACAAAATAGAAGGAAACTTTTTGAATATGATAAAGGGTATATAAGAAAATGTATATAAGAAAAACCCAAAGCTAACATCATCTTCAATGGTAATATCCTAAAATACTTCCCTCTGAGATCAGGAACAAGACAAGGATGCCCAGTATCACCACTCTTATTTAACATTGTCTTAGAATTCCTTGCTCAAGCACTGAGGCAAGAAAAAGATATAAAAGGCATCCAAATTGGAAAATAAGAAGTAAATTTCATTATTTTCAGATGACATGATCCTATACATAGAAAGCCCTGAGAAATCTACAACAAAGCTTCTGAAACTTATAAAGTTCAGTAATATTGCAGTCTATAAGATCAAGTCTCAAAAATCAGTACCATTTCTGTACACAAATGAGGAGCAATCTGAGGGGGGAATCAAGAAAAAAATACCATTTACAATAGTAACTAAAAGAATCAAATACCTAGGAATAAATTTCACTAAAGATGCAAAGGACTTATATACAGAAAACTACACAACACTGTTAAAGGAAAGCAAAGGAGACTTAAATAAATGAAATAATATTCCCTGTTTAAGGACAGGAAGACTAAACCTCACCAAGATGTCTACCCTAAATAAACTAATCTACAGATTTAATGCAATCCCAATAAAAATCAGCACTGTATTTTTTAAAGAACTGGAAAAACTACTACAAAATATATTTGGAAAGTTAAGAGGCCCCAAAATGCCAAAGACATATTGTAAAAGAATAATGAATTTGGAGGTATCACACTACCTGAATTTAAAACATACTACAAAGCTACAGTGCTCAAAACTGCATGGTATTGGCACAAGGATAGAAATACTGGCCAATGGCACTGACTTGAGAGTTCTGATAGACATTTGCATATACAGTCATCTGATATTTGACAGGGCCACCAAGATAACTCAGTTGGGAGAGAATGGCCTCTTTAACAAGTGGTGCTTGGAGAACTGAATATCCATAAATAAAAGAATGAGAGAGGGATGCCAATCAACTCAAGATGGATCAAGGATCTAAATATAAAAGCCCAAACCATAAAGACCTTGGAAGATAATGTAGGGATACACCTACAAGGCTGTGTAATATGAAATGGTTTCATGAACTTCACACCCAAAGCACGAACAGCAAGAGAAAAAAATAGAAAAATGGGATCTCCTCAAAATTAAAAACTTCTGCACCTCAAAGGACGTTATTAAGAAAATAAAAAGGCAGCCTACCCAGTAGGAGAAAATATTTGGCAACCATATATCTGATAGGAGCCTAATATCCTGCATATATAAAGAAATCCTAAACCTCGAAAATAAAGACAAACAACCCATTTAAAAAATGGGCAAGTGACCAGAAAAGACACTTCTCCAAGGTAGAAATACAAATGGCTAAAAAGCACATGAAAAAAAATGCTTGACATCGCTAGCTATTAGGGAAATGCAAATCAAAACTACAATGAGATACCATCTTACACCCATCAGAATGGCAGCTATTAAAAACACAGCAGACTCTAAGTGTTGGAGAGGATGTGGAGGAATAGAAACCCTCATCCATTGCTGATGGGATTCTGGAATACTTCAGCCATTGTGGAGGACAGTTTGGTGGTTCCTCAGAAAACTAACAATAGATCTTCCTTATGATCCAGCGATTCCACTGCTGGGTATATACCAGAAGAATTGAAAGCAAAGACATGAACAGATATATGCACACCAATGTTCATAGTGGCATTATTTACCATTGCCAAAAGTTGGAATCAGCCCCGGTGCCCATCAACAGATGAATGGATAAGCAAAATGTGGTACAGACATACAATGGAATATTACTCAGCTGTAAGAAGGAATAGAGTGCTAACACACAGAACATCATGGATGAATCTTGAAGACCTTATGTTGAGTGAAGCAAGCCAGGCATTGAAGGATGAACAGTTCATGACCTCACTGATTTGAATTGAGGAAAGTGAGCAGTCTCTGAGAACCATTGTCAGAAATATAGGTTAACAAGGGAGAGAAAGAGAAGAAAATGTTGTGAGCCATCACCCATATGGACACAATCTATGGTAAAGAGATAAAATACAGTTGCATAGTGAAGGATAGGACAGGTGGGTAGTGATATTACTGGGTTTGGTGGTGCAGGGTTGATAGGTGGGTAGATTAGGAAGGGTGGGTAAGAATTCCCAGGATTCTGAGGGAAGAGATGGGAGAGGGACCAGGGGAACATGAGATTTGTGTGTATGATGTTAAAAGTGCAGGGGTGGGAATGCTTTTATGGTAATATGACAAGGAAGTGTCACTGGTTTAGGGTTTAGGCTGGGAGGGGCATTCAGGATGGGGTGCATCTGGAGTAGGATACTGGAAAGTGTGTGAGTGTTCATCCTGTCATAATGTGTTGTGTCAGGGAGTGGAGATCCACACGGTGAGTGGGAAGGAGAAGGACTCCCATTTTTGGGAGAACCAATTCACCCAGAAACAGACAGGTGGCTGTCTCTTAGGAGGAAGGGTGGATCCTAATAGGGGAGGACAATCAACGTGTCAAGACTTCTTGTTGTAAGTAACTATGAATCTTATCATCCAGTGAGTCAAGACAGGAGGGTATCATGTGCCCCAGTGGAATGGGGAGGAAGGAACAGAAAAGATCAACCAGGGGGTATTTGGAGTCAGGAGAAACGTTTTTCATTATCTTACAGTGATGGACAAAGGACATGGTAAATATCATTAAAAAAATATTAAACTGTACCATCTAAATTGTAAACTATACTTTAAACCATTGATATGTTTAGTAGCTATGTTTCACTATCTGTATAACAGTTATAAAAATGCTACCATTCACAAAAAAAAAGGTTTTAATATGGGGTTAGGAAAGGGGGACAGGTTGAGTATATGAAAGTCTCTAGTATTCTGTGTTACTTTGCTGTGACCTAAAACTTCTTTGAAAATTAAATGAAAATTTGGGAGATACTGAGGAATGAGATGGGGAAGGTACCACGGTACAGAGTGGACACCCAAAAATGCAGTGATAACAGGAAAAATGTTTTTTAAATTTTTAAAATATTTTTTTGTCTTTTCCCACTTTTTTTTTTAAATAAATGGAAAACATGATTATCAAATTTATTTGGAATGATAAGTGGTCCCGAATAGCCAGAACCATCTTAAAAAGGAAAAGTGAAATTGGAGGACTTTCACTCCCAGACTTTTTTTTTTTT
>JAKSZT010038548.1:10292-28649 GCA_026826555.1 Tolypeutes matacus
GAATTTCTTACTTCAGTCATTTTTTCTTTGGGTTAATGTATGTCATATGTTGTTTTGTTTCTCTTTTTGAGTTTTCAGTTGTTTTTAAACTCTCCTCCAACTCTCTCTCCTTTGTTTTTTCCTTTCAATTTGTAGAGATTCCTTTAGTATTTCTTGAAGTGCTGGTTTCTTCTTGACATACTCTCTTAATTGCTGTTTATCTGTGAATATTTTGAACTCTCCATCATTTTTGAATGCCAATTTTGCTGGGTAGAGAATTCGTGGGTGGAAGTTTTTTTCTTTTAGTGTTTTGACTATGTCATACCACTGTCTTCTTGCCTCCATGGTTCCAGCTGAGAAATCAGCACTTAATCTTATTGTGCTTCCCTTGTATGTGATGGTTCTCTTTTCTCTTGCTGCCTTGAGTATTTTCTCTTTGTCTTGAGCATTGGACAGTTTGACAAGTATATGTCTTGGAGTTGGCCTGTTGGGATTTATACTATTTGGGGTGCGCAGTGCTTCCTGGATCTGCACATCCATCTCTCTCAATAGAGTTGGGAAGTTTTCA
This sequence comes from Tolypeutes matacus, assembly GCA_026826555.1. Taxonomy (NCBI): domain Eukaryota; kingdom Metazoa; phylum Chordata; class Mammalia; order Cingulata; family Chlamyphoridae; genus Tolypeutes; species Tolypeutes matacus. The sequence goes on from JAKSZT010038548.1 coordinate 10,840, forward strand.
GCCATAACTTCCTTCAACACTCCTTCTGTTCCCTTTCCCTTCTCTTCTCCTTCTGGGATGCCCATAATGCGTATGTGTGTGCGTCTTGCATTATCGGTTAATTCCCTGAGACCATACTGGATTTTTTCTATCTTTTTGTCTATGTTTTCTACAATCTCTTTGATTTCAACTGTATTGTCTTCCATATCACTAATTCTTTCCTCTGCCTGTTTAATTCTGCTGCCATGTGAGTCCAGCGTCTTTTTAATTTCTTGACTTGTGTCTTTGTTCGCCATCATATCCATTACATTTTTAGGTGTGTTAGTTATTTTTTCAGTATGTTCTCCCAGTTTCTTCTTTATATCCTTAATCTCTTCCTTCAGTTCTTTAAGTTGGTCCATGATCTTTGTTTGGATAGCTTTGATTAGTTGTTCGATGTACTGCATTGCTTCCTGGTTTTTATTTTGTGCACTGGACTGGTCCATGTTTTCCAGTTTTTCAGAGTCATTTGTATTTTTCTGTTGCCCTCTGGTCATCATATTATCTTGATGGGTTTGTTCAGTTGATTAGCTTTTCTCTATGCTCTAGGATTTTATTTAGCTGTTGGTTCTGCGTGTGAGTTAAGTTTTCTCTTTGGCAGTTTTTCTTCTTATTTTATTTCCTTACTTCTTTCTATGTTCCCTTGAAGGCAAAAGGTTAGGGCCAGAGGAATCAAAAGATGTAAGGAAGGCAGAAGGATAATAGAAATGTTGATAAAAGTTAGAAGAGGGGCAAAATGAGATTCAATGAGATGAATATTTAACTTGTGCAGGCAGTGTAGAGTACTAGGAAAAAATATGGAGTTCCTATAATGGACTGGGAAAACAAATGGAGGAATATATATATATAGTGATTTAGAAGGCTAGAATTATGAGGAGGTAGAGAAATAGTAGAGAAAGGTCTGAAAGGAAAAAGTTAATACTAATAAAAAATTAAAAAAAATAAAAAAAATAAAAAATAAAAAAAAAAGAAAAAAGAAGAAGGAAACAAGGGGGTTCAATGATACCCCTAGGGTCCAAGTGGATCCTTCCTGCCTACTTGTGTTTATCAATGAATTTCCCCACAGGGTTCTATATGCAGGTCCTGAAGCAGCTTTTAGCTATTAAACTAAATTAAAAAGAATTTATTTTTCAATTGTTGAGGTGACCTCACTTTTTTTTTTTTTTTAGCCAAATGCAGGACCCAAAATAATTCCTCTTCTAGACCTACCCCCTTACGGAAGGGACCCTAGCTGGGCCCGTGGAAATTAATCAAGCACGTCCCACTTTCCGGACTGCCCAGGTTAGCTGAAACTCTGATGTTAGTCAGTGAAGATTGCTAAAGACGGCGGATTCCGCCCCTTCTGGCGCCAAGCTCCAGCGTCACCGGGCTGCTCAGTAAATCAGTTTGAGTGCAGATTCGCGTCTGCTCTCAGCCTGGTGCTGCTTCAGTTCGGCTTATCTGCTCCCCAAAGCTATGGGGCGGTGCAGGCAGCCAGATCGATGTCTAAAAATATAAAATACCCTTCCCTGTCTTCCAACCGAACCCTCCCTTCTTTGGGAAGTGTCCCTTCCTCCTGGCTCCGCAGCGGCCCGGGTCTTATCCCTGGGTGGCTAGGGAGATCAGCTGCTTTGCCTGACCAAAATCCCCCCTCCGGTTCACCGGGTGCTGACTAGCTTTTTGCTCTGCTCACACAAGGTCCAAGGGGCGCCAGGCAGCCAGCTCCCCAGAAAATAAAACTTTTTCGCCCCCGCCCGCGGCTCCAAATGGCCGTTTTATTTTTTATTTCCGTAACCGCAGGGCTCAGCCGCCTGTGCCAACCTCCACCGGCAGCCTCAAAACTCACGAATCTCCACCGTTCGGTCCACGCCGCCGATCCGCGCAGATAGATGTCCCAAGCTTCTCACTCCACGCGTGCACAGCACAGACCCCCGGGCAGGACCCCGTCCCCAATCCGCCTTGCTCTGGGAGCTTGCAGTGTGCGACCTCCTACACCAACGCCATCTTCTCATTTAATTTTCAAAGAAGTTTTAGGTCACAGCAAAGTCACACAGGGAGTGCCGGAGACTCCCAGATACCAAACCACTCCCCCCTTCCCCACCCCATATTAACCCCCCCCCTTTTTTTGGATGGTAGCATTGTTATAACTGTTATACAGATAGCAAAATAATAACAACTAAACATTGTCAATGATTTACAGTATAGTTTACAATTTAGATGATACAGTTTAATAATTTTGATGATATTTACCATGACCTGTATTTTTTTGTCTTTTCCCACTTTTTGAATATCCCAATCCTTTAATTTTATTATTTTTATTTTTATTTTATTTTTAGTGTTTTTCTTTTTAACTTTCCATGTATTTTATCTCTTACATTTAAACCTATCATTATTATTTCATTTTCCTTTTTATTGTATTTGGCTATTATATGGGCTTCACTGTCAGGGAAGGTTTAGATCACAGAAGGGTTACAAGAGGAGCAGGAGAGGATCATTGGTGTGGGGTGTCTGGGATGGTGGTTTCATAGGAGGAAGTTCACCTGAATATACATGAAAGAGATATAAAATTGTTCAAATTATCAAGTGGTTAGGCATGGTCACAGTGGGTTGAGAATCCCTCAATAAATTAGAGAATACTGAATTCCCAGCCTGGAGAGCTTTGCCACATTTTCCAAGGGAGCAGCAACAGTCCCCTGAGTGCCCGGGCAGTGTCTGGCAAAGGAGGATGGTCCACTAATGGGTTCTTGTTATTGATGACTAGCCTTAGGAGTCTTTGCTCTTGTAATTGAAACTTAGCCTACTGTTATGGGGTGCCTAAGGGTTGCCACCTGAGAGCTTCCTTCTTGCTCCAATATGGCCTCTCACTAAGTCAAACTCAACATATGAATGCATTACCTTCCCCTCAGCATGGGACATGACTCCTGGAGATGAGCTTCCCTGGCAACAAGGGATTGATACCAAGTGCCAACTGACAATATGATTGGAAAAAGACCTTGAATAAAAGGGGGAAAAGATAAAGACAAATGAGTTCATGTGGCTAAGAGACTTCAAAGAGAGCTGGGAGGTCATCCCAGAGATAACTCTTAGGCACACCTCAGTACGACCTCATAGAACACCAAAGTGAGTATCACCCCACACAGAGGAACTCCTGAAGGCTCTAGAGACACCCAGGTCCTATATAAGGGGGGGTAGCTTCAGAGAATGATGCCTTATCAGTGGACTATACTTTGGAATCAGTACTCCTGAGAGTGACAGAGTTGGACTCAAGTCCTCCCTGCACATGGCCCATCAGTCCCTTCTTTTCAAACCTATATGTGGTGCTATAGTTTGTAGGTGTACTTCCAGAGACTGGAGCCTCTGGTCTGCCCCTGTGCCAGCTGTCCCTTAATCTTGGTGGAGCTGCAACTCCTACTCTACAGCTCAATGGACTCACCTCAGTGTCCTGGTGAGGAGGTGATGATGGATAATGGCCATCCAAGGAATGGAGAGAGACTGCAGATGCAGCTGCAGGCAGGATAATCCTGTTCATCTTATCCATGGGATATTAGCCCTCTCTTACTTGGAGGTTGAGTGGTCATCACCATCCCAAACTCCTCAGGATTGGGGGAAGAGCTATGGACTAGAGTGGACTTACTGGTATTCTGTTGTAGACATATTGTGATTCAAGCAATGGAAGAAAATACATCATTGAAGTGGAGCCAGTGGACACTGGATGCTTTTGGGGCAGGGAAAGGGAAAAGTAGTTGTAATCCAGGGGTTTTTTGGGACTTGGGAATTATCCTGAGTGACATTACAATGACAGATATAGGCCACTTTACATCAACACATAACATGCAGAACTGTGTGGGAGAGAGTGTGGTCGACAATGTGAACTATGGTCCATGCTTAGTGGCAGTGCCCCAGGATGTGTATATCCATTGCAGGTGTTGTGTCACACTAATAAAGGATGTTTATGAAGCAGTTTATGGGATGTGTGGGAGGTGGCAAACATGGGAATCCCTGTATTTTTTGGGTAACATTTATGTAATCTAAACATCTTTTAAAATATAAAAAAAAAATAATTTAAAAAAAAGTAATGAGGCAAAAAAATTTTTTGCCAAGAATATATGCATTCTGATTATCTTCATCAAAATGTATTAGTACTGCATTAAATTCTTTCCATTAATCATATGATTTTATCTATTTAAAAAAAATACAGCAGACTATAAATGTTGCAGAAGATGTGGAGGAATTGGAACTCTTATCCACTGCTGGTTGGACTATGTTCTCCAGCCACTGTGGAGGACAATTTGGCGGTTCCTCAGAAAACTAACAATATATCTTCCATATGATCCAGCGATTCCACTGCTGGGTATATACCCAGAAGAATTGAAAGCAAAGCCACAAACTGATATATGCACAGTAATGATTTTAGCTACATTGTTCAGGATTGCCAAAAGGTAGAATCAACCCCGGTGTCCATCAACAGAAGAATGGATAAGCAAAATGTGGTACATACATACAATGGAATATTACTCAGCTGTAAGAAGGAATAAAGTGCTAACACACGGAACAACATGAATGAATCTTAAAGACCTTATGGTGAGCGAAGCAAGCCAGGCATTGAAGGATGAACAGTACATGACCTCACTGATATGAATTGAGGAAAGTGAGCAGTCTCTGAGAACCATTGTCTGAAAGATAGTTTAACGAGAGAAAAAGAGAATAGAAGATTGTGAGCCATCACCCATACGGATATAATCTATGTTAAAGTGATAGAGTATAGTTGAGTATTGAAGGATAGGACAGGTGGGTAGTGATATTACTGGGTTTGGCGGTACAGGGTTGACAGGTGGTGTGATTAGGAAGGGTGGATTAGAATACCCAGGATATTGGGGGGAGAGGTGGGAGAGGCACCAGGGGAATATGGGTTTTGTGGGTATGAGGTTGAAAGTGCAGGGGTGGGAAAACGCTTATGGCAATATGACAAGGGAGTGTCATTGGTTTAGGGTGTTAGTTGGGGGGACATTCAGGATAGGGTGCATCTGGAGCAGGCTTTGGAGAGTGTGTGAGTGTTCATCCTGCCAAATGTGTTTTGTCAGTGGGTGGAGACCCACATGGTGAGTGGGAAGGAGATGGACCCCCATCTTGGGAGGACCAATTCACCCAGAAACAGACAGATGGGCATCTCTTATGAGCAAGGATGGATCCTAATAGTAGAGGACAATCAGTGAGTCAAGACCTCCTGTTAAAAGTAATTATGAATCTTGTCATCCAATGAGTCAAGACAGGGGGTTGTCTTGTGCCCCAGGGGGATGGGGAGGGAGGAACAGAATAGATAAAACAGGTGGTATTTAGTGGTCAGGGGAAATGTTTTTCATTACCTTACAGTGATGGACATAAGACATGGTAAATATCATCAAAAAATTTTAAATTGTACCGTCTGAAATATAAACTACACTGTAAACCATTGACAATGTTTAATAGCTATGTTTCACTATGTATATAACATTTGTAAAAATGCTACCATCCACATACAAAAAGGTTTTAATATGGGGTGAGGAAAGGGGAAGGAGTTTGGGTATATGAGAGTCTCTAGTATTCTGTGTGTGACTATGCTGTGACCTAAAACTTCATTGAAAATTAAATGAAAATTTGAGAGACACTGGGGAGTGAGAGGGAGAAGGTGCCACGGTACAGACTGGATACTCGATAATGCAGTGATGAAAGGAAAAATGTTTAAAATTTTTTTAAAAATTTTTTGTTATTTACCACTTTTTTTTAGTATCCCAATCCTTCAATTTTATTTTATAGTTTGTGTTTTTTTTTAAGTTTCCATATATTTTAGCTCTTACATTTAAACTTATCGTTATTATTTCATTTTCCTATTAACTGTATTAATATTATATTGGCTTCATCTTTAAGGAAGGTTTGGATCACAGAAGGATTACAATGGTAGCAGGAGAGGATCATTTGCTGGGGGGTCTGGGATGGGGGCTTCATGGGAGGAAGTTCATCTGAATATACATGAAAGATAAATAAAATTGTTCAAATGATCAAGGGATGGGGCATGGTCATGGTGGGTAGACAGTCACTCAGTAAATGAGGGAATACTGAATTCTCAGCCTGGAGAGCTCTGCCACATTCTCGAAGAGAGCAACAAGTCCCCTGAGTGCACAGGCAGTGTCTGGCAAAAGAGGATGGTCCACTGATGGGTTCTTGTTATTGATGACTAGCCTTATGAGTCTTTGCTCTTGTAATTGAAACTTAGCCTACTGTTATGGGGCCTAAGGGTTGCCACCTGAGAGTCTCCTTGTTGCTCAAATGTGGCCTCTCTCTAAGCCAAACTCAGCCTATGAATGCATTACCTTTCCCCCAGCATGGAACATGACTCCCGGAGGTGAGCCTCCCTGGCAAAAAGGGATTGATACCAAGTGCCAACTGGCAATATGACTGGAAAAAGACCTTGAATAAAAGGGGGGAAAGGTAAAGACAAAAGAGTTCATGTGGCTAAGAGACTTCAAAGAGAGTCAGGAGGTCATCCTAGAGGTACCGCTTATGCACACCTCAGTAGGATCTCATAGAACATCAAACTGGATATCACACCACACAGAGGGGCTCCTGAGGGCTCTGGAGACACCCAGGTCCTATATAAGGGATGATAGCTCCATAGATTAATGCTTTATCAGTGGACTCTACTTTGGAATCTGTGTTTCTGAGAGTGACAGAGTTGGACTCAAATAAGTCCTCCCTGCACATGGCCCATCAGTCCTTTCTTTTCAAATGTAACTGTGATGCTGAAGTTTGTAGGTGTACTTCCAGAGACTGGAGCCTCTGGCCTGCCCATGTGCCAGCTGTGCCTGGAATCTTGGTGGAGCTGCAGCTCCTACTCTACAGCTAAATGGACTCACCCAAGTCACCTGGTGAGGTGATGATGATGTTCAACAGCCATCCTAGGGAATGGAGAGAGTCTGCAGCTGCAGGCAGGATAATCCCATCTACCATAGCCATGGAATATAAGCCCACTCTCAATTGGAGGTGGAATGGACATCACCATCCCAAACTCCTCAGGATTGGGGGAAGAGCTATGGACTACAGTGGACTTAATGGTATTTTGTTGTAGACACATTGTGATTCAAGAAATGGAAAAAATTATAACAGTGAGGTGGAGCCAGTGACCACTAGATGCTCCTAGGACAGGGAAGGGAAAAGCAGTTGTAATACAGGGGCTTTTTCAGGACTTGGGAATTATCCTGAGTGACATTACAATGACAATATAGGCCATTTTACATCAGCATATACCATGCAGAACTGCGTGGGAGAGAGTGTGGTCTACAATGTGAACTACGGTCCATGCTTAGTGGCAAAGCCCCAGGATGTGTATATCCATTGCCGATGATGTGTCACACTAATGAAAGATGTTTATGTGGGATGTTATGGGAGGTGTGGAAGGTGGGGAACATGGGAACCCCTGTAATTTTTGTGTAACATTTATGAAATCTAAGCATATTTTAATATATATATATAAATAATAACACTTACGTAACAAATGTACATATATGAATATATATTGATATATCATTTTACAAATTAAAAAATTGTTCAAATGATCAAGGGGTGGGGCATAGTCACAGTGGGTGGAGAATCACTCAATAAATGAGAGAATTCTGAATTCCCATCCTGGAGGGTTCTGCCATATTCTCCAAGGGAGCAGCAACAGTCTCCCAAGTGCAGGGGCAGTGTTGATGCACTGATGGGTTCTTGTTATTGATGACTAGCCTTATGAGGCTTTGCTCTTGTAATTGAAACTTAGCCTATTGTTATGGTGTGCCTAAAGGTTGCCACCTGAGAGCCACTTTTTTGCTCAGATGTGGCCTCTCTTTAAACCAAACTCAGCATATGAATGCATTACCTTCCCCCCAGCATGGGACATGACTCTCAGGGATGAACCTCCCTGGCAACAAGGGATCAATACCAAGTGCCAACTGGCAATATGCCTAGAAAATGACCTTAAATTAAAGGGGTAAAGGTAAGGACCAATGAGTTCATATAGCTTAGAGACTTCAAAGGGTTTCAGGAGGTCATCCTAGAGGTGACGCTTTTGCTCACCTCAGTAGGATCTCATAGAAAACCAAAGTGGATATCACCCCAAACAGAGGGTCTCCTGAGGGCTCTGGAGACACCCAGGTCCTATATAAGGGGTGATAGCTCCAGAGATTGATACCTTATCAGTGGGCTCTATATTGGCATCTGTGCTCCTGAGAGTGACAGAGTTGGACTCAAATAATTCCTCCATGTACATGGTCTATCAGTCCCTTCTATTCAAAGCTATATGTTGTGTTACAGTTTGTATGTGTACTTCCAAATACTGGAGCCTTTGGCCTGCCCATGTGCCAGCTGTGCCTGGAATCTCAATGGAGCTGCAACTCTACAGCTCAATGGACTCACCCAAGACACCTGGAGGGGAGATGAGGATGTACAACAGCCATTCCAGGGAATGGAGATAGTCTGCAGCTGCAGGCAGGAAAATCCCATCCATCTTATCCATGGGATATATGCCCACTCTCACTTGGAGGTGCAGTGGACATCACCATCCCAGAGTCCTCACAATTGGGGGAAGAGCTATGGACTACAGTGGACTTACTGGTTTTCTGTTGTAGATATATTGTGATTCAAGCAATGGAAAAAAATTACAGCATTGATGTGGAGCCAGTGGCCACTGGACACTTTTGGGGCAGGGAGAGGGAAAAGCAGTTGTAATACAGGGGCTTTTTCAGGACTTGGGAATTATCCTGAGTGACATTACAATGACAATATAGGCCATTTTACATCAGCATATACCATGCAGAACTATGTGGGAGAGAGTGTGGTCTACAACGTGAACTATGGTCCATGCTTAGTGGCAAAGCCCCAGGATGTGTATACCCATAGCAGGTGATGTGCCACACTAATGAAAGGTGTTTATGTGGGTGGTTGTGGGAGGTGTGGAAGGTGGGGAATATGGGAATCCCTGGAATTTTTGTGTAACATTTAAGTAATCTAAGCATCTTTGAAAATATTTTTTTTTAAAAAATTAAGCATGAGATGACCAGTTGTGGAAAAAATACAAAATAATAAATAAATAAAATAGAAAACATGAAAAAGAAATTAAATGTGAAATTTACTTATATATTTAGGGATTGTATAAAAAATTCTTAAAGACTTTTAAAGTTCTCACTATTTTAACTTAATGTTGATCTGCATGGTGATATTACTGATTATAGTTTTAGTCATTCTTAGAAAAACATAATGTTATAAAACAATCAAAATCTTTTTTCAGTTACACTGTTTTGCTCTGATGCTTCTCTAAAGGAATATGCAGTCACCACATCATAAACACAAAGGTACTTTAAAGAAAAGTAAAGCAAAAGTTTATGTGTTTTTGCCTGTTGGGTAATATAATCTTGGCAAAGGTGTAAAAGTAAAATAAAACAAAAGCTTGTAGTATAAGTTTTAGCTAAAGCTCTGTAGAAATAAGCTTTATTTAAAGAAATTAGGGCCCAGGTTGTAAGCTCTTGCAGCATTCATATTTATTCCTGAGCTCTAAACTCTAATGTTTATTTCTAAATCCTGAGATCCTTTAGCCTTTATGTATAACCTAACAGGCCCCTAGATATTTTTAAATTATCTATATGACACCAGGAACCCAGAATTAATGTTATCTAACTCCAAAAGTACTGGAGAAGCATCCCTATGGCCACACAAAAAGAACAACCATAGAGGACCTGCCATAGGTGGTGCCTGGCTAAAGCACTAGGCATCCCTATTAAATATTCTGACCTAGTTCATATCATACAAGATTCTGAGGCCTGTTCTGGGCTTTGGCCATGACTAGTACTTTACAACAGTGAACATATCCATAAAGCCACATGTTATGGACATGGGCTTCAGTGTTGTTATACTCTCTTGTGCATTTAAACCAGGCCCCAGTGCATGCATGGTTTCTCTCCATTTAAGTTATTATCTAGATCAGTCACTACAATCCCTAAAATGATATAGATGTCTTCCACATCTCCTGGTCATGCTCCTGAAGTGGATGGAACTATGTTCCCTCTTCTGATTCCTGCTGCTCTGCCAGCCAGGAATGACTTGCCATTGCCTCCAGACTGGCTCGGTTTCATAGTGCCAGAGGGTGCTATGCACCAAGCTTGTGGAACACTGAAGACTACCTTCTTGTTATCTCCAGGACCAATGGTGCTGCAGTATGTTGGCTGTGTGAAGGATATTCTAAGTGGAGCAATAATCACCAGAGTAATGTTGGTAGAACCTAAATAAATACAATTGGCATTGAGGACTGATCCCAGGAAGGTTCAACATGTATTGTACTGCAAACCCAGAGCTTTTATATATTAACTCCACCTCAAAGAAAAACTTGTATATCAAATAGTATTAAGTGCTGTAACAACATACCTGATGAATATGATAATATCTCTTCTATACTGAATATTGAACATGTTAAAAGTCTTGACCTACTTCATTTTCTAAGTAATTAATGAACTTGCCTATAAGATAAGAAGAATGTCTTTCTTAAGTACTGCCTTTATTTTGCTTGCCATATGCTTGTCTTGTTATTGCCTATATTCTCTTTGTGAGTTTATGTCTAGAGCTTCCTGCAAAATGTCTTTGTCCATGGCCACCAGGAAGTAACTACAGAATAAAGCTTCAGTCATTTCCATCTTAAGAATAAGAAGAGTATAATCACATGGTGGGACTGGATAGTTGGAAAATTATGTATAAAGAATTTTCCCCACATAGGAAGCTACTAAGTCTCTAACACCCTTTCCTAGAATTAGCTGTGCTGGTTGTCCATTAATCCTCTCCAATGTTTGTTAGTGTCTTGTACTTAAGATATTAAATAGACTTTTTCAGTACAAGAGGGTCTTATGGGGTAACCAGTGACTTCTCACTTAACAACTAAAGGCTGTATATGCTTGCATGGACAGTAGTAAAAGGAGTTATGGAAGCCCTGAAGTTCAGAGCCTGCACATTGAGATCTTAACTCATAGATTAATCACTGAAATTGGGATACAAAGATAAGGCTGACATGCCTGAGGAAAAACAAAATTAAGGAGTTGTATGAATCAGCCAAAGGTGTGTTAATGCAAAATACCAGAAAATGGTTGGTCTCTATAAAGGGTATTTATTTGAGGTAGAAGCTTAAAGTTACCAGGCCACAAAGCATAACTTTCTTCCCTCACCAAAATCCAATGCCTCGTGTTGGAACAAGACAGCTGCCAATGTTTGCCAGGGTTCAGGCTTCTTGGGTTCCACTCTTTCCTGGGCTGCATTTCTCTTTGGGTTTAGCTCCTGTTTCCTCCCCAAGGTCAGCTGTAGACTATGAGGCTCTCTAGGCTTTGCTTCTCTCCACAAGGCCAGCTGTGAAACTGTCAGACAAATAGCTCATCTCTATCCCAGGGCCTTCTTTCTTTCCTCACGACCAAGCTCCTCTGTCTGCTCATCTCCCTGGGCTCCAGCATCAAAACTCCAACATCAGAAATGCTTCCTTTGTCCTTTGCCTTGCCTTTTATATTTGATTCCCCCAACCACCAAGGTGTGGGGTTGAATGCCCTACTGATGTGGCCCAGTCAATGCCCTAATCACAACTTAATCGTGCCCAGATTAACAGACCAGTTTGCAAGCATAATCCAATACATATTTTTGGAATTCATAATTACATTAAATTGCCCAATGGCTACAGAAGTGTATCCAGTTCCTCATAAAAGACACTTGAAGACATCCTGTGTTTTTCCTGATCTGAAAACTGTGCCATGTAACCTTCACTTGTTTTTATTCTCTTGTTATATTTCATTAATAGATTGTCCTCTAAGGATTAAGCCATCTCTGTATACCCTGAATAAATTCTGATTGGCTGTGAAGGTTTTTATTTATTTTGATAGGGGGAACTTTAATGCAGAAAAAACAAAAATTGACTTCTTTTCTGGTAAGATGAACCCTAGACCCAACCTTCTCCATGCCTCTGGGAATCTAAAACAATTAGGAGGAGCACATTTATCTGAGATATAGAGTTATATTGGACCAGACAGCCTTATAGGTCCTTTTAACAGAAATTAAGTTTTAGGGTTTGGAGAAATAGACAGAAAACTATTGCCTGAATAAAATAGAGATGGTAACTCTTAGCATGTTTGTTTCTGACAATACTAGATGTTGGTGACCTCTTTCTTAGTCATTTCTTAGTCCTCTTCTCTCTTTGGCTCCATTTTCACACTTCTTCCATTTGTTACTCCATGAACATTATCTGCATATACACAAAAGTCATTTTCTATGTAACTGAGTCTCCACATGTCCATCTTATCCTGGCATTCCTAATGCTTGCCCAAAAAGTGGAAACCCTCTCCCTTCTGTTAGGACAGCAAGATTTGGCAACCATCCCAGGAAGCTTCTTTGTGAAGATTTTAAAATAAAATTTCCTAACCTATAAAAATGATTAGATCACCTAAAATTCCTTGGCATAGAGTTGAATTGAAGGGAGGGAGAAAGGGAAAGATTATGGAAAAATACCCATCTCATTCTTCATAAATATCATGAAGGCCTACGTATTCCGGTATGAATGGTTTGTGGAGATCTTGGACAAAAGTCCACTATGGCTGCCTATATTCAGGACTCCCCCACATACAACAGCTTAAAGGCAGACCTATCTACAGCTGCAATGTGCTCAGCCTTCAGTTAATATACAGAGAATATGGGTGTGCAAAACAGGTCAGAGCCCAGGGGCTGCTCCTACAGCTGAGCCTAGATGTAGTTTGAGTTAGACTGAGTTTGAAATTTGTACTAGAGTGATGTGGGTGGGAACTGAAGAGAGGTGATCAGATTTAGACTGGACAGCAGAGAGACTAGTAGGGAGTCATACTCAAATTTTCTCTCCCTGAGAGAATGACTGTACAAACTAGGTAGTGATCATTGTGAGTTTTCTTCTAACAACATTGTCATAATTACTGTATTGACAGTTGCTAACAATTTTACCATACTTACCATGTGTCAGACACTGTTCTATGTACTTTATTTACATTAATTTATTTAAACCTCATCAACATGACTAGATACTATCATTATTCCTTTTTACAGATGAAAGATCTGAGTCACTGAGAGTTTAAGTAAATTGTCCATGCTTACATAGCTAGTTAGTGGCTAGCACTCTTATGAACTACTTCCTGCCATAATACTTTAGAAGACAAAATGTCTTACTCCAGACCTAGAAGCCCTTTTTGTTCATAGTCTAAATGTGGTTGCTGGGTCCCTAGGAAGCCTCCCCATATCTCAGCTCTGCAGAGCACTCTATTAAGGGACTGGATTCAGGTTCTGAGGTTCTTCCTAAATACCTGATACTTGTCAACTCTCTAAGAGAAGCTAGATGTGAGGATACAAAGTTTATCTGAAAACATATTTTGGTCTAATTTGAGGTGTTCACAGGAAAATATTCAAACCTTGTGTAGGGAAGAGACTCATTACTTTTCGTATGGTGTCTCTGGAAGTGAACATGATCGACGTGAAGCATATAGGACCTGGACAGACACAGGTCCACTTTTGTAATTCACTCCAGAATAAGGCTTCAGGCCAGTGTCCTAGGAAACTGGGCTTCTAAAGAAAAGAATCACCACTATATAGAGAAATGGCCCTGTAACTATGACTTAGCCCTTCAATGGACCAGAATATTTCAGTATGAGCCAAGGCAGAACACAGCTTCTCTGGTGACCCTTCTTGATACTTAACACTGGAACAATACTGAAGTCCATATGGCTTATGGGCTATAATTTTTCTCATTTACTATTCTTAAGGTCCACAGAATAACACCTATCTCACATGTCTCTTGTACAGAAATATTAGCAATGGTGCTAATGCTTCTCTTGTGAGAATCTCTCTCCTGATTCTGAGAAACAACTCAACTTGAATGAAACTTTCCTTTACAGCAATAACATGCCGAAGTTGCTAATGAAACCTAGGGAGAACTAAAATATCTACAGAAAGTAAAATAAGACCACATGTGTTTACTAACAGACATTGAGTTTATGGAATATTTTCCAGCATCATCAGAGGAATCTGTTCATTTTCTTCTCAGCATTTGAGGTTACTTCTTGGGGCCCATGATGAATTCCTCAGAATGATGAGGAAAAAGGCTGCCACATTGGTGAATACATAACACAATGGCCATCTTTGTCCTGAATCAATTACTGGAATTTTAAGAGTTGAAAATCACCTTTTTAAAAGTAAAATTTTATTGAAGTATATCATTCATACATGAACATCCATACATAAACAATAAATATATGGTAAAATTTGTGACTTTATGAAACAAACATGCATATCATCATACAAGGCTCCATACATCTCTCCACCACTAACACCTTGCATTACTGTGAAACATGTGTTAACTATGAAAGTACATCACCAAAATATTTCTACTATCTATAGCCCAAATCTAACATTTGGTGAATTTTCCCCCAACCCACACAATTATTATCACTTTATATTAATATTATATTTCTTATCATTCAAGAGAAAACATTTTTATATTTATCCTGTTAACCACAGTCCATCAACCACTACTGGTTCCCTGAGATATACAGTCCCATGCTTTGTACAAGATATTCAAAGTGGGCACTCAGTTAGTTGCTCTCATTTAACATGAATTGACAAGTCAGCATACCTGAGGATTTTAAAGTTTAGGGATATTGTAGAATGTCTTTGCCACATTGAAGAAGTAAGGCTGGACCCTAATACTTTCCTTATCTCAAGTTAGTGGAGACTGTGCCAAGTGATTGAGAGACCTTTATGTCTTACCACTGATCATTGTCCCATTGCTGCCATTGGTTTGCTGTCACTGACTCTCTGTCTTTGTTTCTCTCTCTCCTTTTCTTTCACACACACTCCCTTTGTGACCATTTTATTGAGGGTGTGTGAGTGGCCTAGCCTCACATATTTTCAGCTGGTACTTATGGCCAAGAGGAGGAGGCTTCAGTTTGCACATGCTGGTAGGATTGAGGGCTGAATTTAAGTGATATTTCCCAGAAAATCCTGTCTAAAATTAATCTAAATTTTACATACATCAGCTCCCATTTTTGCCTTTCATAATTCTTGTCTTCTCTGTTTCAGATGCCCACATTAGGACTTGTCAGCAGGTGATGTGATAGTACATTTTCCTCAAAAGCAAGTGATAACCTGAACCTTTCAGGAGCCCCAGAGATAAGGAATATTTATATTGTGAGCCCACATTGCACAATTTTGCAGGCAACATCCCACCCTCTACAATATATTTTTTCACCTTTCAGGTATGGAGGAACACTAAGTCTGTTGGACCAGGAATTAAGGAAGAAAGTGGCACTCATTGTTCCCTCAATCACAAATACTCAAGCTATGGGGATGAACATCCTTTATAGGATGCTGTTGGGAAACAGGAAAACTTCCCAAAATAAAACTTTCACAGATATTCTTTGCTATTTCATAACTATAAGAGCAATTCATAATTTTATTTTAATTTTTCAATGTAAGTGTTAGTAATCATAATAATAGCCAACAAATAAATAGTGCCTAAACTTGGGAGGAAAGAGGTTAAATAAATTAAGTAAGGTCACAAATACAGTAATTGATGGACTCACTCATATAAACTAAGGTCAAAATATTTGTCATCCCAGGGCTCACCAGCTAACCCTTAGAAGCTGAGGTGAGTAAATTACATTTTCTCTCCAGTCTTGGAAACACATCCCCTGGCCTTACCTACTACATTGTTTCTAAGAAGCAGTAAGTATTCCATCATCTTTGATCTATACTTTTACATAGCATGCACACTTATCATGTACTTGGCATATGGGATTGAGCTCTTTATTTTTGAGTTTTATCATGGTTTATTCCATACCTAAAATACATAAAGCATTGGTTCTCAAACAGGGAAAATTTTTCTCCTACAGATCATTTCACAATACTTGGAGACATTTTTGGTTGACACAGCTAAGAGTGGGGATGGTTGTGTACTTTTGGCTTCTGAACCACAGCTGCTGACCTCATGAAAGGGTTTTACACTGACAGCCATGGTCTGTCTCTTCTTCATCAAATCAGAAAACTGATTCTCTGAACACACCCAATTCCAACCCATACCCCCAATTAATACTAAATTTGTAAGGTCCTTTCTTGCCTCTGTACCATTCCCCAGATCCAAAGACTTAGAATGAGATTTTCCCCAGAAACATTTGTCACAAAACTACCTGTCAGTCTGAAAAAAAAAAAAAAAAAAGGAAATTGTTATGGGTAATGCATGGCTCATGGTCATGGGGAGAAAAAACTGAATTCTAAGGCAGAGAAAATGGTCATGGCTAAACCCACATGTTGAGTGTCTCAAAGTTAAACTGGAGTGTGGAACCCTGATTGCCTGGGGAGCAAGGAAATGGGAAAAGAAGGTGCACCCCCTTTCTAGGGACTAAGGATAATACTTCTGTCCTAGGCCTTTCTCAAAGACATAGTGACACCTCAGGGCTGAGGCATTTTCCCCTTCATGTTTCTCATAACAGACAGAAAGATTCTCATCCTGTGCTGCTTGTTGTGGGGAATCTCCCCTGCAATAAAGGGCATTTAACACCTACAAGATTGGGCCTGAGTCCAAATCCTGTAGCCTATAGATTCTCTGGTATGTGCAGAGAGACCTTGACAGTAGGGAATCTGAAAAAGCAGCCTGTAAAGGTGGAGGAAAAGTGGAAATTGAATATGTAATTTGGACTCAGGTGATAGTCTCCCCACTCATACACCTCCAGGGGATTCTGACACATAGACCCTTTTGTATCCTCTCAATGTCTTACTTGCTGGAAATTGTGACTTCTCTGATGGATCTGGTAGTCCCCTGAAAGACTAGAGAGTTCTCCTTGCCCCACTCTGGGACCATCCCCAGGACCTGACACATCTCTCATCCCCATTCCAATGTGACAGAAATATTTCTGCAATTGAGGCAGAGGTCAGGGGAGATATGGATACCAGATTTAAGGGAGAAGGAAAGTTTAGAAAAAGTATGGAAAGGCTCTGCCTTATTAGGAAAGTGGGGTTCTTTTCTCTGATGCTCTACTGAACTTCAGTGTTTTTTTTTTTTTAATTTATTTATTTTTTATTGTAGGTAAAAATAAAAATTTTCACAATACATAGCACTATTTGTATAATGATATATAAATATATATGCATATATGTGCATTTGCTTACAAAAATGTTATTTATATATATATATATATATAAATATATTTTAAGAGGTGCTAAGATTACCTAAAATATTACACGGAACCCACTGGGATTCCCATGTTGCCCATCTCCCACACCTCCCACCACATCCCACAAAAACATCTCCCACAAGTGTGGCCCACCACCCTCAATGGACTTACACATCCTGGGGCCTTGCTACCAACCATAGACCACAGTTCACATCATAGACCACACTCTTTCCCACACAGTTCTGAGTGGTGTGTGCTGATTTAAAATGGCCTACATCTGTTGCCACAACAGTACTCAGGACAACCTCCAAATCACAAAGAAGCCCCTGTATTTCAACTGCTCGTCCCCTCCCTGCCCCAAAGTGTCAAGTGGCCACTGGCTCCACCTCATTGTTATAATTTCTTCCATTGCTAGAATCACCATATGTGTACAACAGAATACCATCACGTCCACTCTAGTCCACAGCTCTTCCCCCAATCCTGAGGGGACTGGGATGGTGATGTCCACTCCATCTCCAAGTGAGAGAGGGTTTATATCCCATGGATATGTTGGGTGGGATGATCCTGCCTGCAGATGCAGGCCCTCTCCATTCCCTG
>JAKSZT010038551.1:0-14006 GCA_026826555.1 Tolypeutes matacus
AGTAAATGGACAAATTTCTAGAAACACACAAGCAGCCTACATTGACAAAAGAAGGAATTGATAAACTCAACAGACCAATCACAAGTTAAGAGATAGAATCAGTCATCAAAAACCAACCAACTAAGAGCCTAAGAACAGATGGATTCACAGGTGAATTCTACCAAACATTCTGGAAAGAACTAACACCAATCCTGTTTAAACTCTTCCAAAAAACAGAAGTAGAAGGAACATTGCCAAACTCTAATACATTAAACATTACCCTAGTACCAAAACCAAAGATACCACAAGAAAGTAAAATTGCAATTTCTCTAATGAACCTAGATGCTATAGTCATCAACAAAGTACTTCCTAATCGTATTCAACAACACATCAAAGGAATTATACACCATGACCAAGTGGGTTTCATCATAGGTATGCAAGGATGGTTCAACAAAAGAGCAATCAATGTAATACACATCAAAAACAGATTGAAAGAAAAACATCACATGATCATCTCTACAGAAGCAGAAAAGGCATTTGCAAAACACAGCAACATTTCTTGATTAAAGCACTGCAAAAAATAGGAATAGAAGGAAACTTTCTGAACATGATAAAGAATAGGTATGAAAAACCCACTGCTAACATCATATACACTGCTGAAATCCTAAAAGCTTTTCCTTTAAGATTGGGAACAAGGCAAGGATGCCCTGTATCACTGCTCCTATTTAACATTATTTTATAAGTACTTGCTTGAGCACTGAGGCAAAAAAAAAAAAAAAAAGATATAAAAGGCATCCAAATTCGATAAGAAGAAGTAAAAATTTCACTATTTACATAGAACAAGATCCTATACATAAAAGGCCCTGAGAAATCTACAACAAACCTTCTAGAACTTATAAATGAGTTCAATAAAGTTGCAGGTTATAAGATCAATGCATAAATATCAGTGGCATTTCTGTACAACAATAATAAGCAATCTGAGGAGGAAATCAAGAAAAAAAAGACCTTTACAACATGAACTAAAAGAATCAAATACCTATGAATAAATTTAAAGATGTAAAGGACTTATATACAAAAAACTACACAACACTGTGAAAGGAAAACAAAGACGACTTACATAACTGGAAAAATATTCCCTGTTCAAGGATAGGAAGACTAAAATCATTAAGATGTCTATCCTACCCAAACTAATCTACAAATTTAATATAATCCCAGTAAAAATCAAGAGAGCAATTTGTACGAAGTTGGAAAAACTATCTATGAAATTTATTTGGAAGGGCAAGTGGCCCCGAATACCCAAAGATATATTGAAAAAGAACAATGAAATTGGAGGAATCACATACCTGACTTTAAAACATAACACAAAGCTACAGTGGTCAAAACTGCATGGTACTGGCACAAGGAGAGACATACTGAAAATGGAATTGAATTGAGAGTTCTGATATAGATCCTCACATATACAGTCATATTATATTCGACAAGGCCACCAAGCCCACTTAACTGGGAGAGAATGGCCTCTTCAACAAATAGTGCTTGGAGAACTCTATATCCATATCCAAAAGACTGAGAGAGAAACACCATCTCACACTTTATACAAAAATCAACTCAAGATGGATCAAAGATCTAAATATCAGAGCCAAGACCTTAAAGACTTTCGAAGATAGAAGATGTTGGGAAGCATCTACAGGACCTTGTAATAGGAAATGACTTCATGAACTTCACACCCAAAGCATGAGCAAGAAAAGAAAAAATAGATAAATGGGACCTCCTGAAAATGAAAAAGCTTTTTCACCTCAAAGGAGTTTGTCAAGAAAGTGAAAAGACAGCCTGCCCGACAGGAGAAAATATTTGGTAACCATATATCTGATAGGAGTCAAATATACAGCACATATAAAGAAATCCTTTATCTCAAATATAAAAAGACAAACACCACATCAAAAATGGGCAAGTGATTCAAACAGTCACTTCTCCAAAGAAGAAAGACAAATGGCTAAAAAGCACATGATAACATGCTTAACATCACTAGCTATTAGGGAAATGCAAATGAAAACTACAATGAGATACCATCTTATGCCCATTAGACTGGTGGCAATTAAAAAAACACAGGACTACAAGTGTTGGACAGGATGTGGAGGAATGGGAATCCTCATCCACTGCTGGTGGGAATGTAGAATGATCGAGTCATAGTGGAGGGCAGTTTGTCAGTTCCTCAAAGAACTAACTACATATTTGACATATGACCCAGCAATTCCAATTCTGGGTATATATCCAGGAAAACTGAAAGCAAGGACACAAATAGATACATGCAAACCAATGTTCATAGTGGCATTATTCAGTATTGCCAAAAGTTGGAATCAACCCAAATGCCCATCAACAGCTGAATAAACAAAATGTGGTACATACATACAACAGAATATTACTCAGCTGTAAGAAGGAAGATAGTGCTAAGACACTGGATAACATGGATGAATCTTGAGGACCCTTTGTTGGGCGAAGCAAGCTAGACATTGAAGGACAAATTTTACATAACCTCTATGATATGAATTAAGCAAATTGAGCCAACTCAGAGGGCTAGAATCTGGAAGAAGGTTTACAGGAAATAGAAAGGAAGAGGAAGATTGTGAGCCAGCACCCATATGGGCGAAATCTATGATAAGTTGTAACGTAGTTGTGCAGTGAAGGGATATGACAGGGGTGTAGGGATACTATTTGGTTGGGCAGTGCAAGCTTGACAGGGGCTAGGGTGGGGAGGATGGCTTAGACGGTCCATGGAGCTGTGGGGAGGGTTGGGGGAGGGAACAGGTGAACACTGCAAACTGGCGAGTACATGGGTGAAACGACAATGTTGAGAAAACTCTTTTGGCAATATCACAAGGAAGGTTACTGGTTTAGAGTGTTGGATGGGGGCACATTTGGGACAGGGCGCACCCAGGGCAGTCTTCAACAGATTGTGGGGCGATCATTTTTTCATACTGTATTGTATCAGAAGGGGGAGACCTACATAATGAGTTGGAAAGAGTTGGACTCCCATCTTGGGGAGGCCTGGTATATTCTCAAACAGAGGGGAGGGTGTCTCACGAGAGCATGGGCATTTTCTAATAAAGGAGGACAGTCTTGTGTCGAGCCCTCAGTGTTTTAGCAAGTATCTATGAATCTTGTCCTACAAGGAGTGAAGCCTGGTGGTTGCCATGGGCCCCAAGAGTAAGGGGAGTGAGGAATAGCATAGAATGCAGAGGGGGTATTTAGGGGGCAATGGAAGTATTCTGCATGATCTTCCAATGATGGATACAGGCCATGTTAAATTTCACCAGATATTTATAAAAGTGTATGGTCTAAAATCTAAACCATAATGTAAAACCGTTGACCCTGGTTAGTAGCTATGTTTCAATATTTGCACATCAGTTGTAACAAATGTACCATCCACATATAAGAAGGTTATTAATACAAAAGGGAGGTAAGGGGTAGGATGTTGGATATGGGGAGTCCCCTATATTCTGTATGTGATTTTACTGTGACCTAAAACTTCTTTGGAGACAAAATTATAAAAGGAAGACACTGGGGAGAAAATGGAAGAAAATGCCACTGTACATACCAGACAACAGACATTACAGTGAAGAAAGGAAAATGACAAAAAAAGTTTTTAAAATATTTTTCATTTAATACCCCAATTTTTTGTTACTTTACTTTAGTTTTTATAAATTATGTATTTTATTTCTTATGTTTAAACCTATCATTATTTCATTTTTCCATTAATCAAAATTGGCAATATTCTTGGCTTCATTTTTGAAGTAATTTTGGATCACAGAAGTGTTAGAACTATGGCAGTGAAGGATCATTGTTGTGGGGTGTCAGTGATGCCCCATGGGAGCAAGTTCACTTGGGCATACCTATAAGGTATAGAAATATATTCAAATGTTCCTGGAGCATTGCCACAGTGGAATTGCAAAACCTACTCTCCAGATCATTGGACTCACCCAGGACAACTAACAAATAGGTGAGGATGGACAACCACGACACCAAGGAACCGAGAGAGTCCACAACTGCAAGGAAGAGAGTCCCATCCATCACGCATATGGGTTTGAAACCCCATCTAAATTAAAGGGAGAATGAGCATCACCATCCCAGAATCCTCAGGATTGGGAAATAAAATATAGACTAGAGTGGACTTACTGGTATTCTACTACAGACACTGTGATTCTAGCAATGGAGGAAATTATATCATTGATGTGGAGACAGTGGCCACTGGACGTGCTGAAGTCGGGGAGAGGGAAAAAGAGGTGTAATATGGGGGCATTTTCATGACTTGGAATTGACCTGAATGACATTGCAATGACAGATACAGGCCATTATATATCCTACCATAACCTACAGAATTGAGTGGGAGAGAGTATAAACCAAACATAAACTATAATCCATCCTTACTGGCAATGCTTCAGAATACGTTCATTAATTGCAATGAATATACCACAATAATGAAAGAAGTTTTTAATATGGGGAATAGTCTGGGGAGTGGGGCATATGGGAATCCCTTATTTTTTTAATGTAACATTTTATTTAATCTAAGTATCTTTTAAAAATAAATAAAAAATATATTTTAAAAAAAAGAGTCAGTGGGTTTCTCCTTCAAGGTGTTAATTGCCTTTAAATGTCTCATTTCTCTTATCATTTTCTCAGCCTCATTCCTACACAGTCAATGCAGGCATCAATCCTGATTCTGGAGTCGCAGAGGGTTACTAGTCTAGTAAGTGATCTGTAGAAATACAGGGATCTCATTCCTGATCAGCTCAAAAAAAAAAAAAATAAAAAATAAAAATAAATTAAAAAAATCCAGTCCCTTGACCGGTGTAGGAAGAAGGAATTCGAGATTCTCAGCCTCTTCTAAGTATTCAGAACTAGGGGAGTGTATAAGGGACATGCCCTCATGCCAAGAAAAATGCTCAGCTCAGCAGAGCAAGTCACTTGAGGAAGATTCCAGTGAGCCAAATCTATAAGCTCCCTAAAGAAGCTCCTTGAAAATGACTTTGTATAATTTTAACATATAGTTAATTTTCTGTTTTTATTCCTCAGGTTTCAGAATTTAAAAAAAAATCTAACACAAACATAAGCTTCAAATGTGCAAAGAAGAGCATGATTTACCATTTTTCTTTTACAAAGAGTATTATTGCATATTAAAAAGAAAATGAAATTATAGCATTCTACAAATCACAAAATACTATTTCCCAATAATATCATGTATAAATAAATATAAATATTAAACCAAAAATTCCTTAGCTAATTTATAATATCCATAAAGAATTTCATTGAACAACCCAACTGACCTCAGTTTTGTTTTCTTTATATATTTTACCATCAAAAAAGTATATAAACCATTAAGATATCTGTATTATAAAAGGACGTATGTCTCTCAATATGATTGTACTCCTGACTCTTTATAAGTAAAAAAAAAAAAAAAGAAGAAATGTCAACTTTTGTTTTGTTGGTGGAAAAATAATCTTTCTTCAATACAATATAAAATTGAGATCATTTCCTATTATACTTTAGAAGACGTTTTGGCAAAGAATTCAATATTAATGAAAATATATACATACTTTCTGTCTTGGTTTCAGAAAATTATGTTCTTATGATAACCCATACCTGTGCTTGTAAACACAGTGCAGATGGGGCCTTTTGATTAGGTTCAGTAACAGGACCTTGATTAGAGCACTTGATTAGTTCATATAAGGAAGGAGTGATGCAGGATTCTGTTAAATCCCAGAGTTAAAATTTTAAATCTCCTCTTGCTGAGTCTTATATAAACTGAGAACAGAGAGACAAAGAGCTCTCCCATTTTGATCCTGCCATGTGAGAGAAGATTTAAGGATTGCTAGCAGCTGATGCATGAAGCCCCCAAGACGCTGGGCCCATGCAGGCGCTTCAGGCTGAGCCATATGCCTGATCATCCACAGCTGAGTTCAGGGAGAAAGCAGAGCAGCCAAGGCTGAGAGAGGAGGGATGGAAAGAAGCAAGACACATGCCTGATAGCCACAGGTGAGCTCAAAGCAAAAGAAGAGAGACATTGGTAGTCCCGCCACCTTGCCTCACCACATGGCAGGATGCTGGGAGGATGAGTAGCTGACCTTAGTGAGAAAGGACAGCTGATGGTGCCTTAATTTGGACTTTTCATCACCTCAGAACTGTATGGTTTTCCCCTAATTATGAAAGCCAACACATTTCTGGTACTTTGCACTGGTAGACCCATGGCAAACTAAGACACTTTCTATTTATCACATTTTGTCATTTGTACTATTTGCCTTAATCATTTTTCCCTACAATCTAGGTCATCATCTTCCCTATTGTCGAAAGAGCCTGAATTAACCACTTATACCAATGTCCACAAAAATGGAGAGAAAGAAAAACCTGTTAATAAAGATGAGTACAAGGGATTGTGGGAAGATGGAAGAGGAGGATGCTCCAGGAAACAGGTGCTATACCAGAACTATTAAAAAGGCAGGAGCTGTTGGAATTGACCATTCCGAGACCCCAGAGAAAAGTGGAACACTTTGTAGCATTCAGGGAAGAACAGAGGAAGAGGGAGGTAAATTATGGCAAATACCAGTAAATTGTTCTCTCTGCAGAGCAGATGCCCTTGCCCAGCACCCACAGTCACAAAACATGGGGAAATGGACCCTGGTTTAGCTTGCTAATGAAAGAAAGGGACATAAAAATCCATTTCCCAAATATGGTGGGAGGCACAGTCCAAACCTTGGTCACTGAATTAGATTAGTTTCTTCAGATCACTAGGGGCTACTTGAGGGCAGTGAATTGTTCTAACCCACCACAAAAAGGCAGCAGTGACACTTAAAGATGGTATGCTCCCTGAGAGCTTCAGAAAACAGCTGAAGGGCTACATTTGCTGGACAGGGGATAAGTCAAACAAGTGAAGACTGGGGGAACCCTGAAAGAAGCTTCTGATGCCCTTTGTGGCCCTACCTCATCTACTCCCCAAAGCAGTGTGCAGCCTGCTAGTACTGTCTTTGTGGATCCCTACCCTTGTCCTGGCCTGGAAAGACAGATTTAGTAAACTCCTCTCCGGTGCATCCCCCTCCCTTTATTTACCCTCCATTCAAAAGCAGCTTGAGCCAATAAAAGCAGGGTAAGAAACAAGTGAGGAGGATGGCCTGGGGCAAAGACTTACTTACTTTAGTACCTGCCTCAGAACACCTGGGAGAGGCAGGAGGTTTGTTTCCTGGGAAGTAAAGTGGCCATTCAAACTCCTGTAAACAGGGAAATTCCTAAGGACACTAGCAAGCACAAACCCAGGAAATGACATAGGCCCAGAAAAGACATGGAGGACCCTGCAGTTTGCATTCACCTTAGGCTGACCTTGCAGATGAAAAGACTGAACCCCTGAGGAGAGCAAAAGCCAAAAGAAAGCCAATTTGTAAGACAGTGAAAGGTGCTTTTCTGTTTACATTTGCTTGGTATTGTTAGTTTCCAGCACTCAAGAAAATCTGTCATGTTACCAGCTGGTTACAAACTCAAGAAACAGATACTTCTGGGAGTAAATCCCAGAGTTAACATTTTAAAATATTATAATGTACAATGGCAACAAAAGATCACAAGAAAAAAAGAAATAAAAAGGAAATGATGACCCAGCCAAAGAAAGAGGATAAAACCCAGAAAACAAAGTGAAGGAGAACAGATTTTGTATATACCAAGGAAGACTTTAAAATAATGATTTTCAATATGCTCAAGGAGATGAAGGAAAATACAGATAAAGAAAAAAAGGGATATCAGCAAAACAATGAATGAATAACATGAGAATATGAAAAGGGAAACAAATTTTTTAAAATAGAACTGCTGGACTTGAAGAACATAATAAATAAAATGAAAAATCACCAGAAGAATTCCAAAGGAGATTGGTGGAAGAAAGTATCAGTGACCTTGAAGGGAAGCCAATGGAAATGAATGAGGCTGAGTAGAAGAAAGAAAAAATAATTGTAAAAAGTGAAAAGAGACAAAGACCTCTGGGACACCATCAAGATTACCAATATACACATCATGGGAGTCCGAGGAGGAAAACAAAGTGAGAAAGGGGCAGAAGGAATATTCAGAGAAATAATGACAAAACATCCAAAATTTGCAAAAGACATGAAAAATGCACATCAGAGAAGCCCAAATAGGACCAAACAGGATAAATGTGTCAAGAAACATGCAACGTCACATACTGATCAAGCTGTCAAATGCAAAGGAGAAGGAGAAAAATTTGAAACCTGCAAGAGAAAAACAATATACTGCAAGGTAGTCCCAATTAGACTGAGTAGAGATTACTCATCAGAAACCATAGTCAAGAAGGCAATGGATTATAACACTTAAAGTGCTGAAAGAAAACAATTCCTAACCAAAAATTTTATATTTGGTGAAACTATTTTTCAAAAATGAGGGAGAGAATGAGACATTCCACATAAACAAAAGCTGATGCAATTCATCACCACTAGACATTGCTACAAGCTATGCTAAAGGGAGTTCTTTAGACTGAAAGAAAATGAATCTAGAAAGTGGTTCAAGGTGAAATAGGGGAAAAAAAACCTCCAGTAAAGGCAAATATTTTGGGAAATATAAATGCCAGGATTATCCTATTGTATTTTTGGTATATAATTCCACTTTTTACTTCCTACAGGTACTAAACAGAAATACATAAAAAGTAATGATAAATCTATGGTTTGGGACATATAATATACAAAGATGTAATTTGGAACAAGTATTCAAAAATGGGAGAATGAAAGGGTATTGGAACAGTATTAATTGTATGCAAAGAAGGAAAGTTGGTATCTAATAAAACATGTGGTTATATATTTAGGATGATGAATTTTGACCCCAATATAACCTCAAGAAAAATATATGAAAAACATAACCAGATAGAAATGAGAACGGACTTAATATACAATACAAAAAAAATCAAATAAATATGAAAGTAGGCATTAACAGAAGAATTGAGGGACAAAACACGTACAAGACTTACGAGGACTAAAGAGCAAAACATCAGAAGAAATCCTGTATTATCAGTAATGATTTTAAATGTAATTGGTTAAAATCTCCAGTCAAAAGACAGGTATTGGTAAAAGGGATATAAAATATGACCCAATTATATGCTGTTTAAAATACAATCACTATGAATTCAAAAAGGTAAGTAGGTTAAAAGGGGAAGGATGGAAAAATACATACAATAAAAGTAATAGCCAAAAGAGAGTTAAGGTAGCTAAACTAATATGAGATAAAATAGGCTCTAAGTCAAAAACGGTAATGAGGGACAAAGATAGTCATTATATAAGTAATAAAGGGGTCAATTCAACAAGAAGACCTAACAATTATAAATATGTATGCACTTAACATCAGAAGACTAAAATATATGTAGCTAAACACAGATAAGAAGGGAGAATTAAATGAAACATTTAATAGTGGGAGAATTTCATATATCACTTTCAATAATGGAAAAACATCTAAACAAATGATCATGAGATAAATAAAAAAATAAAAGGCTTGAAGGATACTTTACACCAACTAGTCCTAATAGAAATATAAACAACACTTTACCGAGAAAAGTAGGATGCATATTCTTCTCAAATGAACATGGATCATACTCTAGGATAGAACATATGTTAGGTTATGGAACATCTGAACAAATTGAAGATACTAAATCATATATACTCCAACCACAATAGAATAAAGCGGAGAAGCAATAACAGTAGGAAATTGAAAATTCACAAAATGTGGAAATTAAACAGTGTACTCAAAGAAAAAATCACAAGGGAAGCTAGGAAATATCTTGAGGTAAATGAAAGTGAAAATACAACATAACAAAACTTACAGGATGCAGCAAAGGCAGTGATGAAAGGGAAATATATAACTCTTAAATGCTTATATTTGAAAAGAAGGATTTAGATCAGAGATAAATGAAAAAGAGGATTAAAAACAATAGAGAATCCTCAAAACCATAAATTAGTTCTTTGAAGAGATGAGTAAAATTGACAAACTTTAGCTACACTGACAAAGAAAAAAACAGAGGACACAAATGACTAAAATCAGAAATGAAAAGGAGGACAGGGGGTAAGATGGCGTCAATTTAGGAGGGCACTTGTTGACTTCCTCTCTGAGGATGATGGATTGGGGACAGGGACCTGCCTGGGGGTTCTGTGCTGGGGGAGTATGGAGCAAGAATCTGGGGGTCATCGATCTGGAGGGAGCTGGAGGTGAGGTGGATTGCTCGGGAAGGTTTCATGTGGCTAGCTTGTCTCTTCTTTGCTGTGCTGCTTCTTCTGTGATTTCCCATTCTCTATCTATATTGATTTTGTCTCCCAAAGCTATCTCTTTTCCTTCCTTCATCTTTCTGCCTTCTGCTTTCTGTTGTGGTTCTTACATACCAAATTTTTTCATTAGCCCACAACTTAAGGGTGTCAATTTCTATTCTATCTATTCTGTTTTCTTCTTTTTAAATTGTTATTAACTTTTTCCTTTCAGCCATTTCTTTACTCTCTCTCTCTCCTCATCATTCTAGCCTTCTAAATCATTATACATATTTTCCTCTATTTGGGAAAGGTACTCCACTTTTTTTCGTATTCCTCTACACTGCCTACATGAATTAAATATTCATTTTATTAAGTCTTATATTACCCCTCTTCTAACTTTTATCAATATTACTATTATCCTTCTTCCTTTCTCAATCTTTCAATTCCTCTGGCCCTAATCTTTAGTCTTCAAGGGAACACAGAAAGAAGCAAGGAAATAAAATAAGAAGAATAAAGTCTCAAAGAGAAAATTTAAAACACACACAGAACCACCAGCTAAATTAAACTCTAGAGCAGAGAGAAAAGCTTATCAACTGAATGAACCCATCAAGATAAAATGATGAGTAAGGGCAACAAAAAATTCTAAACCACACTGAGAAACAGGAAGATATGGCCTAGTCCAATGAACAAACTAAAAACCAGTAAAAGATGCAGCACATTGAACAACTAATCAAAGCTTTCCAAACAAATATCATGGACCAACTTAACAAGGTGGAGAAAGAGATAAAGGATATTAAGACGACACTGGGAGAACATAATGAAGAAACTGTAAACATACATGAAAAGATAATGGATAGGATTGTGATCAATGGCACAATCCAAGAAATCAAAAAGACACTGGATTCACATGACAGCAGATTAGAAAAGGCAGAAGAAAGAATTAGTGATGTGAAAGACAATACATCTGAAATCAAACAGAGAGTAGAACAGATAGATAAAAAGATAGAAAAAATCCAGCAGGGACTCAGGGATTTAACCAACAACACAAAATGAAGAAACATATGCATTATGGGCATCCCAGAAGGAGAAGAGAAGGGAAAGGGAACAAGGCTGAAAACTTCCCAACCCTATTGAGAGAGATGGATGTACAAGTCCAGGAAGTACAGGGCACCCGAAACAGTATAAATCCCAACAGGCCAACACCAAGACATATACTTGGCAAAATATCCAATGTTCAAGACAAAGAGAAAATACACAAGGCAGCAAGAGAAAAGAGATCCATCGTATACAAGGGAAGCACAATAAGATTAAGTGTTGATTTCTCATTTGAAATTATGAAGGCAAGAAGACAATGGTATGACATAAAGTACTAAAAGAAAAAAATTCCAGCAATGAATTCTCTATCCAGCAAAACTGGCATTCAAAAATGATGGTGAGTTCAAATTATTCAAAGATGGTCAGAAATTAAAGAGAATATGCCAGTAAGAAATCCGCACTTCAAGAAATACTAAAGGAAGTTCTATAAGTTGAAAGGAAAAAACAAAGGAGAGAGAGTTAGAGGAGAGTGTAAAAGCAACTAAAAAGACAAAAAGAGAAATAAAAACAACCTATGACATACATTAACCAAAGAAAATATGGCTGAAGTAAGAAATTCATTGTGAATAATAACACTGGATGTTAATGGATTAAATTCACCACACAAGAGACACAGATTGGAAGAATGGATAAGGAAATATGATCCTCTATATGCTGTCTACAAGAAACCCACCTTCAAACCAGGGATTCAAGGAGGCTGAAAGTGAATGGCTGGAAAACAGTTTTACAAGCTAACAATAGACAAAAGAGGTCATGAGTAGCTATTCTAATATCAGACAAAATAGACTTTAAATGCAAAACTATTGTAAGAGACAAAGATGGACACTATATATTAGTAAAAGGGGTAGTCTCTCAAGAAGAAAGAACAATCATAAACATTTATGCACCTAAATGGGGGGTGCCTCAAAATACATGAGGCAAACTCTGGTAAAACGAAGTGGAGAAATGAATGCCTCTACAATTATAGCTGGGGACTTTAATACACCATTATCATTCTACAACAAAACATCAAGACAGAATCAATAAAGAAACAAAGACTCTGAACAGTACATTAGAGGACCTGGACTTAATAGACTTATACAGGATATTACAACCAAATACAGCCGGATTTACATTCTTCTTGAGTGCACACGGATCATACTCCAAGACAGACCACACGCTAGGCCACAGAACAACTCTCAGTGAATTCAGAAAGATTGAGATTAGACAAAGTAATTTCTCTGACCACAATGGAATGAAATTGGAAATCACTAAGGGCCAGAGAAACAGGTTAGGCACAAGGATATGGAAGTTAAACAACACACTCTTAGACAAACAGTGGGTCAAGGAGGAAATCTCAAAAGAAATCAGTAACTACCTTGAAACTAATGAAAACGACAACACAACATATCAAAACCTATGGGATGCAGCCAAAGCTGTCCTTAGAGGGAAGTTCATAGCCATAAATACATATATTAAAAAAGAAGAACTAAAAGTGAAGAACTAACTGCACACTTGGAGGAATTGGAAAAACAACAGCAAACTAAACCTAAAGGGAGTAGAAAGGAGGAAATAACAAAGATTAGAGCAGAACTAAATGAAACAAAGAATAAGAAAGCACTAGAAAAAATAAAACCAAAACCTAGTTCTTCGAAAATATCAATAAACTGCCAAACCCTTAGCCAGACTAACAAAGAAAAAGAGAGAACAGAGGCAAATACACAAAGTAAGGAATGATCAAGGGGATATCACTACTGACCCCACAGAAATAAAGAGCATCATAAGAGGATATTTTGAAAAATTATATGCCAACAATAATGATAATTTAGAGAAAATGGACAAATTCCCAGACACTCACAAGCAGTCCACATTGACGAAAGAAGAAATTGAGTAATTCAACAGCCCAATTACAAGTAAAGAGATAGACACAGTCATCAAAAACCTCCCAAATAAGAAGTGCCCACCAAACGGCTTCACAGGTGAATTCTATCAAACATTCTGGAAAGAACTAACAGCAATCCTGCTAAGCTCTTCCAAAAACTAGAAGTAGAAGGAACATTGCCTAAGTCATTTTATGATGCCAACATTACTCTAATACCAAAGCCAAACAAAGATACCAAAAGAAAGGAAAATTACAGACGTATTTCTCTAATGAACCTAGATGCTAAAATCCTCAACAAAATACTTGCTAATCACATTCAACATCATATCAAAAGAATTATACACTGTGACCAAGTGGGTTTCATCCCGGGTATGGAAGGATGGTTCAATATAAGAAAAATGATCAATGTAATACACCACATAAACAGATTGAAAGAAAAAAATCAAATGAGCATCTCTATACATGCATAAAAAGCATTCGACAAAATACAGTACTCTTTCCTGATAAAAACACTGCAAAAGATAGGGATAGAAGTAAACTTTCTGAATATGATGAAGAGTATATATGAAAAACCCAAAGCTAACATCATCTTCGGTGGTGAAATTCTAAAAGCCTTCCCTCTGAGATCGGGAACAAGACAACGATGCCCTCTATCACGACTCCTATTTAATATTTTCTTAGGAGTACTTGCTCAAGCACTGAGGCAAGAAATACATATAAAAGGCAAATTGGAAAAGAAGTAAAAATTTCATTATTTGCAGACGACATGATCCTATAAATAGAAAGCCCTGAGAAATCTACAACAA
>JAKSZT010038556.1:0-13119 GCA_026826555.1 Tolypeutes matacus
TGGTCTGTCCTCTACATAGTTGATTCTCTTTCCATGATTTCAAACCTGCTGGTTTATGCCTCTATTATATATTTAATCTTACTTATTTTGTCTTTCTGTCTCATAAGTTTTGCTATTTTTCTATCCAAGGTTTCAAATTTTTCTTTATGCTCATCCAGTGTCTTCATAATGTCATTTATTTCTTTAAACATGCTATTCTTCAACTCCATGATTTGATTTAGGATATTTGTCTGAACTTCATTGATTAGTTCTTTCAAGTCCTATGTCTCATCTGGAGCTTTGTTCCTTTGCCTGAGTCACATCTTCCTTTTTCTTAGTATAGCTTTTAAATTTTGGCTGATGTCTAGGCATTTGATTAGGATACTGAGTTAATTCTGATGTTCAGTTTCTCTCTATTGCCAAGGGATTAACTGTTATGTAGCTGTGTGCTACTACTGTTTTTTTTTTATTCTTGGTTCAACTTCTTCTAGATATTTAGGACTGCCCCTGTTTGCTTAACCCAGGAATAAAGACCCAGTAATGGGGTGCAGGCCAGTTCCCAAGAGCCTTGGATGAAGGGGCAGTAAAGGCACCTGATTGCCTCTTTTAATTTTTCTATTTTTCCCTCTTTTTCATGCACTTTTCTGATCTGCCAGCTGATGGTGCTCTTTGGCAGCCCTCTTAGCTTAGATTCCAGATGCTAGGGGGAAATGCATCCACTGAACCCCACCAGGACTAGCTTTGCAGAAGCAATGTCCTCAGGGCAGGCCAAGGCTTACAAACAAAGTTTATTGAAAGTTATTCTCCCTTGTTGTCCTCACTCTCCCTCTTTCTGTCACCTCAGCAACCAGCCCAGGGCAGTA
Organism: Tolypeutes matacus; assembly: GCA_026826555.1. Lineage (NCBI taxonomy): Eukaryota > Metazoa > Chordata > Mammalia > Cingulata > Chlamyphoridae > Tolypeutes > Tolypeutes matacus. Next base: position 843 of record JAKSZT010038556.1, read on the forward strand.
GAGCTGGTGTTTGAGAAGGCAAATTACCTTTAGCTCCCTGCTAGCTCTAGGGGCAAACAATTTCACTGTCCCACAGGGCCTAAAAGTGTGCGACCCTTGGGACAAAGCGCATCGAGTTTACTGGCCAAAGTCTGAATTTGCTGTAAACTCCATCCCTTTATCTCCTTTTACTTGGAGAAGAGGAGCTGCAACCCTCTCAGTCTGTAGCTGCTGCAGTCCACAGCCACTGCAGTGTACTGTTGCTCTGAGGGTGGGTAATGGGTACCAGAAGCAGCTGTAGCAGCTTTACTCACAGGATTTTTCCAGCCAGCCAATACTCCTTTCCTTTGCCCCTCTCTCTTCTGTGTCTCATTTCCTCTGTTGTTCAGAGCCCCAAAGCAGCCCTCCAGAGGGTCCCTCCTGTCCTTTAGGTATTTTCCTGGGAGAGAGGTAACCCTCTGCCTCTCTAATCCTCCATCTATACTTGGGTGTTTTAAGCACTCAAAAATTAGCACATCCAAACTAAAATCAGGGTGGGAAGTGGATGTGGCTCAACCACTTTGACACCTGCCTACCACATGGGAGGTCCTGGGTTCGGGTCCCTGTGCCTCCTAAAAGAAGAAAAGCAGATGTTGCTGTGACAGAGCTAGATGCCACCACAACAGAGCTAAACACTGCTTCCTGCTGCAACAGAGCTTGATGCCGCTGCAACAGAGCTAGACTCCACCCCCACCACAACAAGCAGAAGCCACAAGCCAGCAGACACTGCAGCTCATGGGGAGTGTATGTGGCTCAGTCTGTTGGACACTCGCCTCTCAAGTGGGATGTTCCAGGTTTGTTTCCCAGTGCATCCTGGAGAAGGTGAGCAAACAATGAGCAGAAAGACAGCAAACCATCTGGGGGAAGGGGGAGGGAATAAAGAAAAATAAAGGAAATAAAGAAATAAATCTTTCAAAAAAAAAAAACAACTGAAATCACAAGCTCTATAAGTTTCTGTTTGCTCTTCACTGAACCTGATATCAAAATAGGGAACACATTCCATCTGTCACCTGTGATAGCATGTTTAACCTCTTTTTCCCTCTTACTAGTTGTATGTAACCTATCCACAATAATGTAAATTTTATCTTTTAATTATGTCTCTAATATATCCACTTCTTTAGAGTTTGTTTCAACCACTTGCCATGTGGAATACAAGACAGGGATAATTAAATAATTAATCAAGCATACGCTGTCCTTTCACACATTGCCAGGTGAACATAAGTTTTAATGCCTCATGGTACTTTGGCTTGTCTTATTTCCTTCTTTAAAAATGTGTTCATTTAATTTTTTTATTTTATTTTTTATTTTTTATTTTGTCACTGCCCAGATTAGTGTTCATTTCTTTTTTTTTTTACTTTATTTTGTACATTTAATAATTGTAAATATAAACAATTAAAAAGTAAAGAGTAAACACAGATAAATAAATATATACATTTCTTAATTAAATGTAATGGATACATATAAATTTTTTTTTAATCAAACAATATCTTACACAATATATTTGGTTCATAGTAACACATTCATACAGTATTTGTCCTTTTGTGTCTGGCTTGCTTCGCTCAACATAATGTCTGCCAGATTCATCCATATTGTCGTATGCTTTACTACTTCATTTCTTCTTAGAGCTGCATAATATTCCATTGTGTGACTAGTAGTTTTATGGTCCTGGCTTTTATATTTAGATCTTTGATCGATTTTGAGTGGATTCTTATATAGGGGGTGAGATAGGGGTCCTCCTTCATTCTTTGGTAATAGATATCCAGTTCTCCTAGCACCATTTGTTGAAGAGACTGTTTTGTCCTGTTAACATTAACTTGGTAGGTTTGCAAAAACCAGGTGACTGTATAGGTGAGGGTTTATTTCTGGGTTCTCAGTTCTATTCCACTGATCGATGTGTCCGTCTGTTCACTCTGGTTTCTCATCAGATCGCACAAATCTTTCACCTGTTCATTTATTTTTGCGGCATTCATGACACATATGTGAACAAATGGTACCCATGCCTTAATAGAGTTACATGCTAATGATCCAGCTAAGTTTACTGGTAGATTTTCACTGTGTGATTATATCTATTATATAAAAAATAGAAGTCAAGTATAAGGGAAAATTCTTTCATTTCAACAAATTGTTAGATATCTACCTTAGTCTAAAGATTGTTATGGGTTGTTTTTTGTAGTTGGGATTTTGGGTACTGAATTGATATTGTTGTAAAGTAATATTAACTAAAAAGTAAAATCTCAGGAAGAAAATGTGGCTTAACTAGTTGGGTGCCTGCCTACCACACGGGAGTTCCCGGGTTTGGGGCTTGGTGCCTCCTAAAGAAGATGAGCAGATGTCATACCTGCCACAATAAGCTAGATGCTTCACCCACTGCAATGAGCTAGATGCCGCACCTGCCACTAGATAGATGCCACACTGCCACAATGAGCAGATGCCTAAATGAGCAAATGTCACAAACCAGCAGATGCCACAGCCTGTGAGAAGCACATGTGGCTAAGGTTGTTGAGCAAGTGGGAGGTCCTGGATTTGGTTCCCAGTTCCTCCTGGAGAAGGCAAGCAAACAATAAGCAGACAGATGAGATAATCATCTGGGAAAGGGGGAATAAAGAAACATAATAATGATAAAGTAAATAAATACTTCTGTTTTAAAAAGTGAAGCTTCATCTTGAATGAGGAAAGAATTATGCTACTATTTGTTAATGAAAAACATATTAATAAATGTGAAAAAAATGTATAGGTGAGTTTTAAAGGAGTTGCCAGTTTGTATAGAAGCCAAATATTCTTCAGGTGGTAAATTAGTTAGTCAAAGAGTTGCTGATGCAAAGTACCAGAAATCTGTTGGCTTTTATAAAGGGTACTTATTTGGTGTTAAAGTTTACACTTACAAGACCCTATAGAGTCCAACTCAAGGTACCATATGAGGTACGTCCTCACCAAAGTCTGTTGCCATGTGCTGAAGCAATATGGTGGGTGATGTCTGTGAGGGTTCAGGCTTCCTCTTCCTCTTAAGGCTTTGTAAGCCCAGCTTCTTCTGATCTCAGCTATAGGCTGGAAGGCTCATTTCTTTCTGGGCCTTAGCTGCTCAGGGTTCTGATCTCTTCAGCTACAAACTATCAGGCAAATGATTAATCTCTCTCCAGGTCCTCTGCTGTGTCTATGGAGCTGTCTCTCTTCCTCTGTGTATCTTCTCTGTGTATCTACTTCTGTGTGTCTCCTTGATTGAGTGTCCATTTATATAGCCCACAAAGGGGCGAGGGACTAAAACTGACTCACCATAATGACAGTGGTTTAATCAAAGCCCTAATCTTAACATAATTTAATAAAAGGCATCTCAACTGAATCTAATAAAATCAAAGTGTATCAAACCCAGAGGAAAAGAACAGTTTACAAACATAAACAAATATCTCTTTTTGAAATTCATAAATAATATCAAACTGCCACAGGTGGTATGATCCATTTTAAGTCCAAGGGTAAATTTAGTTAAAAGTTATTAGAAGAGTCAGAGGATATATTTGCATGATAAAGCAGGACATGGTTAGAATGGAAAACTATTCCTTGTACTGAGAACATCACAAATGTCTCTGAATTCCCAGTAAACAGAGAAATGGAAAAGCCAAAATATTTTTTTTCCTCACAATGTAGATTTTAGAAATTGTTGATAAGTATGAATGGATAATTAAAGAACCATGTGAGAGTGGAGATTCTCCTATTTCAAATAACTCAATTTTTACAATTGAGGTACTTTAATATAAGAAAAGAGGAATAGGAATAGACTTATTCATTTAAAGTCAGCTAAGAAATGTAAAATGGACATTTTAAAGTAATGAGAACAGCACATAGTACAAGAATGCTTGCCATTTGCTGTTCACTTAAAATTCAGTCAGTATCTAACTTGATACTCTGAACTAGTTACTCAATTTATGCATGAAGCTATTTCTCTATAGACTACTCATTGATACTCCTTTTCTACTGCCTCATGCAGACATTATCATGGAGTAATCAGAATGAATTTAATTTGCAAGTGATTGCTAACATGTCAAGTTAAGTTACTGACATCATACTGTAATACAGCTAGTTTCTTTTTTTCTTTCTATGACCATTTCCCAGGATCCTCTATTATGGACATTTTATGAGCTACACAATTCCCATAGAGGAAGGATAGTAATTCTCTCACCTGTCTGGGGAGTGAAGACGCCACATCAACAAACCCTTTTTTTCCTTTTTTTTCTCCCCTGCATGAGCCCATGTCTATGGAGGAGGTGAGTCACTGGGTTTCCCACTTTCAAGTTATTTTTCTTATTAGTGAGGGAACAGGGCTCACTTTCTCCAAACACATTTCCCAGCAAGTCCCAACATCTAGCTTGAAAGTCATTTGACTCTTTTCATTGTTTGGAATAGGCACATCCATGTTGTACCCCTGGCTGCATGTTCCAAGAACAATATCTCTTGGAGCTGTTGCAGAGAGATTCAGCCTCCAGAGAGAAAGTTTCCAGCCAGGAGTTCATGTTGTGATACTTCTTCCTCATAACTGAGGGTTAAACTTCACCTGTGCACCAAACTCACACAAGGTGATTTTAACATACTCTTACACTCTTCCAGAGAAATGAGAAAGATAAATTTTCACCTTTCTAGAGATATTGACATCCAATTTGTGCAGGAAATTAGTAACAGGGCTCTACAACAACCAGGTTGCTTCTATTTCTCAGAGTTTTATATTTGTTGCCTAGTTTGTTCTATCTCCAATAACTCCTGTGGGGCCCTGACCTAGGAATGTCAATTTATTTCCTCTCAGAATACAGGCAGCTGGAGATACCATGAACACAGAAGTAACTCCTGAGACCAGATACACTTTACTGATTGGAAAGAAGTATGCAGAACAGAGCGATCAGTGGCACAATCATAATGGTTAGGTTGGATGCTTTATTGTACATGGAGCAACTTGTGAAGTTAATGCTGCTAAAGAGAACCTAGATGATAGATTTAAAATTATTTCATGTTGTTTCAGAGTATTTCAGAATGTTTTCTCTTGAAAGTTGTTTTTTGTTTTTGTTTTTTTGATATCCAACATCACCTCTGTGAAAGGTCATCAAAGTATGGGTTTAAATTGATCCTACCTGAGATTTTAGATTCTTCCAAAAGGAAAATAACTCCTCTGGCCCTAAGCTTTCTTCACGTAATACACATTCATGAATCCTATTGCCAACATTTGGAGACAAAAAAGAATGAAACCAGGATATGTATTATCTGCTCAGTTAATCAATCTTACCTATTGACTATAAAAATTCCAAGGAATTGTACTCCTAATGGAGATTAAAATATGGCACCCTTCGCAACCTAACATATCCTCTGCCCCTTTATATAATTGAAGCCTCAATCTCCTGACCAGCTCAGGGTTATGAACACTGCCAAAGACAATTAAAATGATCATCATTTTTCTTCTACATTATTACACTGTTTTTTTCTCATGCTACATCCCCTAATTTCCTGGTCCTATTGAGAAGATATTTGGGCTCAATTTTAAAAACTCTTTCAATGCAATTGCTTTTTAAAAAAAATTTTTAAAGAAGCTTTAGAGTACCTAAATGTTACATTGAAATATATTTTCAGTGTAGGGGATTCCAGTATACCTCACCCCCCAACACACACTTTTCCCCATTAACAACATCTTTCATTAGTATGGTACATTTGTGAAAACTGATGAACACTTATTGAAGCATTGCTACTAACCATGATCTATAGTTCACATTATGGTTTATACTTTGCTCCACACAATTTTATAGGTTTTGACCAAATATATAATGGCCTGTATCCATCATTGCAATGTCATATTTTATAACTCCAATGTCTCCAAAATGCCCCATGTCATATCTATTCTTCCCTCTCCTCCCCTTAGAAGCTCTGGTGACCACTGCCTTTATATCAATGTTACAAGTTCTTCCATTACTAGAATCATAATCAATCTACTTTAGTCCATACTTGAAAATGCCACTTTTTTTGTTTTGATATAGGACATCAAAAACAAACAAACCACAAGAAACAGAAACAAATACAGAATTTCTATTTTATAAGACAAAGCATTCTGTCATAATCTAAGATAACATAAAAGGACTAATTTGAAATCCACCATCTGGATTCTCTTTAATAGCTTTAACATCATATTTTCTCTACGTGCAATAAAATATAAAAGGCATAATTAATTAGTTGCAAGATTTGTGTGCTCTGACCTAGAATTATCCTATTTTGTTTGGTTAAAAAGTGGTATTTAGGATTAAAAAAACAACTTTAAGTTTATGTTTTGTTTTCATTTTTTGGAAAGTAAAGAAGAGTCCAGCAGAATAGGCTACATGAGTGAATGATTCATAGCAACATTTGTATACTAAAAAAGTATTTTAAGGAGAATAATAATTTATTAGTATTCAATACTTGCAGCCCATGAGTTGCAACCCATGTGATGAAAAACTGATATACAATTGTCAAAGTGAAAAATAGTACTACAAGTCACAATATACGGTTTACATAATTTGCTGATTCACATGGGATTTCTGATGGAGACAATCAAGAGGAATAAACTGGGGAATATGGTCTAGAGACAGACCCCCACAAATTTGCATGGCCAGAACAGTTCCACAAGAGAGAAGAGCACCAGATGCATGTGTAGAGTTATGAATGAGGTCCAGCACCAGAGAAGCTGCACCTTTTATCAGTGCTAATGATACACTCAGACAGGATAATATTAGACATGAAAAGAGCTAGAAGTTTGCAAATACTTTGAGGCAGATATTTTAGGACAGAGTACATGCAGCACTCAGTTTATTATGAGCAGCTAGTTCTCTGAGTGTGGAATGAATCAGTGTTCCTTAAAAGTGATATGTGACTATGGGGACACAGCAGAATTGCTAAGAATTTACAAAACCCTAGGCCATGGGATGCTCCAGGGTCCCCATGGATTGGGTCTGGGGAAAGGTCCAAAAAGTGTCCTCATTAAGAAGTCTTTTCAGCTACCTAGTCCAAAAGTTTGGGTTATGCCATGGTTTAGGGCCCTTGCCCTATTGTGCACAGGATCCAAGGGAAGGATAGTTACACTGAAAGAAGAAAGAGAAATACATACAAGGTGTTTGGTGGGTGGGCAGAATACACTGGCCCTTTGAAGAGGCTGTATTATTGGTGGAAGGGGCAATTATTGGCATGAGTCATTGGGTTTAATTAGACAACCTAATTCTTTTCTAATATGCATTTTTATATTTAGGGAAATTAATCAATCTACAAAATATCTTCTAGTGTAATTTAAAGTTTTAATGATGTTTTACAGTACTAATATTTTATAGCTTTTTTACTAAAAATGAAAATTGATTACATTATAATGTTTTAATTTCTTGTCTTATATGGAACTTTCTTTATGAAATAAACTCCGTTAAAATATTACCTAAATATCTCCAAAATGTACTCTGTTTGTTAATTTTTTTTATCTTTATAGTACTTTTTGATTCTTTATTTTCTTGCTCTAACTTTTATTTATGAATTCGTCATCATATTCACAATTGTTTTTGTTTATTTTTAATTAAAATTAAAATTGATTTTTAATCATGTTGCTTCTCATAAGATTTATTTTGTGGTATTTTTCTAATATCTTTAACTTATTTCCTTATTTTATGTTGTTCAATGAGAAGTTTAGAACTGTGAATATTCTTATATTTTGATATTCAGGTTTCTTTTAACGATACATTATAACACTTTCTAATTGAAATTTTGGCACCTACCAACTTTTTGTTATTGTAGTCAGTTTTACCAGTGATGCATTAGAAAATATAAAGATCAAGAATTCTACTCTACATGTAATCAATGTTTTCAATAAAACTGACCAATGACACAAACCTTATATCACTTGTATGCTTGCTTTAAATCATTTGTTATTATTTTATCAGATTTCTTCATTGTGGATTGTATAATAAATGGTTATAAACTAACTGAAAAAATTACTACTTTACCCACAGATGCCGTCGTGTGCCTTGCCATATGACAGAGGAGTCCAAGATCATCCAGTAGCCAGTGTTCAGAAAGAAAGCATCCCCAGATGATGACTTGATTTGGACATTTTTCTCTGTCTCACAACTATAAGCATGTTAGTTAATAAATTCCCACAATGAAAGCTAAAAAAATTATTGCTTTAGCTTTGAAATTAGCTTTCATGGTATTACAAAGTGACCTTCTGATGTCAAGAACAATTACTAGCTGTGAAATTTAGGATATTTATAGTTTTGCTGCTTGACTTTTTAATGTCATCTTCTTAATATTTTTGCTGTTTCTTTCCTTTGCAGTCTTTACAAGTTACTCAAGCTTATTCTTATTTATGCTCTATTTCTGCCTTCCCAAATATGGTTTACATCTCCTTAAAATCTTAATTCCTTAATTTATTTAAATACTTCAGCCAATTCTGCCTTTTAAATCTGCTTTTATTTCACATCTCTTGTTTCAATAATTCCAGGTTCTTTTAGTATTTTTCAGAATTTGGAGGAAAATTCCACCTTTTCAATATTAATACTACTTCTTGGAGCAATTCTCCTTCATATGTACATTCTTCACCTACATTTGTCTCTTATGAGCCTTTTTTATTTGTGTTTTGTGTGTGTGTGTGTTTTGCCTTGTTTTAATAGAATGGATTATGTAGTGTATGAAACTGAGGTATTGCGTTTTATCTTTTTTGCATATCCATATTCTTTGGGAGAAGACAATGATCCAGGATTGCTCTTTCCCCAAATATATTGGGAGAGGTTGCTTTGCCCTTTATTCTATATTTTCCTGGGTGCTATTTTACTTGTATTTTTTTAAACTTGAACTGGATGATAAATGCTGGTGATTTTTAGTTTATGTTAAGTCCTGCAGCCACTTGGTGAGAAAGTACAGTGGATATCTGGAAGTTTCATTCTGATATAATTTTCCCAATTGCTTTTCCTCAAAATAAATGATGACTTTCCTCTGGAACCATATCTAGCTCCCCCTGGCTCCCAGCCATGCCACATTTCAACAGAGCTAATTTTCTCAGCAATGGAACCATCTTCTATATGGAAACACTCCTCTAATAGAATATTTGATGTCCCATGGCCTGCTACAGTCTACATTTTATGTTTCCAAGGTAAGTGGTACTTAGGATGGTACTCAGCAAAGAGAGTTTTGCTCTCTGTGTCCAAGTGTTTTTTTTAATTAAATTTCAATGTATCTGGTAAATAATCTATGGAACATGTAATATAGGCTTATGGGATTTCCAAAGTTTTAGGACTTTTCCTGTTTAGAGAGATATTTCTTTTTCATTTTCTTTTCTTTTGTTAAAATTATTAGATTTAAAGTGAGAACTTATGGAAATATTGCTTTCACTCAACCAATAGCTATCTTCCTTAAAAGCAAAGTGTTTTTTAGAATTCATTTCAACTTTTCTATGTTCAGTCACATATGATATTTAATTGAATGAGGATATTTGATATATTCAGAAAAATGCTTTTATTAATCAAGTTCAATTTAAATGGTATGTATGTGTGAAATTAATTTATTTTCCTTGTATTGTGCCATGCACCTGTGGAAAATGCCTGAATAATCTTATTGCTCTCTTAGAGTTTGCTCATGAATGTGTATTCTGAAAACTTTCATTCCATGGAATATAAAGCCAGATACATGGGGACTCAACAACAGGAAAGGACTTGGGGTAGGGTGTGACTTTCAGTGACAAAGGACAGACTAGTAATAGGTACTTCTGCATAAAGTTTCCTAGAAGAAAATCAATTTTTAAAGGACATATTTATTTTTGGAATATAAATGAAATGTTTGAGGCTTCCTGCATGGAGACAGTAGGAGAAAATGAACAAACTAATAATGAGGGTATTGCAGTATGAATCTGTTTTTGGAATTACAGTATTAAGGAGAAGTTGATGACAAGTTGACACATTTAGAAGTGCTCCTTAATTGCATTAATACTATTAATAAGGGTAGAACCACGTGTGCTTATGGCAGTGACAATTCATGCAGATTAGAAATTTGAGAGATTTATGCAGAGGGTGAGGATGAGATCACAAGTAGATGGATTAGGGTATGAATTCAAGACATTTTACTAAGTAATCTCACTGAACATTTAACAAGGTTGAGCAGAAACATTTTATGTCCCACAGATCTATCTAGGAATTTCTCTATCAGTGTTGCTAGTTCTACTTAAGACATCACTATGGATCCTTGAAGAGTACATCATGATATACCTTTTCATGATGAGTTCTATGAATAAGTATGTTGTGCTGGCAATTACTATCCCTGCATCATTTCAGATATTCATAAGGCCCTGCTCATCTAGAAGTAATAGGAAAATTCAATGGGAAGTTAGCAAAGTTAACTTTCATTTAATATTAGGCGATCTGATCATATCTCGGGGTTGTAAAGAACTGGTTCTCCTTACTTCATTACTATATTGCTTAAGTGAATTTAGTTAATAAAATGGAGAGATTATGGGGATCTACAAAGCTTAGAGGGAAGAAAATAATATTTATCAAGAAAATGTCATATCTAGGACTGAAGTTATAACAGAAGATCTATTTAAATAAAGAGGACCTCTAATATTATAGATACTTTTGTTTAATGTTATTCAAAATAATTAAAATATTATTTTCAAAATAATTTAATTGAATATATATATATATATATATACACACATATATTTTGAAATTTCATTCCAACATGAAGTAATGGGAATTGTATTGCAAATAAGTTAATATTAATTATCATTACCAGAAATTACATTCAGGAGAATTAAAAAGTTTTTTTCCCCACCATATTTTAGGCATCTCTTCATTCATTCATTTGACAGTGATATCAACTATCTGCTAGTTGACTTGAGCTGTTTAAGACTCTCTTGGGAAATTCAAAGAGGTATAAAATGGTGGCTGTAACTTGTGCAGACTGCCAAATGGATTTTTAAGAGAGTACCATGGGCTTGGATGCTATGAAATCACCAGCTATTGTGAAGAAACAAGCATACAACTTAGTCATTTAAAATAGTTAAAAACAAAGGTTTGGGGAGTGTATAATATTAAAGTACTATTTTATTTTTCTGCAGGATTGGGGGAAGGCTCCTTAGTAACATTAGAGTGGAAGAAATGGCTGGCCTTTCTATAGTACCTCCATAATTAATAGCTATTGAGCAGCGTCATTTCATAAATCAGATATGGTTTCTTCATTTGGAAGTAAAGATCCTTTTACTTGCTTGCTTCCTTTACCATGAAGCACATTTTGCATTAACACTTTGAATGATGGTTAGAATGCAAATGATTCCAGGAAAAGGTATTTAAATACATAGGGATATATAAATAAGAGATATGATTTCACTTCCTAAAAATCAAAAGTATCCTTCATCCCTGAAAAAGGAAGTAGGCAAAAACCAAGAAAAACAAATTAAAAAACAAACACTGGTGGGAGGAAGAAGAAACATAGATAATGAGTAGAATCAAAATCAACTTTACATGTATTCAGAGAAATACATCCAAGCTTTGCCTTTCATAGCAAACAGATATCTTTGAGCAGGTCTTATAAACTCTCAGGCATTGTTCTTTAGATAATGATAATCACATCTAATTTATTTCAATAAAGAAACCTTAGAAATAATTTCCACAATTCTTGATAATGAGAGATAATTTTCCATAATAGAAAATTTCTTTAAAATTCAGTTTTCTGTCTTTCGTTGAAATTATCTGAATTTCCTCCTTTCTGTAACTAGGAAGATATGTTAACATAAAGGAGTAAATTTGGTATCTTTGGAAAGAAGCAATGGTCTAAAGCATTTCCTATAACAGATGATGGAGCTTGTTAATATGCCCATAGTTCTCTATTTTGAAGAAAATTAGAAAACAACTAAGAAGAGAAATGGGTAGAATGCACACATTAGGAAAATGGATAGATGTACATTACTAGCTCTAAGGACATAAACTTAAACCAATTTAACATAGGATACTTTTATGAGAGGTGACCTTGTCACTCACTTGACCTGGTATAATATGCCATCTTTCTCAGCTATGCCTCACTCTTCTGGAAACTACTTAGGAAATGGGGATGGTGAGGGTGCCAATGAAAGCAGCCTAACATGATTCATACTGTTGGGGTTTTCTGATCATCCTCAGCTACAGAATGCTCTATTTATAATCATCTTGACCTTGTATATACTTATCATTTTGGGTAATATCACCATCATACTGATATCCCATCTGGAACCCAAACTTCATATGCCAATGTATGT
>JAKSZT010038562.1:0-18482 GCA_026826555.1 Tolypeutes matacus
TATTTTATTTCCTTACTTCTTTCTATGTTCCCTTGAAGGCAAAAGGTTAGGGCCAGAGGAATCAAAAGATGTAAGGAAGGCAGAAGGATAATAGAAATATTGATAAAAGTTAGAAGAGGGGCAAAATGAGACTTAATGAGATGAATATTTAATTTGTGTAGGCAGTGTAGAGTACTAGGAAAAAATATGGAGTTCCTATAATGGACTGGGAAAACAAATGGAGGAATATATATATATAGTGATTTAGAAGGCTAGAATTATGAGGAGGTAGAGAAATAGTAGAGAAAGTTCTGAAAGGAAAAAGTTAATACTAATAAAAAAAAAAAGAAAAAAGAAGAAGAAAACAAAATAGATGGGATAGAAATTGACACCCTTAAGTTGTGGGCCTATGAAAAAATGTTGTCTCTAAGAGCCACAACAGAAAACAGAAGGCAGAAACATGCAAGAAGGATAAGCGATAGTTTGTAATACAGAATCAATATATACAGCGAGTGGGAAATTACTGAATAAGAAGCCCAGCAAATAAGCGACCAGCTGGCAGCACCTATTTAAAAAAAAAAGAATAGAAGGAAAAAGGAAGGGGGGAGGAAAATGGGAATAATAGCAATAGACCAGAAAGTAACAGAGAGAAACCAAAGATCCCCACAGACAAGCAGTCAAACAGAGCTAAGGGGGGTCAATGATTTCCCTAGGGTCCACGTGGTTCCTTCCTGCCTACTTGTGTTTATCAATGAATTTCCCCACAGGGTTCTATATGCAGGTCCTGAAGCAGCTTTTAGCTATTAAACTAAATTAAAAAGAATTTATTTTTCATTTGTTGAGGTGACCTCACTTTTTTTTTTTTTTTTTTTTTAGCCAAATGCAGGACCCAAAATAATTCCTCTTCTAGACCAACCCCCTTACGGAAGGGACCCTAGCTGGGCCCGTGGAAATTAATCAAGCACGTCCCACTTTCCAGACTCCCCAGGTTAGCTGAAACTCTGATGTTAGTCAGTGAGGAGTGCTAAAGAGGGCGGATTCCACCCCTTCTGGCACCGAGCTCCAGCGTCACCGGGATGCTCAGTAAATCAGTTTGAGTGCAGATTCGCGTCTGCTCTCAGCCTGATGCTGCTTCCGTTTGGCTTATCTGCTCCCCAAAGCTATGGGGCGGTGCAGGCAGCCAGATCGATGTCTAAAAATATAAAATACCCTTCCCTGTCTTCCAACCGAACCCTCCCTTCTTTGGGAAGTGTCCCTTCCTCCTGGCTCCGCAGCGGCCCGGGTCTTATCCCTGGGTGGCTAGGGAAATCAGCTGCGTTCCCCGACCAAAATCCCCCTCCGGTTCACCGGGTGCTGACTAGCTCGTTTGCTCTGTTCACACAAGGTCCAAGGGGCGCCAGGCAGCCAGCTCCCCAGAAAATAAACCTTTTTCGCCCCGCCCGCGTCTCCAAATGGCCGTTTTAATTTTTTTTCCCCGTAACGGCGGGGCTCAGCCGCCTGTGCCAACCTCCACCGGCAGCCTCAAAACTCACGAATCTCCACCGTTCGGTCCACGCCGCCGATCCGCGCAGATCCTAATTGCCTTTATTTAAAACAATTTTATTGAAATATATTCATATATATAGTGGGATATTTTAAATAAAATTTTAAAAAAGATACTTAGATTACATAAATGTTACACAAAAAATATAAGGATTCCATATGTCCCACCTCCCACACCTCCCACAACCTCCAACATAAACATCCTTCATTAGTGTGGCACATCACCTGCAATTGATATACACATCCTGGGGATTTGTCATTAAGTATGGACCATAGTTCACATTGTAGACCACACTCTGTCCCATAGTTCTGCATGTTATATGATGATATAAAATGGCCTATATCTGTCATCGCAATGTCATTCAGGACAATTCCCAAGTCCCAAAAAAACCCCCCATATTACAACTGCCCCCAGAGTGTCCAGTGGCCACTGTCTCCACATTAATGTTGTAATTTCTGCCATTGCTTGAATCACAATATGTCTATAACTGAATACCAGTAAGTCCACTCTCTAGTCCATCGTTCTTCCTCCAATCCTGAGGAGTCTGGCATGGTAATTTCCAATCCACCTCCAATTGAGAAGGGCTTTATATCCCATGGATAAGATGGATGGGATTATCCTGTATGCAGCTGCAGACTCACTCTGTTCCCTGGGATGGCCATTGTCCATCATCATCTCTCCACCAGATGTCCTGGGTGAGTCCATTGAGCAGTAGAGTAGGAGTGCAGCTCTACCAAGATTCCAGGCCCAACTGGCACAAAGACTCCAGTCTCTGGATGTACACCTACAAACTCCAGCACCATGTATAGGTTTGAATAGAAGGGACAGATGAACCATGTGTAGGGAAGGCATATTTGAGTCCAACTCTGTCACTCATAGGAGCACAATTCCAATGTAGAGCCCAATGGCAAGGCAATAAACTCCAGAGATATCCACCCTGACATAGGACCTGGGTGTCTCCAGAGCCCTCAGGAGCCCCTCTATTAGGGGTGATATCCACTTTGGAAGTCTATGAGGTCCTACTGAGATGTGTGTAAGCATTACCTCTGGGATGACCTCCTGACTCTCTTTGAAGTCATTTAGCCATATGAATGCATTTGTCTTTACCTTTTCCCCCTTTTATTTGAGGTCTTTTTCCATTCCTATTGCCAGTTGGCACTTTATAGTAATCCCTCATTGCCAGAGAGGCTCATCCCCAGGAGTCATGTCCCATGCTAGGAGGAAGGTAATGCATTCATATGCTGAGTTTGACCTAGAGAGAGGCCACATTTGAGCAAAAGGAGGCTCTCAGGAGGCAATCCTTAGGCATCCCATAACAATAGGCTAAGTTTCACTTTCAAGAGCAAAGACTCATAAGGCTAATCATCAATAACAAGGACCCATCAGTGGATCCTCCTCCTTTGCCAGACATTGCCCCTGCACTTAGAGGAATGTTGCTGCTCCCTTGAAGAATGTGGCAGAGCTCTCCAGGATGGGAATTCAGTATTCTCTCATTTACTGAATGATTCTCCACCCACTGTGGCAATGCCCTGTGAACATTTGAACAATTTTATATACCTTGTATATATGTTCAGGTGAATTCCTCCCATACACCCCCCATCCCTGACAACCCCCACCAATGATCCTTCCCCACCCCAGTTGTAACCATTCTGTGACCCAAACCTTCTTTAAAGATGAAGCCAATATATAACCAAATACAATTATTAAGAAAATGAAACAATAATAAGTTTAAATGTATGAGATGAAATACATGAAAACTTAAAAGAAAACTAAAAGTAAAATAAAATTAAAGGATTGAGCTCATTAAAAAAGGAAAAATATTTTTAAAATATTTTTTTGACATTTTGCCTTTTATCACCACAATATCTGGTGTCCAGTCTGTACTGTGGCACTTTCCCCCTCTCATTCCCCAGTTTCTCACTATTTTTCATTTTGTTTTCAAAGAAGCTTTAGGTCACATCAAAGTCACACACAGAATACAAGAGACTCTCATATACACAACCTCCTCTCCCTTTCCTTACCCCATATTAAAACCTTTTTATATGTGGATAGTAGCATTGTTATAACTGATATACAAATAGTGAAACATAGCTACTAAACATTATCAATGGTTTACAGTATGGTTTACATTTTAGACCGTACACTTTTATAAATGTTGATGATATTTACCATTTACCATGTCCTTTGTCCATCACTGTAAGGTAATGAAGAACATTTCCATTGGATACTAAATACCACCTGTTTGGTCTATTCTTTTCCTCCCTCTCCATCCCCCTGGGGCCCATGATGACCCCTGGTTTGATTCATTGGATGACAAGATTCATAGTTACATGAAACAAAAGTTATTGACATACTGGTTTGTCCTTCCCTGTTAGGAACTGCCATTGATCTTGAGAGATCCCCACCTGTTTATTTCTGAACGAATCTGTCCTCCCAAAGATGGGAGTCCAACTCCTTTCTGCTCATTATGTGGGTCTCCACCCACTGATACAACACATTATGACAGGATGAACACTCACACACTCCCTAGAACCTGCTCCAGGTGCACCTTGTCCTGAATGCTCCCCCAACCAACCCCCTAAACCATTGACCCTTCCTTGTCATATTGTGATAAGAGCATTCTGACCTCTGTACTTTCAACCTCATACCTACAAATCCTAAGTGTTCACCTGGTCCCTCTCCCAACTCTCCCCCCAGTATCCTGGGTATTCTAACCCATCCTTCCCAATATACCCACATGTCAACCCTGCACCACCAAACCCAATAATATTTCTACCTTCCTGTCCTATCCCTTCAATACACAAGTACACTCTATTACTTTACCGTAGATTATATCCATATGAGTATGGCTCACAACCTTCTCTTCTCTTTCTCTTTTTTGTAAACCTATCTTTCAGACAATAGCTCTCTGAAACTGCTCTATTTCCTAAATTCATATCAGTGAGGTCATGTACTATTCATCCTTGAATGTCTGGCTTGCTTCACTCAACATAAGGTCTTCAAGATTCATCCATGTTATCCCATGTGTTAGACAGCCAAAGGGATGCTGATGCAAAATACCAAAACTCAGTTGGTCTTTATAAAGGGTGTTTATTTGGGGTAGAAGTCCACAGTTACCAGGCCAGAAAGCATAAGTTTCTTTCCTCACCAGTCTGTTGCTGTGTGTTGAGCAAGGCAGCTGCTGATGTTAGACAAGGTTCGGGCTTCTTGGGTTTCTCTCTTCCCAGGACTCCATTTCTCTCCAGGCTTAGCTCCTCTGTTTCCTCTACAAGGTCAGCTGTAGACTATCAGGTGAACAGCTCACTTCTCTTCTCCTGGGGCCTTCTCTCCAACATCAAAACTCCAACATCAAAACTGCTTCAAGGGGGACAGATGTGGCTCAAATGGTTGGGCATCCATCTCCCATATGGAGGGAGAGGGTTCAATCCCTGGGACCTCCCAATAAAAACAAACAAACAAACAAAAAACTGCTACAACACTGTTCTTGCCATGCCTTTTATATTTCATTGCCCTACTCACCAAGGGGTGGGGCTCAATGCCCTACTGATGAGACCACAATTATAACTTAATCATACAAGATGAACAGATGAGTTTACAAGCATAATTCAATATATATATTTGGAATTCATAATTACACCAAATTGCCCAAAGGCTATATATCCTGTGCCTTAGCACTTTATTTCTTCTTACATCTGAGTAATATTCCATTGCATGTATGTACCACATTTTGTTTATCCATTCATCTATTGATAGGCACCTAGGTTGATTCCAACTTTTGGCAATAGTGAACAATGCCACTATGAACATTGGAGTGCATATATCTGTTTCTGTCTTTGCTTTCAATTCTTCTGGATCTATACCCAGTAGTGGAATAGCTGGATCATAGGGAAGATGTATGGTTAGTTTTTTGAGGAACTGCCATAGTGTCCTCCACAGTGACTAGATCATTCCACAATCCCACCAGGAGTGGATGAATGTTCCCATTCCTCCACATCCTCTCCAACAATTATAGTCTGCTGTTTTTTTAGTAGCCACCATTCTAATGGGTGTAAGATGGTATCTCATTGTGGTTTTGGTTTGCATTTCCTTAATAGCTAGCTATGTCAAGCATTTTTTCATGTGCTTTTTAGCCATTTGTATTTCTTCCTTGGAGAAGTGTCTTTTCAGGTCCCTTGCCCATTTTTTTTTTTTAATGAGTGGTTTGTCTTTTTACTTTCAAGGTGTAGGATTTCTTTATATATGCAGGATATTAGGCTCCTATCAGATATATGGGTGCCAAATATTTTCTCCCATTGGGTAGGCTGCCATTTTATTTTCTTGATAATGTCCTTTGTGGTGCAAAAGTTTTTAATTTTGAGGAGATCCCATTTATCTATTTTTTTTTCTTTTGCTGTTCGTGCTTTGGGTGAGAAGTTCATGAAACCATTTCCTATTACAAGGTCCTGTAGATACTTCCCTACATTACCTTCCAAGGTCTTTATGGTTTTGGTTCTTATATTTAGATCTTTGATCAGTCTTGAGTTGATTTTTGTATAAGGTGTGAGATGGTGTTCCTCTCTCATTCTTTTGGATATGTATATCCAGTTCCCCAAGCACCACTTTTTGAAGAGGCCATTCTCTCCAAACTGAGTGGGCTTGGCAGCCTTGTCAATTATCAGATGACTGTATATGCAAGGATCTATATCAGAACTTTCAATTTGGTTCCTTTGGTCAGTATGTCTATCCTTGTGCCAATACCATGCAGTTTTGACCACTGTATCTTTGTAGTATGTTTTAAAGTCAGGTAGTGTGTGATATTTCCAATTTAATTTTTCTTTTTCAATATGTCTTTGGCAATTCAGGGCCTGTTACCTTTCCAAATAAATTTTGTAGTTAGTTTTTCCAATTCATTAAAAATACAGTGTTGATTTTTATTAGGATTGCATTAAGTCTGTAGATAAGTTTTGGTCAGATAGACATATTGATGATGTTTAGATTTCCTGTCCATGAACAAGGAATATTCTTCCATTTATTTAAGTCTTCTTTGATTTCCACTAACAGTGTTAAACTGTTAAAACTTCCTATTTTTGATCAATTTTTGTAAGTACCATTTTGGTTCCCTTATTTCCTTTTTCTCTGTGTTCTTTAGCTATATCCTTAGTGGTTATACTTGTGGTTTCAATTAACATTGTAAATGAATAGTAACTAATAGTTCAAATTTCATCTTTGTTTCAGTTGTATACAAATGCTACATATCTATCCTTCACACTTTATAATGTTATAGTCTTAGGTTTCTTCTTTCTATACAGTGACTCATAGAATTTAATTTTTGTTTTACCCATTTGATTTTTAAGTCATCTTGGGGGAAAAATCAGTTACAAACCAAAAGTACAATAATAGATAATTTTGTATTTACCTATGTAGTTACCTTTGCCAATTCTTTATATCTTCTTATGATCTCAAGTTACCGTCAACTGCTTTTATTTCAGCCTAAAGTCCTCCTTTCTAATATCTCCTTAAGGTCAAGACTTCTGGTATAGAAATCTTTCTACTTTGCTTATATGGAAATATGTCAATATCTCTTTCACTGGTGAAGCATAATTTTGCCAGATATCAATTTATGGTTGACAGCTTTGTTCTTTAAGAACTTGAAGTATATCATCCTATTGCCTTTTGGAAATCATGGTACTTTATGAGATATAAGCCCCATATCATATTGGGAATCAATTGTATGTGAAAAGTTGTTTCTCTCTCCTTTCTTTCACAGTTCTCTCTTGTCTTTGGATTTTCAGTTTACTTGTATTTCTCTTGGTGTGGCCCTTTCAGTTCATTTTGCTTGGAGATTGTTGAGCTACTTGGATGTGTATGTTCATATTTAGTCCAATGTGGAGAGTTTTCAGCAAATATTTCTTCAAATAAAGTTTTGAGTTTCTCTCTCTCTTTTGTATTGTGACTAGAATTATGCATGTGGTGCTACACTTGATATTGTCCTACAGGTTCTTTGAGGCTCTGATTCTTTAAAAAAAAATTTATTTTATAGATACATATTATTAAAGCATACAATTCATCCAAAATGTACAATCAATGATATTTGGTATAATCACAGAGTTGTGCATTCATCACTTCATTCACTATTAGAGAATTTTCATTATTTCAATAATAATAATAAACAAAAAACAGACAAACAAACCAGAAAATTCCTCAACTCTCAATCTCTCTATGCTTCCTCCACTGTGAATAGCTTCTGTTTCTGGTTAGTCTATCCAAACTAGCCAGTATATAATCAATGGCTTTTAGTATATTCACAATGTTCCATATTTATCATCTCCAAAATTTTAGAACTATTTCATTACTCCAAAAAGAAAGACTCCATACCCCTTAGCATTCCTTCCTCAGACCTACATAACCACTAATCACATTTCATCTCTATAAATTGATTTATATTTACATTTTGTATAAACGGAATCATACAATGTGTAGCACTCTGTTTTCTGATCTCCCACATTTAGTATAATGTTTTGTTTTTTGTCTGATATTAACATTGTGTATTATTAACTTACATTTGTTCAGCTTCAAAGAAAAATGATCTTATATATGCAATTCTACCCATATTCATATTTCACATAATATAATTATATTTCACATGATATATTTAATTCATAATATGGCAATCATACAATATTAGTCCTTTTGTGTCTGGCTTGCTTCACTCAACATAATGTCCTCCAGGTATATCCATGTTATTATATGTTTCATGATTTCATTTCTTCTTACTGCTGCATACTATTCCATCATGTGTATATTCCACAGTTTATCCATTCATCAGTTGATGGACACCTGGGTTGTTTCCAACTTTTGGCTACCATGAATAATGCTGTTATGACCATCAGTGTGCCGATGTCTATTAGTGTCACTGCTCTCAGTAATTCTGGGTATATTCCTAGTAATGGTATTGCTAAGTCTCATGGAAAGTCTATATTCAACTTCCTTAGGAAATGCCAAACAGACCTTCACAGTGGCTGTACCATTCTACATTCCCACCAATAGTGAATAAGCATTCCTATCTCTCCACATTCTCTCTAACATTTACAGTTTTCTGATTTTTTAATAGCAGCCAGTCTAATAGGTGTGAACTAATATCTCATAGTTTTGATTTCCATTTCTTTATTCTCTAGTGATGTTGAGCATTTTTTCCTGTGTTTCTTCCCCATTTGTGTTTCTTCTTTGGACAGTTGTCTTTTCAAATCTTTTGCCTAATTTTTAAATGGATATTTTGTCTTTTTATAGTTGAGTTGTGTGATCTCCTTATATATCATGAATATTAAACTCTTATCAGATATGTAATTGCCAAATATTTTCTCCCATTGAGTCAGCTGCCTTTTCACCACTTTGTCAAAGTCCTTTGAGGTGCAAAAGTGTTGAATTTTGAGGTGGTCCCATTTATCTATTTTTTTCTTTTGTTGCACATGCTTTGAGCATAAGGTTTAAGAAACTACTGCCTACCACAAGATCTTGAAGATGTTTTCCTACATTTTCTTCAAGGAGTTTTATGGCTGTTGCTTTTATATTTAGGTCCTTGATCCATTTTGAATTAATTTTTATATAAGGTGTGAGATAGGGTTCTTCTTTCTTTCTTTTGGATATGGCTATCTAGTTCTCCCAGCACCATTTGTTGACTAGACTGTTCTGGTCCAGCTGGGTAGGCTTAACAGCCTTGTCAAAAATCATTTGACTATAGATGTGAGGGTCAATTTCTGAGTTCTTGATTTTGTTCCATTGGCCAATCTGTCATTATGCCAGTACCATGCTGTTTTATGCACTATAGCTAAGTAATATACATTAAAGTCAGGAAATGAGAATCCTTCAAATTCATTCTTCTTTTTTGAGATATTTTTGGCTATTCAGGGTCCCTTACCCTGAATTAACTTGGTTATTAGCTTCTCAATTTCTGAAAAAAGGTGGCTGGCATTTCTATTGGGATTGTGTTGAATTTGTAAATCAGTTTGGGTAGATGAAACACAGGATGCCAAGCCCAGGGAGGTTGACTGAATGTTTCAATATTCCAAAGAAACCACATGGGAGGCTGGCAGGAGTAGACATGCTTTTAAAACTTACAGAACCCTATAGTGGCTGGCTGGAAGGTACCATGCCACCCTTCAGGGGGTATGGGTTTATAAAGCTATTACAGTGTTTGTGGGGAGGCACAGTGACTGGAACAGCTACAGAAATGCTAAAGACATATGCTTGTGCATGCAATTCTCAGAACATTCTCACCACATACTTTCTTTTATCTTCAAGGACTGGACTTCTGAGAAGTTCAGCCTGTCCCTTTCCTTCAGTTCTAACCAATAGGAAGGAGGAGAGGGAATGGTCATTCATGTTAACCCCTTAGTCCACCCCCAATGCCCTTTCCACCTTCCATTCTACATGTAGGTCATCCACATTACCGCCTGAGCAGTTAGAGCATTAGAACATTGCATTTAGATTTCATAGCAACAGTATCAAATGCAACAACCAAAAAGTAAAATAGAATGCATCCTATAATTATAATTATAGCTTGAAAAATATTATGGGAGTTATTAGAAATATATACACAACATTGAACATTAATGCTTAACAGTGAAACTACACAATTTAGGGAATAACTATCCCATATTACAGATTTCCTTCTGTTGTTTCATACAGACATGGGCAAAATTTTCATTAGTAGATAAATAAGAACCAGGTAGGGGGGCTTTATGAGGAGGCTTCTAGTACTATATATTTTCCCCTTCTAAACATTCTGAGTTTTTTTTCAGTGGCATTAAAAACTAGTTTATCCATAAGAAGAAGTCACATAGATACACATAGAGCCCCAGCAGGAATAGGAGATCCCGGATTATTAATAAATATTTTAATGGCTTTTTTTTTTAATAAACTGTGGTCTTATAACAATCTTTGGGTGACTCCTATTTCCCAAGGGCTTAAGATTTCAAACAAGTGGGCTGCATAGGCTAGTACCATGGTCAAAAGACTTCATTTTCCCCAGTTTGTATAGTTTGAGGCATAGGCAACAATAGATTATTATTATTACTTCCCTTTTTAGACTATAAGGGAACTTAAATGAATTAAGCCTGGCTACAGCCTCTTAGTCCATTGTTGTAAAGATCCACTATCACCTTTTATTTGTTTCTTTAAAAGGCCATTCATCCTTTCCATAAAATGTCCAAACAGTATCCTGGTCCATTGCCCAAGACCACATCAGATGACAGGTAAATGGAGTCCTTCAGTCACTATCAACTTGAACTGGTAACCCATATAGGGCACTCACATTTTATAGGCAGTGAATAGTAGCCAGCTGATTATGAGAATTCTGTGATGGTGTATGTGGCATTGAAAACATACTTTGCCCCTTCTGAGAGAGGTAGGGGACCAATGTAATCCACTTGCCATCATGCCAATGGAGTCTGCACTAAGCCAATATGTCCCATCCACTGAAGTAATTGTCATTCATCAGAGTGAGCATGATGGACACTCATGGGTGATGACTATGACCTGCTGGCAAATAACAATCATCTGGAAGTGCTGTCACAGGGTCTGTTAACCACAATGTCCACTTTTTCTGTGGAGTCACTTTACTACTTTTCAGGTCTCAGTGGTATGGCTCCAGATCTTCATGAATGTATTTGCATCAACATTCTCAAGATGGGTGTTAGTGGATTGGGCAGGGACATGATAGACAGTTACCTGTTGCTGCTGGCAGATGTCCTTCTATAGATTTCTTCCCCACAGAGTGTGGTTCACAACAACACATTGTCCCTGTCTTGTTTTTACTATCTGCAATCCACAACTGGATGGGAATGGCAGTCTTCAGAGTAATTGGACATTCCTGGGTTAAGCCCTCTACTTGCAACAGGGCATAGCATAATGAACACAGTTTTTTTTAAAAGGGGCTATAACATAATTTGCCCCCCTTTCACAATTGGGACCAAAACACAAGGGGTGTTTGTTTAGAGTATTACCTTTGCCAAAAATGTCACCCAAAGTCAATATTGGTGCTTACTACATCCAATTTACAGGGTAAGTCAGGATCCACCCCCCCCTTACTGTTTAAACTTGTGCTAGTGCCCTCTATTCTTTAAAATTAGCTTGCTGGAGGTTCTCCTATTCCCATGAATGACCTTTCTTGATTAACACATACAATGGTTTTAATACCTGTTCAAATTTCTCAAAGAGCTTGAGCAATATCGGTGTTAGTTTATCTTTGAATGATTGGTAGTATTCACCTGTGAAGCTACCTGGTCCAGGGCTTTTCATCTTTGGGAAGATTTTATATTTTATTTTATCCTTTTTTATTTTTTAAGATATTTAGATTACATAAATGTTACATAAAAAATATAGGGGATTCCAAAATGGCCTGCTCTCCACATGTCCCACACTTTCCCACATTAACAACATCACTCATTAGTGTGGTACATTCATTGCAATTGATGAACACATTTTGGAGCATCACCACTAAGCATGGGTTACAGTTTACATTGTAGTTTACACTCTCCTACACAATTTTGTAAGTTATGACAAGATATATAATGGCCTGTATCTATCCTTCAGAACAATTCCCAAGTCCTGAAAATGCCCCCATATTACACCTCTTTTTCCCTTGCACTGCCCTTAGAAACTCTAGTGGCCACTGCCTCCACATCAATGATATAGTTTTTTCCTTTGCTAAAATCACTATGAGTCTATACTAGAATACCAGTAAGTCTAATTTAGTCCATAATTTGTTCCCCAATCCTGAGGATTCTGGGATTGTGATGTCCACTCCTCTTCTAATTGAGAGGAGTCTTCTATCCCATAGAGCCAATGGATGGGACTCTCTTGTTTGTAGTTGTAGACACTCTCAGTTCCTTGGTATGATGGTTGCCCATCATCACCTCCTTCTTAGTTGTCCTGGGTAAGACCAATGAACTGGAGAGTAGGTGTTGCAACTCCATTGAGATTCAGTACCCAGCTGGCAAATGGACACCCCAAAGTTTTAAGTCTCTTTGATCTACACTGACCAACTCTAATACTAATTACAGGTTCAAATAAAAGGACAGAAGAGCCATGTGTAGAGAAACCACAGTGGAGTCTAACTCTGTCACACTGGTGAGCATAAATTCCAAAGTAGGGCACATTGGCAAGGCACATAACTCTTGAGCTATCTGCAATGACTACAGTGCCTGGATGTCCCCAGAACCCTCAGGAGCCCTGCTATTTGGGGTAGTATCTACTTTGGCATTCAATGAGATCCTGCTGAGTAGTGTGTAAGTGTAACCTCTGGGATGACCTCCAAGCTCACTTTGAAGTCTCTTAGCAAAATAAACTCATTTGTCTTTACCTTTTTCCCCCTTTGGTCAAGGTCTTTTTTGGATATGTGGATGATACATTTGTTACAACTGATGTACAAATATTAAAACATAGCTACTAACCATGGTCAACACTTAACATTATGGTTTACAATTTGGGCCATACATTTTTATAAATTTTGATGAATTTTAACATGGCCTGTATTCATCACAGCAAAATCATGTAGAACACTTCTATCATCCCCAAAATGCCCCTGTTCCATCTATTCTACTCCTCCCTCTCCCTCCCCTTGGGCACATGGCAACCACCAGTCTTCACTCCTTGAAGGACAAGATTCATAGTTGCTTTCAGCAACACTTAGGGCTTGACACACTAGTATGTCCTCCCCTATTAGGCACCACCCATGTTGTTGGGAGTCTCCCACCACTCTATTTCAGAATATTCTGGGTCTCCCCAGGATGGAATCTGCCATCTTCCCACTTATTATGTGGGTGTCCACCCACTGATGGTATTCCTCTCTCATTCTTTTGGATATGGATATCCAGTTCTCCAAGCACTATTTGTTGAAGAAACCATTCTTTCCTAGTTAAATGAGATTAATGGCCTTGTTGAATATCAGTTGACTGTATATGTGAGGATCTATATAAGAATTCTCAATTCAGTTCCTTGGTCAGTATATTTATCCTCATGCCAATGCCATCCCGTTTTGACCACTGTAGCTCTTAAGTATGTTTTAAAGTCAGGTAGGGTGATTACTCCAATTTTGTTTTTCTTTTTCAATATGTTTTGGCTATTCATGGCCTCTTACCTTTCCAAATAAATTTCATAGTTTTTCCAATTCAGAAAAAAATGCTGTGGTAATTTTTTATTTGGATTGCATTAATTATGTAGATCAGTTTGGGCAAGATAGACATCTTAATGGTGTTTAGTCTTCTTATTCATGAACAGGAAATATTCTTCCATTTATTTGTCTTTTTTTTTTTTCAAGAGTGTTGTGTAGTTTTCTGCATAAAAGACATATAAATCTTTAGTTAAATTTATTCCTAGTTATTTGATTCTTTTAGTTGCTATTGTAAATGGGATTTTTTTCTTGATTTCTTCCTCAGATTGCTCATTATTCATATATTATTCATAATCTTTCTCTTTCTCTCTGATATTTGTCATTCTGAATAGTAGATGTCTCAGGGTAGAAATGCTACTGATTTTTCACTTTCATTTTATGACCTGTGACTTTTCTAAAATCATTTATAAACTCTAGAAATTTTGTTGTATATTTCTCAGGGCTTTCCATGCATAGGATCATGTCATTCGCAATTACTGAAGTTTTTACTACTTCTTTTCCAATTTGGATGTCTTTTATATATTTTTTTGCCTAAGTGCTTGAGCAAGTAATTCTAACACAATGTTAAATAGAAGCAGTGAAAGTAGGTTTCCTTATCTTGTTCATGATCCTAGAGGAAAAGGTATTTGGATTTCACCATTATATATGAGTTAGCTGTGGGTTTTTCATGCATATCCTTTTTCATATTGAGGAAGTTTCCATCTATTCTATCTTTTGTAGTATTTTTATCAGGAAAAGGTGGTGCATTTTGTTGAATATTTTTTTTTTCTCTATCTATAGAGATGATCAAGTAGTTTTTATTATTTTGATCTGTTTATGTGGTGAATTACATTGCTTTTCTTATGTTGAACTATCATCACATACTTGGGATGAAACTCAATTTGTCATGGTGTATAATTGTTTAGATGTGTTGTTGAATATGATTAGCAAGTCTTTTGTTGAGGATTTTAGCATCCAGTTTCATTAGAAATATTGATCTATGGTTTTCCTTGCTTGTGGTATCTTTGTTTTGCTTTGGTATTAGGATGATGTTGGCATCATAGAATGAGATAAGCAATGTTCCCTTCACTTCTATTTTTCAGAAGAGTTTAAGCAGGATGGGTGCTAATTTTTTCTGGAATGTTTGGTAGAATTCACTTGTGAAGCCATCTGGTTCTGGGATCTTCTTAGAGGGAGGATTTTTGATGACAAATTCTATCCTGTTACTTGTTATTTGTCTCTTGATTACATCAATTTTTTCTTTTCACAATGTAGAGTGCTTGTGAGTTCCTACAAATTTGTCCATTTCCTCTAAATTATCCATCTTTTTGGCATATAATTTTTCAAAGTATCCTCTTATGATACTCTTTATTTTTGTGGGGCCAGTGGTGATATCCCTTTCCTCATTTCTTATTTTATGCATTTGCATCTTTTCTCTCTTTTTCTATGTTAGTCTAGCTAACGGTCTGTCAATTTTATTAATCTTCTCAAAGAACCAGCATTTGGCTTTGGTTATTTTTTTTCTAGTTCTTTCTTGTTTTCTAATTCACTTAGTTCTGTTCTAATCTTTGTTATTTCTTTCTTTCTACTTTCTTTGGGGTTAGTTTTTTGTTCTTTTTCTAATTCCTCTAGGTTTGCTGTTAGATCTTTGATTTTAGCTTTTTTTTTTTTTTCATTTTTAATATAGACATTTATGGCTATGAATTTCACTCTCAGTACACCTTTTGCTGCATCCCATAGGTTTTGATATGTTGTGTTGTCATTTTCATTCATTTCAAGGTAGTTAGTGACTTCTTTTGAGAGTTCCTCCTCAACATTGTTTGTTTAAGAGTGTTTTGTTTAACTTACACATCTTTGTGTGAATCTGGTTCTCTGATGCATACTGATTTCCAGCTTCATTCTATTGTGGTCAGAGAAATTATTTTGTATAATTTCAAATTTTCTGAGTTCATTGAGAATTGTTCTGTGGCCTAGAATGTGATCTATCTTGGAAAATGATCCATGAGAATGTATATCCCACTGTATTGGGGTGTAATGTTCTGTTTATGTCTGTTAGGTCCAGATCCTCTAAAGTAATATTCAAATTCTTTGTTTCTTTATTGATTCTCTGTTGAGATGTTCTGTCTAGTGGTGATAATGGTCTATTAAAGTTCCCCAGTATAATTGTAAAGACATATATTTCTCCACTTAATTTTTCCTGTGTTTACTTCATGTATTTTGAGGTACCCTGGTTAGGTGTGTGTTTATGCTTGTTCTTTCTTCATGATGGATTATCCCTTTTATAATATATAGTGTCTTTCTTTGTCTCTTACAATAGTTTTGCATTTAGAGTCTATTTTGTCCAATATTAGTATAGCTGCTCCCAACCATTTTTGGCTATTTTTTTGCTTGTAAAATTGTTTTCCAACCATTCACTTTCAGCTTCCTTGCATCCATGGGTTTAAGGTGAGTTTCTTGTAGGCAGTATATAGATGGGTCACATTCACTTATCTCTTCTGCTAATCTGTTTCTCATGACTGGTGATTTTAATTTATTAATATTCAATGTTATCACTGTCAAAGAAATACATTAGTCATATTTTCTTTAGGTTTATGTATGCCACATATTGTTTTTATTTCTCCTTTTATCTTTTTAGTTGTTCTTACACTCTTCAACTCTCTCTCTCTCTCTTGCTTTTTCCTTTCTATCTGCAGAACTCCCTTTAGTATTTTTTGAAAAGCAGGTTTCATATTGACATGCTTTCAATTTCTGTTCATCTGTGAATATTTTGAACTCTCTCTCATTTTTGAATACCAGCTTTCCTGGATAGAGAATTCTTGGTTGGAAGTTTTTTTTCTTTAACCTTAACTATGTCATACCACTCCCTTCTTGCCTCCATGGTTTCAGATGAGAAATAAGCACTTAGTCTTATAGAGCTTCTCTTGTATGTGATGTTTCTTTATGCTCTTTCTGCTTTCAGTATTGTCTTTTTTTCTTGAGCACTGGACAATTTCACAGGTATATGTCTTGTGGTAAGGCTATTAGGATTTATATTGTTTGAGGTGCACTGCACTTTCTGGGCATGTACACCCATCTCCCTCAATAGGGGTGGGAAGTTTTCAGTCATTATTTCCTCCAACAATCCATCTGTTCCCTTTCCTTTCTCTTCTCCCTCTGGGATTCCTATAAGAGTATGTCTATTCATTTTGTGTTGTCATTCAAATCCCTAAGTCCCTGCTGGATTAATTCTATCTTTTTATCTATTTGTTCTACTATCTGTTTGATTTCAGCTATATTGTCTTCCACATCGCTGATTCTTTCTCTGCCTGTTCAAATCAACCATTATGTGTTTCCAGTGTATTTTTTATTTCTTAGATCGTGCCACTCATCACCATCATATCATGATCTTTTTATGTATGTTTACAATCTCTTCAGTAAGTTCTCCCAGTGTCATCTTAATATCCTTAATCTCTTTCTTCATTTCATTAAGTTTTTTCATGATATTTGTTTGGAAATCTCTAATTACTCATTCCAACTTCTGTATCTCCTGCTAGTTTTCAGTTTGTCTGTTGGATTGGGCCATGTCTTCCTGTTTCTTAGCATGGCTTGTAATTTTTTGTTGGTGTCTAAGCATCTGTTTATCTTGATGCATTGATTCAGTTGATTATCTTCTCTCTCTATTCTCTGGTTTTATTTTGTTTTTGTATTTGTGTGTGTGGTAAGGCTTCACTTTGACACTTCATTCCTCTTATTCTATTTCCTTGTTGTCATCTATGTTTCCTTGAACAAAAAATTAGGACATGAGAAAAGGAAAGAGATAGAAAGAGAAAAATAATAATAGTAATAATAATAGTACAAGGTAGGAGAGTAACTATACAAGACCTACAAAAGTGAAAAATTAACGTATGTACAGTGGAATAAGATTATAAAAGTGGAACAGAAACAATGAAACAAGAAACAGAATAGAGAAAAATATGTATAATGAATTACAAGGCTAGAATGGCACAAAGAGGGGAAAAGAAAAAAGAAAAGAGAGGAATAAAAAAGAAGCAAAAAGGTAAGAAAACAGAAAAAAAGGAGAGAGAAATAAAAACAAGAAAAATTGAAGCCAAAAAAAGAGGTGGAATGAAAGAATAACAGTAAAGAGAAGATATAAAACTGAAGGAGAGAAAAGAAATAGCATAGGTAGAGAACATGGTAAATGAAAGATAAAAAGAAAAAAACCAAACAGAGAAAAAAAGAAAGGGGAAACAGAGAAAACTAAAAACAAGACAACAATGACTCATTTAAAAAGAGGAGAAAGAGGAAAGAAAGAAAAAAAAAAACCAAACATAAAAATGAGAAAAACAGCCTTCTCTCTTAGACCCCTAAGGTTCTTCTCAGGCTGACCATATTCATCAATCAATCACCCTGCCTGTCCTCTGAAGGTTTTGAACTGGGTTTTAGTGAGTAAAGTAACAAAAATTAAAAAGGAAGCATTCTTTTTCTTAAAAAAAAAAAAAAAATCCAAGGAAAGCTAATACAACAAGAATGTCTATATGTTCCCTGTCATAAAGTTTCAGGTGGATGCCTAATAACCTGGTGGATCACTTTTCTAAGAGCTGGGAGTCTAACCAGGGATCTTGTATATGCTAGCCAGGAATTCTCCTACTGAGATATTCCATCTCCTTGGGTTAATTTACCTTTCTGAAGGCTACCTACCCCTTTTCCCTTTGGCAGGTTAGATTGCCTGCAGTTCATGGGAGTCCTGCTAATCAGCCGCCGGTCTCTGCCTCCTCACAATGAAATTCCTCTCTTTACCTAGGAGGCTGGATGTGACAGCCAGCCTGAGGAGATCCCCTCCCTTCTCCCTAT
>JAKSZT010038566.1:0-15119 GCA_026826555.1 Tolypeutes matacus
TTATTTAGCATCTGTGTAGTGGAGTCTCCAACGAAGAGAGAGAATGGAGTAAAAGCAATAACTGAAGAAATAATGGCATAGGATATACCCAAACTGACAAATGATATCAAGTCACATATTCAGGAAACACTAAAAAGCCAAGTAAGATAGATACAAATAAAAACACAAACACATACCTATTCACAGTTATAGAACTGCTGAAATACAAAGACCAGATGAAAATCTGAGAAATAGGCAGATGTAAAAAGATGCGTTATTTTCAAAGGTGCAGTAATATGGCTGTGACATGACCTCTCCCAGTAATAAAAAGACACTACAGATAAACAAAACCAAAGAGAATTCTAGGCCCCGCAAGCTTGTGAGCTGCCAGGCTCCGTCCGTGGTGCACTGTCAATCCTCGTGCATGTGTATGCAGCCAAGCCCTGTTAGCAAGTGAGCCATCAGGCCCCAACCACGAGTTCGCCACGCGACCTGCGAGCAGGTACGCCGTCAGGCCCCCTGAAGGGTGTGCAGCCAGGCGTGCAATCAGGTGAGCCGCCAGGCCCCGTTCCTGTGTGCGCCACCGGACCTCACGGGCATGTTAGCTGTCAGGCCCCGCAAGCGGGTCAGCCGTTAGGACACATCCACGACTGCATCATCATGCCCTGTGAGCAGGTGTACCCTCACGCCACGTCAGCAGGTGTGTCGTTATGCCCCACGCACAGGTGCACGGCTATGCCGCACGACTGGGTGATTCATCAGGACCCTTTCGCAGGTACACCGCTAGGCCAATTGAATGTGTGAGCTGCCAGGCCCTGTTCTCAGGTGCGTTCCAGGCCCTGCTTTCGGGTGAACTGTCCATCCCCGTACACTTGGGCACCGCCTGGGCCCATGAGCAGGTGAGCAGTCAGTTTCTGTTCATGGTTGCAGCACCTGGCCCCACGAACAGGTGAAAATCAGGCTCCAACCATGGGTGCGCCGTGAGGACCTGCAAGCGGTGAGTCACAAGGCCCCTAGAGTAGGCGCGATGCCACTGGCCAGAGACCAATGCACTAAGTGCAAAGAGAGCAGGCACTGGAAAAAGGAGTGCCCCCAGAAGTCTCAGACACCAAGAGGA
Organism: Tolypeutes matacus; assembly: GCA_026826555.1. Classification (NCBI taxonomy): domain Eukaryota; kingdom Metazoa; phylum Chordata; class Mammalia; order Cingulata; family Chlamyphoridae; genus Tolypeutes; species Tolypeutes matacus. The sequence continues at coordinate 1,097 of JAKSZT010038566.1, forward strand.
AGCTCCCCTTAAGGAAAATACAGACCTGAGCCCGAATAATATCAGATCGGGCTGGCAGGACTCTACCCTGAATTGGGGGACGGGGCTCACTGGATCTTGGCCCCCTGAGCCCATGGTCAAATTACAAGTCAGGGGCCAGACAATGACTTTCATGGTGGACACTGAACATTCTGTAGTTAACAACCCCCGTCGCCCCCTTTAGTGGAAAGACCGCTAATGTCATAGGGGCGTTGGAGACCCCATTAGCAAGGAGAATCTGAATTACAGATGCTCCTCTGAGAGACGCAGAGTCCACCCTGGCCTCAGGACTAGAGCAGGCCCCTACTGCTGTCCTAGACTCGGAGTATTGGGCTCAGGTGGCGGCACCGGAAGCTAAGACTAACTGGGACTTTACACTGAATAGGGACTGGCTGTGCTTCAACTATATTGGGAAGCGCTCCCCTGAAGGTTTCAAAAAGGGGGTAAATGACCCACGAATGCCGTTTTCGTGGCACAAGCAGTGGCAGACATCAAAAAAAACTTCAAAGGTTGGAAGGATTCACGGGCATGAACATCTCTCAACAGCTAGAGCTCGCCAAAAAAGTGTTCGTCAATCGAAACGAAGTTGCCGAGAGGAAGCACCCCTAAAGGAGAATACCGACCAGAGCCCCAAGACCACCTGGTCGGGCTGGCAGGACTCAACCCTGAATAGGGGTAGCCGGGCTCACTGGAACTTGGCCCCCAAAAGCCCATGGTCAAATTACAAGTCGGAGAAGTCCAACAGGGGGCTTTTCAAGACATCAAGAAATAAGTCAGCCAAGCCCCCGCCTTGGGACTTCCAAATGTGACTGGAGACCTTAACCTGTTTGTACATGAAAAAACAAAGTAGCACAGGCCTCAAAGTTCAGGGTAAGTTGAGTGCATGAATCGAACCCTCACAGCAACCCTAGCAAAGTTTTGCCAGGAAACTGGTCCCCCCTGGGTAGATTTATTCCCTTTGGCCCTTCTCCGAGTTAGGTGCAACCCAGGACCCACAGGCTACTCTCCTTTTGAAATTCTGTTTGGTCAGCCACCCCCAATCATTCAGGCGATCAGAGGAAGTCTAGGATTCCTGGGGAGGTCAACCTATTTTCCACTCTCCAGCAGCTTGGAAGAACTCTAGTTGAAATACATAAAACTGTCCTGTCCCAAAACCTCATCCCCTTGGGATACCCGTGCACCATCATCAGCCAGGGGACCAGATCCGGGTCAAAGACTGGAGGAAAGAACCCCTCCAGCCTTCCTGGACTGGTCCACATACTGGAATCCTTGTAACTCCCACTGCGATTAAAGTTGCAGGTATCACCCCCTGGATTCATCATTCCAGGGTCAAGAAGGCCCATCACGATAAGGAGCAGAACAGCTGGGCAGCACAACCCGTACCAAACCACCCCCTGAGAGTGTGAGTCACCCGAGATCCTCGAGCACAAACCCCGCCAGCTGAAGAGACTCGAGCTCCTGGTGGGGCCTGTGTTTACGCAAACTGATCACCTTGGTGTTTGGAATTGGGCTTGGGGCTGTGGACTCGCAGCCAACTGGACTTTTGTGTATAGAACCCTAATTGCTATAGCATACTGGTACATAGTAGGATGTTTCTGTGTCTTAGGCTGTTTTTCCTATTCTCCTTCAGGTCTGACGCCATTTCCCAGCCCGGCTCCAGTTCTTACAAGACTGCCCCTCTCTCAGCAACAGATAGGTTGAAACGGCTTACAGGGAAATACCAACCATCCTCTTCCTTGACCCACCTTACTCATATGGTGGCAAAATGTTATAAGTTATCCGAAGGCTCGGTTTGTGAGGAGAGGGGGGACATGTATCTTCCTGGGGGAAGAGTGCTGTTATTATGTTAATGAGACAGAAAGAGTCACTACCAAAGTGAAAGAAATTAGAGATCAAATCCAAAAGAGAAAAATCCACTTAAACGAATTCTGGGGCTGGAACCTCGGACAGTGGACCTCTTGGCTTCTACCCCTGGCTGGACCCCTATTCGTCTTGCACATAGCAGTGATCTTTGGCCCATGCCTGATCAATGCACTCAGCAGATTCTTGAAACAATGATATCACGCATAACTACAACCAAGATTCTAGCCCTAAGGAGATACCATCCCCTGAGTACAGATGATGCCCTATGGGAATTTTAAGGGCATCAGAGGGGGGAAATAATAAGGAAAATCACTGCAGCCTTACCCCTCCCCCTTTTCCTCACAAGAATCTCCCGCCTTAGAACTGAAACTTACACTTCTGGCTCTGTAACCCTGCCTGTTTGATTTCATAACCTGCACTTCTGCTTCTGTAACAAGCTTGCTTAGTTACCTAAGGTAATGGAAAAATTCCACCCACCAAATCGCTAGCCAATGAGCGGGAGCCTGCAGACCCCAGTAAAAAATCCAGAGAACTGGGGCTGTGGCCAAGAATTTGGAAACCGAATGTTCGTCTCGGCCTGCGCATGAAATAAAGCCTGGCTCCTCAGTTTGGGTTTCTCATCTGACAGCCGCAACTTGATAAAGGTTTAATATGCAGACTAGCTGTTTATATACCCCATCTTAACACAAAAAAACAAAGAACCCAATTGAAAAATGGACAAAGGACTTGACTGAACACTTCACCAAATATATATACAAATATCTAATAAGCATATGAAATGGTACTCACCTCATTAGCTGTTAGGGAAATGCAAATCAAAACCATCATGAAATACCACTTTATATCCATCAGGATGGCATTATTAAAAAAAAAACAAAAACAAAAAAAACAAGAAACAATAAAACAGGAAGTAACAGATGTTATGGGGGGGATGTGAAGAAATCCGGTACATATTTGATGGGATTGTAAAAGGGTGCAGCCATTGAGGAAAAGAGTTGGGAAGTTCTTGAACAAGTTAAATTTGGAACCTGATAAATTTCTCTAGGACTCAGAAATTCCACTCTTAGTTATATAAACCTAAAGAATTGAAAGCAGGGTCTCAAAGAGATATCTGTACACCAATGTTCATAGCAGCATTATCCACAGTGGCCAAAATTTGGAAGTAACACAAATGCGCATCAGTAGATGAATGGATACACAAAATGGGGTATATTTTATCAGCTATAAAATGGAATGAAATTCTGATACATGCTGTAACATGTATTGACCTTGAAATCATCATGGTGCAAGAAATAAGGCAGATACAAAAGGACAAAGCTTAAGCCTGTGACTCAGTAAAGCCCTCCATAATCTAATAGTCATTTAAATTTTTTAAAAAATAAGTTGGGATTCCTTAAATGATAAATAAACCTAGATTTTTAGAAAGGAGCTTTGCAGCAAAAAAGGAGAAAATGTAGCTCTGAGTTTCCTGTCAGAAAGGTCAAAAGGGGAGCCCAGGGCACAAAACTTATCCAATTCAATGCAGGATACAATTTGACTTGGAGAGAAAAAAAAGTCTTTCTTGGTACTCAGGGGAAAAAGATGTCTCAAAATGATGAGTGGAGTCGAGGTATTGTAGCAGTTTGGTAGTTTAATATAGTTATGAATTCTAAAAATAGAAATTGGATTATGTTTGTAAACTGGTCTGTTAACCTGGGCATGATTAAATTATGATTAGGGCATTGACTGGGCCCATTCAGTAGGACATTGAACCCCACCCCTTGGTGGCTGGGCCATCAAATATAAAAGGCATAGCAAACAACAGAGTTGGAGTATTTTTGATGTTGGAGTTTGATGCTGGAGCCCGGGGAAGCAAGCAGATGGAGTAGCTTGGTGGTGAGGGAGGAGAGAAGGCCCCAGTATAGGGACAAGCCATTTGTCTTAGAGTCTACAGCTGGCCTTGTGGGGGAAACAGAGGAGCAAAGCCCAGAGAGAAAAGGAGCCTTGGGAAGAGAAGAAACGAAGAAGCCTGAACCCTGGCAAATGTCGGCAGCTGCCTTGGTCCAAAACGTGGCAAAAGACGTTGGTGAAGGAAGAAACTTATGCTTTATGTCCTGGTAACTATAAGCTTCTACCACAAATAAATACCTTTTATAAAGACCAACAGATTTCTGGTATTTTGTATCAGCACCCCTGTTGCTGACTAATACAGGTATCTATTAAATTAAAATTGTGAAAACCTTAAATAGGCTGATGGCTTTTCTTGCTCAGGAATCAGAATCCCAGTTTTTTTGGGAGTTCTGGGTTATTCCCCAGAGTATTCCATGCTCCGCCAACAGCCTCCCGCCAGGGATATTCCCTGGGGTGGATACACCTGGTAAGCACCTGGCCAAATTGGACATTCACCCCTGACATCTTCAGGTGGACCAAGATCTCCTCCTTCATGTTTCCCCTGGATATCCTCCTGTTCTACTTGGTGTGGGGGATCATCTTGACAATATTTAGGATATCACAGTGATGACCTTCAGAACCAGCTCGATTGTGGACATATCATGTAAACAAGGCCATAATCTCCTCCTGGACAGATGCTGACAGAACTGCAAAAGGTGTGTGGGACTGAGCCCTTGGCAGGGAGCAGAAGATGGGAGGGTCCTAGCCACCTAGAGGTGAATAAGACAACAGACACCTGGTCCTGCTGTGAGCCCTGGTTTGGTTTCCAATCCCTCTTCCCTGACATTCCAGCTGATCACTTAACCTCCTTGACCTGCACTGTCCCTAACTATCAAAATATTATAAAGGCTCCTTGACTGAGCTTGAATCTGGGCCAAATACTAAGACTCTCTACATGCTGCAAACAGGGCCCAGGCCATGGGGGTACAAGGAGAAGAAGCAGATTAGTGGTTCTCAGCATGCAAATGCGTTGAGATTGGAGAGTGAATGTCATTAGGGTGAGGTTTCAGTTACGGGTGAAGACAGGTTCTGGACCAGACAGTGACCAAGGTTGTTCAATCTTACATGTACCTAAGACACTGAAATGCACACTACAACAGGATAATAATAAGTAAATAAGTTTAATATATACTTCAAAGGAAAAAATAAATGTAACCATGAAAAATAAAGAAGATGAAAAAAAATGTTGCAATGATGAACAAAATGGCCTTCTCAGGCTCAGGGAAGGAAGTCTCCTTCTCTTGGGCTGCCGGAAGATGTAATGGGTCTAAGTCTTCGTGCTGATGCAAAATACCAGAAATGGGTTGGTCTTTATAAAGTGTATTTGTTTGGGGTAGAAGTCCACAGTTACCAGGCCATAAAGCATAAGTTTCTTCCCTCACCAAAGTCCATTGCCACGTGTTGGACCAAGGCAGCTGCCGACGTTTGCCAGGGTTCAGGCTTCTTTGGTTTCTCTCTTCCCCGAGCTCCGTTTCTCTCCGGCTTAGATCTGCTGTTTCCTCCACAAGGTCAGCTGTAGACTATGAGGCTCTCTAAGCTTTGCTTCTCTCCACAAGGCCAGCTGTGCACTCTCAGGCGAATGGCTCGTCTGTATCTCGAGGCCTTCTCTCCTTCCTCACCAGAACTACAACATCAAAACTGCTTCAACACCATCCTTCGCTGTGTCTTTTATGTTCGATTCCCCTACCCACCAAGGGATGGGGCTCAAATCCTTACTGATGTTTCCCAGTTAACGTCCTAATCATAACTTAATCATGCCCAGATTAGTAGACCAGTTTACAAGCATGATCCAATATCTATTTTTGGAATTCATAATTACATCAAACTGCCCAACGGCTACAGATGTGAAAGTGTTAAACCTTGGGGGACCCATACAGAAGATTGAAAAGAGAAGATAACCAAATAGATGGTTGAGCTATTGTTTGTATGATCAATTTCTGAAAAATATCCATGTATGGTTAAGTCAGTGAGTTCCAAACTTATGACATCCAAGGAACCCTTATAAAAATTTTCTCCATTTATAGCCCATGACTATCTACCCTTTAGCACTCTAATCAGCATTTAGCTCTATGACTTCATCAACTTCCCGTCAGAGTTTCTGATTAGGAAACTGTATTAGTCAGCCAAACGGGTGCTGATGCAAAGTGCCAGAAATCTGTTGGCTTTTATAAAGGATATTTATTTTGGGTAAAAGCTTACAGTTACAAGGCCTTAAAGAGTCCAACTCAAGTTTACTCCCTTACAAAACTCTGTTGCAACATGTTGAAGCAAGATGGTGAGTGACATCTGCGAGGGTTCAGCCTTCCTCTGTCCTCTTAAGGTTCCATAGGCCCAGCTTCTTCTGATCTCAGCTATAGGCTGGCATAGGGTTCAGCTGCTCTGTTCTCTTTAGCTGCTAAATATTAGGTGAATGGCTTATCTCTCTTTTGTGTTTGCATCTCCTCCTATGTGTCTACTTCTGTGTTCTCCTTGATTGTCTGTTTATATAGCCCACGAAGAGGATGGGGACTTAAACTGAGTTATACTCTACTGATTGATTGTTTGAATTGGTTTGATTGGCTGAATCAAAGCCCTAATCTTAACATAATTTTATCAAAGACATCTCAGATGAATCTAATATAATCAAAGGATATTATGCCCATAGGAACAGACCAGTTTACAAATATAATCAATATCTCTTTTTGGAATTCATAAATAATATCAAACTGCTACAGAAACCATTGATGATAAAGCCATTGTTGATGGGAATGCACTAAATTCGTATGATTCCAGATGAAAGTAAATTGAGGCAGCCTCTGTTAACTAACCATGGTTCTACAGACAGTACAGTTCCACTGGGATTCTTTCAAACACTGGAGATAGATCTAGGACCTTGGGTGATTCCACTGAAGACCCAGATTTATTGCTATTTGTTGGGGTCACAAACCAGATAAAACACTGATATACTGTAGAAAATGTGAACAAACTCCATGTATTGGAATTATTCCTTCCCTACTTTATGATAATAATCAGGCCAAGCTTTGCCTCCAAGTAGCTCACCAGAATTGGCGGGCTCTTTTTCCCCTTTTTCCCCCTTTTCTCCATCAAAGCAGAAAGACATGATATATACACAGAGAGACAAATTAGGGCTTACAAAATGTATGCATAGAGTCAGAAAATCTGTTAATTAACATTTATAATCAAGACATAAGAATTAATTAGAGAAAAAAGTCAGTGTCAGCATAAATAGCTTGACATCGCAAAATAATCTTACTCTCAATTTAATTGCTTGTGTAATTTGGGTTAATTGCAGAGTAGAGGTTTGGTTATCATAATAAAACGTTCTTTTTGAAAAAATATAGTGATTAGGTTTAGCCAGAACATTTATAATACTTTAGATTGCAGGAGATGGTGAAAGTTTGCATTGCCATTGTTTGACATGTGGGACCTGATAATAGACAGACCTTGCTTGCTGTGTGACCACAGACAAGTCCGTAACATCCCTGAGTCTCATCCTTTTCATTCTCCTCTGCAAAGGTTTTTATTCTGGGGATTAAATGAGACTTGATGGGTAAAGTGCTTCCTTGGTGCCTGGCACATAGAAGGGAGTCTATGAAAAAGGACTGGTAGCTATGAAAAAGGTCCCCTTTCCTGAAGTATTCACCTTGCATTTAACTTTTTCATACCTGACTTCTACACTACATGAAGATGACCAATGCAGACAGCTGACACAATCTTAGCCTTGGGAACTCTTCTCTATCATCTCCTTTCGTTCATTTACTTCTTCCTCTGGGTAAATAAGTCATCCTGGTCGTGGTTGTTTTGGTCATTGTTAAGTTGGGTCAGTCCCTCTATTTAATAGGAAACTTTATATTGCAGAGTTTAAGGTGCTCTTCCCAGGAGATTGAATGCCAACAACAGGACCATACAAGGACATCAAGCAGAAGTTGCCTGAAGATCTAATGAGCTGAAAGAGGAAGCAGAGAATTCCCCATCAGCTGAGTTTCCAGGAGAAGGGGACCAGCTGGCAGGTCAGTATAGGAAGGCCTCTTCCAGCATCAGCTGGGTCAGCCAGGTAACTGTTGGTGGGGGTGAAACTTATTCCCCTCTCCTCAAGTGTCCAGAGAGGGGAGAGAAAAAGTACAGGAAGAACATGTCCACATCTCTCTCCCTCACTCCCCCACTGATTGATGAGTTTGGAATACCAATGCCTTGATGCCAAAGACCACCAGGAACACACCTGCAGTTAAACACATTGGGTTTATTACTTGTAGTGAGGAACGATGCATAGAATGAGGAACCATGGGGCACTTCTCTAAGAGGATGTTAGAAAAGACGCAAAGGATTTGGGCTTATGTTAGGTGATTTAGGGGAGGAATTAAGAAAGTGGACTTTGCTTTAGATTAGATGGTCTCAGAAAGTATGGCTAAGTATGATTGGACATCTCAATAAATCTTATTTATATGGAGGGTAGACTAGAGTGAAGCTAAATTATAATTAGTGAAGAAATGGCAATCATTCCTATCAGCGAGGATGGGGGAAGTCTGGTATTTAGTGATTTGGACAATATTCTTGCTTTTGTCTGTGTTCAGACTTGATTATGGAGTGGATTTGCTTTTGTCTTGATCCATCCTGGTCAGATTGACCTTGGCTGACCTTGAGTTTCTGAGAAAGTGTTTATGTTCAACAGGAGAACACCAAGGAACAGCTGATAACACCAGGCCAGCTCCTGGATGTCAGAGGCTGCTTGTCTCTTTCTTAAGGAGAAGGAACTAAAATGGTCCACCAGGAAACTTCTGGGATCTATGTTTTGAATGTACCTGGCCCTAGAAAGTTCCATTCGTACCTGTTGTCTGCCAAGCCTTACACTCGCCCGAGCAAGTGTAAAGTGTAAGGCTAGCAATCTGGGTGGGTAGGTTTCAATTCAAAGATGACATTGTAGGCAACCTATGGTGGCCATAATCTAAAGGCCTGCTTTTCAATCAGCTTTATCAGTAAAAAAAATAAATAAATAGGTGGGAAGAAAAATGCTTATCTCTGTTTCCTGTGCTTTAGTTTTCAATTGGTTCAGAACTCTAGAAGGAAGAGAGAGATGTTATACACTTACTCCCCATAAAACCCCAGGTCATCTCTGATGGGAGCAAGTTCCTCAGAGGGCAAGGAAAATCATTTGGAAATGTCGATTGGTTAGAGGATGAGATTGTTTTTGTGCAGCCTAGTGGTTCTCAAAGTGTGGCCCCTGGGCCAGTATCAATATCCCCTGGGAACTTGTTAGAAAAGCAGGTTTTCTGGCTCTACTCTAAACCTACTGAATCAGAAACTTTGGGTTAGATCTCAGAAAACCATGTTTAACAAACCCTCCAGAAGATTCTGATGCTTGCTCAAGTGTGAAAACAGCTGATATAGAGGAAAGAGCATCACTGGATCAGTAGCAAGAAAACAAAGGTCCCAGCCTTGCTTTTGACATGAGCTAGCTGTGCAGACACTCAGAGAAGCCTCAGTATTTTCATCTGTAAAATGGAAATAATCCCTAAATCCCAGGCTTCTGGTGGGGATGAGAGAGGAAAGGTAAGAGAAACATAATGGTTGCAAACTCTAGAAATGTCAAGCATAGCCAGTGAATTGGTTTAAGTTCTGTGTGGCTTAGTCGGTCTCACTCTGGTTCTAAGAATATAACACAAGGAAGTGGATGTGGCTCAAGCAATTGAGCTCCTGTCTACCATATAGGAGGTCCAAGGTTCGATTCCCGGGGCCTCCTGGTGAAAGGCAAGCTGGCCCGCACTGCGAGCTGGCTCACGTGGAGTGCTGGTGCAGCAAGATAACACAACAGAAAAAAAGACACAGAAAAGAGACAATAAGAGATGCAGCAGACCAGGGAGCTGAGGTGGCACAAGAGAGTGAGACCCTCTCTCCACTCCAGAAGGTCTCAGGATCAGTTTCTAATGCCACCTAAAGAGAAGACAAGGAGACACAGAAGAACACACAGAGAGCAGACAGCAGTGCAAAACAATGAGGGGGGCAGAGAGACATAGCACAAGTACTTTCTCACCATTAATAAACTATTGGAGGGGAGCGGATGTAGCTCAAGTGGTTGAGCACCTGCTTCCCATGTGCGAGGTCCTGAGTTCAATCCTTGGTACCTCCCTAAAATATAAAATAAAATAAGCTATTAGAATAATTAAGAGAAAGGCAGCTGTCATCCCTTACAACTTAGCCATCTTGTTCTTCTGTAAGATCCTCAACCCATCCCTCTCATATTTATCTTTTGCCAATATGCACACTATTTCATTTACTCAACAAATGACCTAAAGTGGCTGGACAGTAAAGGGTGGAAGGCACAGAGGCTGTCAAGGTCAGACACTGCAAAGAACCTTGCCCTCCACATCTAAAGGCTGAGCCTCTACCCTGCTGAACGTTAAGCATGGCATGGCAATATCTTGCCTGGGGACTGTTCAGAATAAAGTAATAGTATTATCTGGCATGGAGGTTTTTACATGCTCCAAAAGCGTAGAGCATAGGGAAAAGAGAACACAGGGGCACTCAAATTATTATGTTTGGAATTGAGTCAAGTGCCTAAACATCTGCTCATAAGCAGTGAGCAGATGAACTGGAGTGGGAGCTCTCTGAAAGAAGGTATGATATTTTATTTATGTCTGTATTTCCAGGATGGGTCCAGTTCCTGGCTCTCAATAAATGTGGAATTGGATAAGCAAATGTGTTTTTACATTTGGTAGTGGGGAAAAGTGTGGTCCATTTTCACAACTTACTTTGGAAGGGACACAATTCTGCAGAATGGTAATTATTTAAAATGGGCTTGTGTCGTTAAGTTGTCTGGGGTTCATCTCTGTAATTATCAGAGGGCCAAACAAATTGTAGCTGATCAACAGATGTTGATGGAGTGAACACAACCACTCACCAACATCTTTTAAATGAAGGACTTACGTGAATCTCACTGCAAAAACAGATACAGGGACTCGTGGTACTAGCAAAACATTTGATGTTGCCCACAACCTGCTTTTAACGTGTGCCCAGGTGGAGCCCTTTCCTCATTCCAAGGCTGTTGTAGATACTTACTGAGAATGTGTACCTTCTTCATGCTGTCCTGACTTTTCTCCAGATATCTGGAAATTGGCAGGGTGTGGCAGCAATTGGTAGGGCAGTTGGGACACCTTCAACGAATAGATAACATCAATCCTGATTCTGCCACTACAGACAAAAGAGGCCAGGAATTCCTTCTTCCCTGCCTCCTTCCTACCACCCTCTTTCCCCAGTGTTCTTTTCCTAGATTTGTAGAAAGGCTCCAAGAATTCACAGAAGGACTCACTCTCAATTATTTCCAGTCTACCCATATAGTTCTTCATATGGAGCCATCATGAGCTTTAGTCTATTACAAATGAAAAAAAAAAAAAAAAAAAAAAAGCCTATTTACTGGATGTGTGGTAGATTGCATTGGTAGTACCCCAGCAAAACACATTATTAATCCACTGTCTTGTAGGTGTGGACTTGTGTAAATAGAAACTTTTGCAGATGTTATTTTTAGTTAAGATGTGGTCCAACCAAATCAGGGTGGGTCTTTATCAGTATTACTGGAAGCCTTAGAAAGAGAACAAAGCAGAAGCCAGACGTCAGAGAGAGAGCCATGGGGAGGAGCCAAAAGCCAGAAGTCAGCAGAAACTGAAAGAGTAGAAAGGAGAGGGCATCGCCATGTGACAGGAGACAGAGACACAAGCCAAGGAAACCCAAGAATTGCTGGCAGCCAGCACCAGAATGCTAAAGACTCTAGGAAAGAGCAAACCTTGCAGATACTTTGATTTTGGACTTCTTCTAGCATCAAAACCATGAGCCAATAAATTCCCATTGTTTAAGCCAACCCACCATGTGGTATTTGTCATAGCAGCTCTGGCAAACTAAGACAGAGTGGGAGAACAAAAGGAAAGCATTATAATGGCACTGTACATGGTGTATGAGAGAAAGAGTGGAGTCAATTAAAACTGCTTACTAGGTACAGAGTTTTATTTTGGAGTGTTAGAAATGTTCTGGAGCTAAATAGAAGTGGTGGTTGCACACATTGTGAATGTACTAAATGTCATTGAACTGTTCACTTTAAAATGGTTAATGTTATGTTATATGAATTACACCTCAATAATTTTTTAAAGTGTGGGAAAGAATGTAGTTATTTTGGGGAAGAGCATTCTGTGGAGAGGAGACAGCCAGTGCAAAGGCCCTGAGGTAGGAACATACATGGTCTGTTTGGGGAACAAGAAAGTGGTAGATATCACTGAAGACGAAGAGGAAGCTGTGAGATACAGGGTCAGAGGTATTTGGAGAGAGATCATGTAAGTCTTTATAGGCATGGTAAAGTCTTTGAATGAGATAGGAAATTATTGGAACGTTTTGTGTAGATGTGTGATGTGAGCTGATGTATATTTCAGAAAGGTCATTGTTGCAGTTGGGCAGTTTGATATAATTATGAATTCCAAAAACATAATTAGATCATGCTTGTAAACTGATCTGTTAATCTGGGCATGATTAAGTTATGATGAGGGTGTTGACTGGGCCACGTCAGTAGGGTGTTGAGCCCCATCCCTTGGTGGGTGGGGAATCGAATGTAAAAGGCAAGGCAAAGAACAGAGTAGAAGCAGTTTTTGAGAAGTAGTTTGATGTTGGAGAAAAGGCCACAGGAGAAGAGAAGTGAGCCGTTTGCCTGATAGTCTACAGCTGACCTTGTGGAGGAACCAGAAGAGCTAAGGCCAGAGAGAAACGCAGCCCCAGGAAGAGAGGAACCCAAGAAGCCTGAACCCTGGCAAACGTCGGCAGCTGTCCTGCTCCAACACGTGGCAATGAACTTTGGTGAGAAGAAACTTAATGGTTTATGGCCTGCTATCTGTGGACTTCTACCCCAAATAAATACCTTTTATAAAGACCAACCCATTTTTGGTAATTCACATTAGCACCCCTTTGGCTGACTAATACAGTAATCCTAGGTTTGTGCAGAGAACAGATTATAGCAAGTTCAAAAAGTGGAAGCTGGGAGACCAGTGAAGATTCTATTGCAATTGTCCAGGTAAGAGATGATGAGTACATAGATCTGTGTGGGTAACAGTGGAAGGGTGAGAAGCAGTCAAGAATTTGAATGTTTTGAAGATTAAACCAACAATGCTTGCTAACAAATCCCAGGTGGTGTAGGGGAGAAAGAATAGAGTGAAGTAAAACTGCCTCTGCTCTGCTTCATAAAATATGTGTAGAGCGGCCTCCAGGCTGGCACAACCACAAGGTCCTGTCTTCCCCAGCCCAATCCCTGACAAGATTACCTATTGCAGTATCTGCAAGCCGCAAGCCTTGCAATAGCCTCGCCTATGCGGCATAATCTGCAGACCCAGGCCTGGCTGTGGCCGTGCCTACACAACCCCCTCCCCCGTTCCCCCCTTTCTTCCCTCTTTCCCTCTTCCTTGTCCCTTCTCACCAATCAGAGCTCTCGCCCCAGTTATTGCCTTATTTGGACAGCCTTGCTTCACCCCCTACCGATCCCAATTCTGCCCCTCTTCCCTAGCAACTACCAGCCACCCAATAGTGATCGCCGCCCCTAGCTGGAGAACCGCCCCGCTGCCTGCACTATATATATACGTTGCACCTCCCCAATAATCTCTCTTTCTCTCTTCTCTTCTTCCCCCGCGCTCAGAGGACTCGAGTCTTTTCTTACTTGTGCGATCATCACCAGATACCCCCCACACCCGAGCCGTGGAGACCAGGGAGCCCCCAACCTGATGCCGCTCCCTGAGAACCTCCTCACCCTCGCCGTTTTCGGAGTGCACGCCGAATGGCACAAGTTTTGCCTGTGTCGCCCCCGGGTCGCAGCTGGGCTAGCCATACCCTCAGCCCGGGAGACCAGCGACATTTGGCGCCCAACGTGGGGCACTGCCGGCGGGACCACTGCGGTCTTCAGGATCTGGTAAGAAAACATATGTACCTTGTCATTTTTCTATTGCTTCCCATCATTCTTCTCTTCATCTTTCGTATCTTGTTCCACTGCTTCCCTAACGCCTCTGAGACCCCGTTCCTGCCAACAATCTTTTCTCTCCTGCTGCTCATTCTCCTCCTATTTCGCCCCCGAATGTTGATACTCCTACCATCAAACATACTTTTCCACCTTTTAACCCGCCTCCCTATAATGTCACTGCTAAGACACCGCCCGCCACTCCAGCTATGGATGTTAACCCTTCAGTTCCAGCAGCTA
>JAKSZT010038569.1:0-15039 GCA_026826555.1 Tolypeutes matacus
TTTCAAAATACATACCAACATTTGCAAAATGATCTATAATTATATGCGCATATATGTGTATTTCCTATAAAAATTTTATTTATATATATATAAAAATATATTTTAATAGGTGCTTGGCTTCCCAAATCCACACTTATTATTTGTTATTGACTTGTGAAATAATGTATTTTAAAACATTTTATATCCAGTTTTAGTCAGCCAAAGGGGTGCTGATGCAAAATACCAGAAATCTCTTGGTCTTCATAAAGGGTATTTACATGGGGTAGAAGCTTCCAGTAACCTGGCCATAAAGCATAACTTTCTTCCTTAACCAGTCTGTTACCCTGTCTTGGAGCAAGACAGCTGCTGACATTTGCCAGGTTTCAGGTTTATTGTGTTCCTCTCTTCCCAGGGCTAGGTTACTCCCTGGGATCAGCTCCTCTGTTCCTTCCTCAAGGTCGGCTATAGTCTATGAGGCTCTCTAAGCTTTGCCTCTCTCCACAAGGCCAGCTGTCAACTGTCAGGTGAATGGCATGTCTCTTTACCCTGGGGCCTCCTGTCCTTGCTCATCAGAACTCCAACATCAAAAACTACTCCAATTCTGTCCATTCCCATGTCTTTTTATGTTTGAGATCCCACCCACTAATGGGTGGGACTCAAGTGCCCTACGGACTGTGTCCCAGTCAATGCCCTTATCATAACTTAATCATGCCCAGATTAACAGACCAGTTTACAAGCATCATCCCATAAACATTATTGGAATTCATAACAATATCAAACTTCTACATATCCAGTTACCCATCTTATGCTCTATATTATTTTAGGGTGTATTTGAACACTTTATTGATGTCCGAGGGCATGGATATCATTATTACTTTATCCATTAAATAATCATTTAGGTATATGAATTTAATTAACAGATATTGTTCTTCAATCCATCCTGAATCTTGACTCTTCTGAGAATATTTTTTTCTGCCTGAAGAATATTCTTTTACATTTCTTTTAAAGTGAGTTGCTTCTAGCCTACTTTATTAGTTTTTAATCATCTGTAAATGTATTTATTTCACTTCTTCCTGAAACATTGAGATGAATTAAACCTCAGGCCATCTATGATCTCCACTGATTTTGAGAGCACCCTTAGGGTTGAACTTCTCCATTCTGTTGTAAATGTAGTCAGTTCTTTAGGGAAGAAATTAGGGGCCTTCAGTTTTACATACTGCTTCCTGCACCCCCCCCACTGGAAAATCTCTGTGCTGTGGCTCTGGGAATGGGAATGATTGCACACCTCTGAGTTACACACCTGGTTTTGGAGCTAAGATTTGGTGGAGAAAGCACAGTATATTTCGTTCTTCTTGGGACCTTTCTAGGGACCAGTGCAATGGTGGTCAGCACCCCATTTTGCTCAATGATTGCCACACCAAAAGTACAGCCACAGCTCAGCAGTTCTCATTTCTCCCAGAATTTGGAGACCCGTCCTGATCCCTGTACCCTAGGTTAATGTCATCGGTTGAGTCTTGTGTGGACCCCAGAGAAGTGTGTTCTTACTAACCTATTGCTGTGTGTGTAAGCCTTTTGTATGTAGGACACTTTGGTTAGACTCAGATAAGGGAAATTTCAATTAGGGCACATTTTGTTAGAATGCTTTAGTTTAGTTAAGGGCTTCTGATGAGTTTTCAGGCACCAGGCTGGACCCCAATCATTGTGCTGAAGTCCTACATACATGGAACACACAGAGAAGTGTGCTGCCATAATTACCCTGCCATGTTGGAGGGGTATCCAAGATCTCCTAGAGCTGTGGAGAGACACAGAAACCCTGAGATGCTGAGAGAGAGGCCAGAGGTTGTAATCATGGAGCAGATTTAAGCTGAAGACATCCTAGCCAGAGGAGAAGGGTGAAGTGTTAGCAATTGTGTCTGATGGCCCACTGCTGAGCTCTGGGAGAAAGTGAGTTTGGGGGAGAAGGCAGAGAGAGACAGGCAGGCACAACATTTTACCTTGGCAGTATTCCTGCAGCAGCTGACCCTTGCTAAGACAGGATTTTAGACCATGACTTGAGTTGGACATTTTCACAGCCTCAGACCTGTAACCTTTAAACTTAATAAATTCCAATCAAAGCCAACCTATTTCTTGTATTTTGCATTGGCAACACTGGGGAAACTGAAACAGCCGAGGACTCAGATTTAGAGAGATGCCCTGTCCCCAATCAGCAGTGTGATGCTGAGTTCAGTGATTTTACCTGTAAACTGTGGGTATTCCAGACTAGGCAGGAATGAGTATGGGTAAGATGGAGTGGGAAGTGCTCTTGGCCAGGAAGGCCTGCAAGACCCGGAGTCAGGCAGCGGTTTCACAGGGTTTGGGGACAAGTATAAAGACACAGATGCCCAAATATAATGTACCTTCCTCAGGCAGGGGTTGGCCAGGTGGGCAGGGACAGATAAAAGCATGGGTCCCGGGGCCTGGTGTAACAGAGAAATCAGGGCACACAGAGGAGTCTCCCTGCTCCTGCTCCTTTTGCCCTTCCCTCCTTCCCTTGGCCTCCAAACTGGACCCTCTGAGGAGGCTGCTCTTACTGCGAGTTCTGAGCAGGGCTTTCGCCCAGTCCTCCTTTGTGCATCCACAACCTATGATGATGGTTTTCACTGGGCTCTAAGAGTTTGGTTCCCAAACAAAACAGTCCTTCTATGGCTTGGAGAATTGAAGTGAACACTTGTTGTATTCCTGCTTCTTCAGCTGTTCATCAGCTTCTTCCCATCCAATACCTCCTTTTCTTCTGGGAGTGAAGAGGTTTGCATCATTTTGAACTCTGTTCAAAATATGAAGAAAATTTTATATTTAATTAGTCTGAGAAATATCTGACATCTGCACTCTCTGAGGTTTTCTGCAAACATGGCACTATCTCACAACCTTACTTCTATTCTTGCCTGCCCTAGGTCCCAGGAATTTCTGGGATTCCCTTAGTATTTATTAAAGTCATTGGCCAAATCTTCCTTATTCTTTTGATGTTATTGCTTTACCCAATGCTGTAACATGAATTTTTACATTTCCTTCCTGGCACCAACAGTTTTCATCATGGTATAGCCCATTTAATCTGCCCCAAGATTGGAGAAGGTGAATGTGCAACTGGAAGCAGGAGTCCTAAGACTGGGCCTGAGAACCAGGAGGGGTACTGTAAGAGCAGCTTCCTCAGAGGGTTAACCCTGGAGGCCAAGGGAAGGAGGTAAGGGCAAAAGGAGCAGGAAGAGAAAGTTAACTGTTTGTGCCCTGACTCCTGTGCTGCACCTGATCCCAGGTCCCATGCTTTTACCTGCCCCAGTCCACCTGACCGATCACTATCTGACACAGGTATATTGTACTCAGGCATAGGTGACTTTAGACCAGTACCCAAACCATGTGACTCCCCTGCCTGATTACTGTCTTGTATGCCTGCTGATTAAGACCACTTCATCCTCTGTCGTACCGGTACTCATTGCTGCGTAGTCTGGAGACACCCACAGTTTACAAGTGACTTCACTGGGAAGCAGCATCACAATGCCATTTAAGAACAGGTCAGCTCTCCAACACTGTGTCACTAACTGTGTGAGTTTGCCAAGTGCTGCCAATGCAAAATAATAGAAATAAGTTGGCCTTTACTGGAATTTATTATGGTTAAAGCTTACAGTTCTGAGGTTGTCAAAATGTCCAAATCAAGGCATCATCAAAAATGCTGTCTTAGCAAGGGTCAGCTTCTCCTGGACACCTGCCAAGGCAAAATGTTGGGCCTGCCTGACTCCCTCAGTCTTCCCTTCCAAACTTAATTTCTCTCTGAGCTCAGCAGTGGGCCATCAGACACAATTGCTCACACCTCTCCCTTCTCCTCTGGTCTGGATATCTTCAGGTTCAAGCTGCTCCATGAGAATAGCCTGTGGCCTCTCCCTCAGCCACTCAGGTTTCTGTGTCTATCCACAACTGTAGGAGATCCTGGAGCCCCCTAGCACGTGGAAGGTAAACACGGCAGCAATCTTTCTCTTTCTGTTTCTATTATGTAAGTCTTCAAAACAATGATTGTGGTCCATCCTGGTTCCTGAAATCTAATCAGAGGCCCTTAATGAAACTAAAGCAATCTGACGAAAAATGACCTAATCAATAGGTCCCTTATCTGAATCTAACCAAAATGTCCTACATACAAAAGTGTAAACTCATAGAAATGGGTCAGTAAGAACATACTTTTGAACACTCAATGAAGGCATTAACTCAAATGAGGGCATTAACCCAGGGTACAGGGATCAGGAGTGGTCTCCTAAGTCCAGGAAAAATGGGAAGTCATGAAGCAGTGGCTGTACTTGGGGCATGGCCATCATTAAGCAAAATGGGGTGCTGACCACCAATACACTGGACCCTAGAATGTTCCCAAGATGCATTCAATATAATGTGTTTTTTCCACCAAATCTTAGCTCTGAAATCAGGTGTGTAATTTGAGAAGTGTGCCATTATTCCCATTCCCAGATCCAGAGCACACAGATTTTGCCTGTGTTCGTGGGGCAAGAAGAGGCTGTAAAACTGAAACTCCCTAATTTCTTCTCCAAAGAACTGATTAAATTACAACAGAATGGGGAATTTCAACCCTAAGGGTGCTCTCAAAAGAAGTTGAGATGGTAGAGGACCTGAGATTTAATTCATCAAAATCCTTCAGGAAGAAATGAAATACATACTGTTATAGATGTGTAAAATCAAATAATGTTGTGACTTCCAGCAAGATGGCAGACTAGTAAAATATGGGAATCTCTACTCCAGAAACATAGCTAGAGAACAGGGTGACACCACTCCAAAATAGATCTTCTAAGGTTTACAACAGCAGGGGCAGTCTGCACACCACCCAGAGGAGAGTGGGACTAAATAGAGAAATCACAATGACATAACCAGAACCATGAGTTGGAACCAACAGCTGCTCCTGCTGCCCGCACCCTCCCTGACACTCTTTAGAATTCTGGGGCCTCTGGGCCTGTGACTACAGACAAAGGGGGCTCCAGGGATCTACCACTCCCGGAAAGGAGAGAGAGAGAGGGACACAGCCTTAGGCTGACTCAGGTTCTGACCTGCAAATTTGGCCTGTGGAACCCCATGGACACTTCCACATGGCGGTTTTCCCTGGGACCTTAGGAAGGACTGGAGAAATCCGACCCTCACCACCTCCCTTTCTTCTAGCCTGGACTAATGGTTGATGACTCCACAGGAGAGGGGAGAGAAAGGTTGGAGGTGACCCTGCTTTGACTAACAGGTTTGGCCTATCCTGTCCTGAGAGCCCTTCCAGGCCAGGAGCAGCTGCACCATTGTTTGCCTTGGAGCCTGCAAGGGGCTAAAATATAGAAACCTCCCAATCTGCTCTGCTATTAACAGGGACTGATTGTTGAGGATTCAGAGGGGAGAGTAAATATTTCCTAGCTGGGAAAGGGAGGGTGCTACCAGAGAAGACTGGAGAACTGTGTCATAAAGTTTGAATTACAAGGCTCTTAGCCCCCAGACAGTAAGTTCTACCACATTGATCTGGTCTGTCTCACAAAAATTACACTCTGACCAGGCATTGAATTGTGAGCTGCCAATGAGCACCATATCCTGGCAGACCAAGGAAGTGCAAATAAGAAAATTAATAAGCACGAGAGGATTTTCCTGGCCTCTATAGCCTCCCTGCCCAAGGCCCTAGGAAAAGAAACTATAACCAATAACTGGTTCCAGTGCCCAGTTTTGAGCAACCACCAAGACAATCCTAACAGTCAAGTATGAGCAAAAATTAAAGAGTTTTGGTAGCTCACAGCCTCCTGCCACTAAAACCCTATTAAAGAGAAAGAGATAGAGCATCTAAGTAAAATACAACCTAATCAGATGCCTAAACACCAGCAAAAATTATGAGCCATACTAAGAAAATCGAAGACATCGCTCAAGAAAAGAAATACATCAAAGTACTAGAAGACCTGTAGAATTTGAGAGAACTAATCAGTGAGATGAGCACAAATTTCCAAAATCAAATTTTTGAGATGAATGAATATATAGTTAAATAGATAAATGACAAGAAGATGACAATGAGGGAATGAAAGAATAATTTGAAATCTTGAACAGAAAAGTAATGGAGTTCATAGGAATGAAAGACACAACACGTAGTCAAAAACACATTATAGGCATACAACACAGACTCGAAATGATAGAAGAAAGAATAAGTGATACTGAAGACAGATCAGCTAAAATTGAAAAGAGACTAGAACAGAGAGAAAAAAGAATGGAAAAATTGAGCAGGGGCTCAGAGAGTTGAATGACAACACGAAACACAACAACAAATGAGTCATGGGAGTTCCAGAAGGGGCAGAGAAAGGAAAGGGGTCAGAAAGAGTATTGGAGGAAATAATAGCTGAAAATTCCCAACTCTCACAAGGCAAAGAAACTTACATAACAAAGAAGCATACCATACCCCAATGAGAATAAATCCAAATAGACCCATGCCAAGGCACATACTATTCAGAATGTCCAATGTAAAAGATAAAGAAAAAGTTCTCAAAGCAGCAAGAGGGAAGCAAGCGATCACGCACAAAGGATGCCCAGTAAGACTTAATGCAGATTTCTCTTCAGAAACCATGGAGGCGAGAAGACAGTTGTATGATACAAAAAGGAAACTAAAAGAGAAAAACTGCCAGCTGAAATTTCTTTATCCAGCAAAACTGTCCTTCAAATATGAAGGTGAGTATATTCACAAAGAAACAGAATCTAAGAGAGTTTACAAAAAAGAATCCACCTTCACAGGAAATATTAAAGGAAGACTTAGAATCTGAAAGAAAAAGACAGGAGAGTGAAGGTTGGAGGAGGGTATAGAAAAAAGAAAAGCAGAAAGGATAACCAAAAGAGTAAAAAGAGAGACAAAAACAAGATGGCATATGAAAACAAAACAATACAATGGAGGAAATAAATAGTGCATGCTCAGTAATATCATTGAAAATGAATGGATTAAATTCCCCAATCAAAAGATACAAACTGACAGAATGGATAAAAATACATGAGCCATCCATATGCTGCTTACAATAAACCCACATCAGACCCAGGGATACAAACCGATTGAAAGTACTAGGTTGGAAAATGATACTCCACACTAATAGTAAACCAAAAGAGCAGGGGTAGCTATACTAATATCAGACAAAACAGACTTTAAATGCAAAAAAGTGATAAGAGATAGGGAAGGCCATTATACATTAATAAAAGGGATGATTCTCCAGGAAGTTATAACAGTCATAAATACCTATGCACCTAACCAGAGTGCCCCAAAATATATGAGCCAAACTCTGGCAAAACTGAATAATTTTCAGATACATCAACAACCCTCTCACATCATTAGATAGAACAACTAGACAGAAGATCAACAAGGAAACAGAAAACTTGAACAATACGATAAACAAGTTAAACCTAACAGATATATACAGAACACTGCATCCAAACTCAGCAGGTTATACATTCTTCTCAAGTGCCCATGAATCTTTCTCCAGGATAGAACACATGTTAGGTCACAATTCAGCTCTCAATAAATATAAAAACATTGAAATTATACAAAGCACCTTCTCAGATCATAATGGAATGAAACTAGAAATCAATAACAGACAGGAAAAAAAGGAAATTTGGAAATGTGTGGCGATGGAACAACACATTCCTAAATATTCGGTGGGTCAAACAAGAAATTACAAGTAAAATCAATAAATATGTTGAGACAAATGAAAAGGAGAATACAACATATCAAAACTTATGGGACACAGCGAAGGCAGTCTTGAGAGGGAAATCTATAGCCCTAAATGGCTCTATTAAAAACCAAGAAAGAGCTAAACTCAAAGATATAATTGAACAACTAGAGAAACTAGAAAAAGAACAGCTAACCAATCCTAAAGCAAGCAGAAGGAAATAAATAATAAAGATTAGAAAAGAAATAAATGAAATTGAGAACAAAAACAATAGAGAAAATCAACAAAACCAAAAGCTCATTCTTTGGGAAGATCAATAAAATTGACAACCCCCTCGCTAAACTACCAAAGAAAAAATTAGAGAAGATGAAAATAAACACAATCAGAAACGAAAGGGGGGAAATTACTAATGACCACACAGAAATAAAAAGAATCAGAAGAGGATATTATGAGAAACTGTGTGCCAGAAACCAGAAAACCTAGATGAAGTGGACAAATTTCTAGAAACACATAACTACCTACACTGATGCTACAAGAAATACAAGAACTTAACAAACAAATCACAATTTAGGAGATTGAATCCATCATCAAAAATCTCCCAGCAAAGGAAAGTTCAAGACCAGATGGCTTCACAGGTTTATTCTACCAAGCATTTCAAAAAGAATTAACACATATCTTGTTAAGCACTTCCAAAAAATTGAAGATGAGAGAAAATTATCCAACACGTTTTATGAAGCCAATATCACCCTATACCAAAGCCATATAAACATTCCACAGGAAAAGAAAATTACAGACCAATGTTTCTAATGAACATAGACGCAAAAATTCTCAGCAAAATACTTGCAAATCGAATCCAACAGCATATCAAAAGACTTACACATCATGAAGATGTGGGCTTTATTCCTGGTATGCAAAGTTGGTTCGACATAAGAAAATCAATCAATGTAATACACCACATTATCAAATTGAACGAAAAGAAACACATGACCATCTCAATAGATGCAGAAAAATCATTTGACAAAATCCAATATCCTTTTTGGATAAAAATACTCAAAAGATAGGAATAAAAGGAAAATTCCTCAATATGATAAAAGGCATATACAAAAAAATCCACAGCCAACATCATACTCAATGGGGAAAGGTTGAAAGCTTTCCCTCTAAGATCGGGAACAAGGCAAGAATGCCAATCGTCAACATTGTTATTCAACATTGTGCTAGAAATTCTAGCTAGGGCCATTAGAAAAGACAAAAAAATTTAAAGGAATCCAAATAGGAAAAGAGGAAGTAAAACTCTCACTCTTTGTGCATGACATGGTCTTGTACTTAGAAAATACTGAAGTATCCACGACAAAGCTACTTGAACTAATAAATGAATTCAGCGAAGTGGCAGGATACAAGATCAACACACAAAAATTGGTAATGTTTTGTACACTACTACTGAACAAGCTGAGGAGGAAATCAGGAGGAAAATTCCATTTCAATAGCATCAAAAAGACTCAAATACCTAGGAGTTAATTTAACCGAAGAAGTAGAGGACCTATATGCAGAAAACTACAAAACAGTGCTGTAAGAAATGAAAAAAGACGTAAACAAATGGAAAGACATTCCGTGTACATGGATTGGAAGAATAGATACCGTGAAGATGTAAATTTTGCCCAAACTGATTTACAGATTCCATGCAATACCAATCAAAATCTCAATAGCTTACTTTACAGAATTAAAGAAGACAATTACCAAATTCATCTGGAAGGTGAAGTACACCCGAATAGCCAAAAGCAATCTCAAAAAGAAGGGCAATGTGGGAGGAATTTCACTGCCTGACCCTGAAACATATTACAAAGTGACAATGGTCAAAACAGGATGGTACTGGCATAAAGATGGACACATGGAACAGTGGAATAGAATTGAGAACCCAGAAATATACCCTTACCTATACAGTCAACTGGTTTTTCACAAAACTGCCAAGCCCACATTAATGGGAAAAAAAGTCTTTTCAACAAATGGTGTTGGGAGGACTGGATATCTATACTGAAAAGAATGAATGAGGACCCCTATCTCTCCCCCTATACAAGAATCAACACAAAATGGATCAAGGATCTAAATATAAGTGCCAGTACCATAAAACTACTAAAAGAAAATATAGGGAAACATCTTCAAGACCTTGTAATAGGTAGTGGTTTCTTGGACCTTACACCCAAAGAACGTTTAACAAAAGAAAAAATAGATAAATGGGTCTTCCTCAGAATTAAACACTTTTGCACCTCACAGGACTTTGTCAGAAATGTGAAAAGTCAGCCAACTCAATGGGAAAAATTTTGGGAAATCACATATCTTATAAGGGTTTAATTCCCAGGATATATATGAAGAGATGTTACAACTCAATAATAAAAACACAAATGACCCAAATAGAAAATGGGGAAAAGATTTGAATAGACATTTCTCCAAAGAAGAAATACAAATGGCAAAAAAACACATGAAGAAATGTTCAATATTACTCATAATTAGGGAAATACAAATCAAAACTACAATGAGATATCATTTTACAACTATCAAAATGGCCACTATTGAAAAGACAGGGAACTATAAGTGTTGGAGAGGATGTGGAGAGATAGGAACACTTCTTCACTGTTGGTGGGAATGTAGAATGATACACCCACTTTGGAGAACTGTTTGGCAGTTCCCAAAGAATTTGAATGTAGACTTTCCACGTGACCCTGCAATACCACTACTGGGTATATGCCCAGAAGAACTGAGAGCAGTGACACGAACAGACATCTGCACACTCATGTTCATAGCAACATAATTCACCATCGCCAAAAGTTGGAAACAACCCAGGTGTCCATCAACAGAGGAATGGATAAACAAATCGTGGTCTATACACATGATGGAATATTATGCAGCTGTAAGAAGAAATGAAGTCATAAAACATTTTGCAACATGGATGAACCTGGAGGACATTATGTTGAGGGAAGCAAGCCTGACACAAAAGGACAAATAGTGTATGAATGCATTACTATGAACCAAATATATTGTGTACCATCTTGATTGATCCAAAACGAAAAAATTTATATGCATCCTTTACTGTTAATTGAGAAATGTACATATTTATTCATCTGTGTTTTCTTTTTAGTTTTTAATTGTTTATATTTTCAATTATTAAATGTACAAATAAAGTTTCAAAAATATAAAAAAATAAACAGATCAACAACAAAAAATAAATTGATTAGTTTGCTAGCAGTAACACACTTTAAAAGAAACTTAAAATAATATTTTCAGGCAAAAAGAAAATAATCTCAGAATATTCAAGGTTCAGGATGGATTGAAGAACAATATCTGTTAATTAAATACATATATCTAAATGAGTATTGAATGGATAAAGTAATAATGATATCCGTGGCCTAGGGCATCAATAAAGTGTTAAAATACACCATAAAATATTACGTAACATAAGATGGGTAAATGGATATATTGCAATTTTATATCATTATGAATTCCAAATATAGATATTGGATTATGCTTGTAAACTGGTCTGTTAATCTGGACATGATTAAGTTATGATAAGGGCATAGACTGTGCCACAGTCAGTAGGGTATTGAACCCCGCATTTGCAGGTGGATTCTCAAACATAAAAAGACATGGAAGAGTACAGAACAGGAGTAGTTATTATGTTGGAGATCTAAAGCACAAAGACAGGAGGCCCCAGGGAAAAGAGAAAAGGCATGCAACTGACAGTTCACAGATGAACTTGTGGTGAGAGGCAAAGCTTAGAGAGCTTCACAGTCTACAGCTGACCTTGTGGAGGAAACAGAGGAGCTGAGCCCAGAGAGAAATGCAGCCCTGGGAAGTGAGGAATCCAAGGAGCCTGAAACTTGGCAAGTTTTGGCAGCTGTCTTGCTCCAAAATGGGGTAACAGATTTTGGGGTAGAAATAAACATATGCTTTATGGCATGGTAACTGTAAGCTTCTACCCCAAATAAATACCTTTTAACATGACCCAGATATTTCTGGTATTTTACATAAGCACACCTTTGGCTGACTAATGCAGGATATAAAATGTTTTAAAATAAGTTATTTGGCCAGTCAATAATAAATAATAAGTGCAGATTGGGAAAGGCAAGCAAAAGAGATATAATTTCCCCAGTAAATTTCAAAGAATATTAAATAGTACATCTCATCCAAATAAATAGAAGAAAAATAATTGAACAAAAAAAATCAGTCCAAAACAAAGTGTTCAGGATATCCTGGGTTGCCATGTTGGCCTATGTTCTGGGGTCATCTTACTCATGCACCTTTGGAAGGTGCACCTTTCTTATCCTTTAGAAGCCTGAAGTTTCCAGGGTAGATTTATGTCCTGGGTTTTGTCCCCATGGTAAATCAAGTGCTGTATCACTTCCCAATTTCCTCGTTATGAAGTCACCAAACTAGATGGGATGCTCATTTGAAGCAAGAAGAACCATGAAAGATAGATCAAATAAATAGGAGATATTGTTGCAGTTCCCAAATTGGATGCTTAGATGATTGATATTGGATCTTTCCTATCTTCTAATGAAAACATTCAATGCTATAAATTTCCCTCTAAGCACTCTTTTGCTACACCTCGCAAACTATGAAGAAGCATAAGACATTAAGAAGCATAGACAACCACATTACAAAAGGCTTGTGAGTGAAGTTATATCCACTTCCACAACACTACAGACTTAAGATGAAGGCAGAGAATGTAAGAACGTTGGGAAAATATTTTCTCTGACTGCAAGAATTGTTCCTCAATATAACACTTCTATGAATGTAACTTCACTTCAAAGGAATTTGCATCATGCTTACTTAAGCATGAGGGATTCTATGTAAGGAGAAAAGAATGAAAGAAATGAGTTTTACCAGTTTGCACCACATGATAGTCCTCCCTTTTAAGTGTAATGAGTGTGAAGTTTTCTTGTAAATTCAACCTCAAGAGATACCTGAGAATTAAACCTTCAGAGAAACCATTTGGGATTTAATGAATTTGGGAAAGCTGGAGTCACATCAAAGAAACATACAGGAGTAAAACCCTATGTATAAAAGGAATATTGGAAATCCTTCATCCAGGCATTAAATCTCATTGAGCATGAAATATTCATACATTAGTTAGTATTGTAATGAACATGTGAAAGCTTCCATCTGAAACAAAACCGAATGGAATATAGAAAATTCAAACTATAGAGAAACCATATGAGTGTCCTGAATGTAGTCTGCTCTTTACAGTTAATTTTAACTCTTCATTTTAAAAATCATACAGGGGAACAAGCATAGAAATATAATACTTGTGGGAAAACTTTCAACCTGAATAAAACCTCATTATTCATCAGGAAATTCTTACTGAAAAGAAATCATATATAGGTGGGGAAAGCTTTAATTCAAATGTCAAATCTGAGATACAAGAGATTTCCTACTGCAAAGAAACCTTATGCATATAAGGCATGTGAAAAAGCCTTTAGGTAAAAATCATATCTCACAGAACATGAAAATATGCATAGACAATTTATATATATCATTTTGCAAATGTTTGTATGTATTGTGAGAATTTTGATTTTTACCCACAATAAAAATAATTTTTTAAAAAAATTAATGCAAAGAATGCAGAAAAGCCTTCTGCCAAAAGCAACAGTTCATTAGACATCAGAGCATTCATTCTGGAGAAAAACCCTATATATGCAATCAATGTGGGAAAACCTTCAAACAGAAGGAAAACCTCATTAACCATCTGAGAATACATACTGGAGAGAAACCCTATGAATGTGATGGATGTGGGAAAGCTTTAATTCAGGTATCAAGCCTCATTACACACCAGAGAAGACAAACTGGAGAGAAACCCTATATATGTAAGGAATGAACGAAAGCCTTCAGTAGCAAATCAAATCACAATGACCATGAGAAAATTTATAATGGAGGCAAACCATATATATGGAAGGAATGTGGAATAGCCTTCAGCCAGAGGCAGTATCTCATTAAACATTACAACATTCATACTGGAGAGAAACCTTGTGAATGGAATGAATGTGAATCTCCAAAGTATCTCCACCTCCAGTCTGTGCAACTTGTTGCCAATGTTTTAAGGAACTGGCTGTGGCTGTGACTGTGCAATTTAGGATGTCTTTCTCCTCTTGGAAAAGTGCACTTGCAGTTTGTTCTGAGATCTGCTACTCCCACATCTTATTCCACACTCATGTGTGTTCAATTTGTTTCCACTAAGTGATGAATCAGAAACTGAGATTTTTCTTAATTTATATAAAGATGGCTTTCCACTTATTTCAAATTATTCTGGTTGTTTTCACTGGTTCTTCAATCCATTACATTCTGTGTAAGCATTTAAAAAATTACCATTTTAAAACTAATGTTTCCCATTTTTTTAGCATTTTCTTATAAGGCACCCCAACAATTGATATTTTTTTGAGTTTCTTCACCTAATTTTTATGTGGATCAATTTTAACATCCATTGAAGTACAGTGGCCTTCTTTCTACTTAACTCCAATTTTCCTTGTAATTTTAAATCAGAAATCATCCTTTCATAATTAGACAATATACTTCTAATCACAACTAGTTTAAGAAGTTAGAAATTTTATTTATATTCTTAACCTGTACTCCAATATATTTCTCATATGTGATAAGGTGTGGGATGAATGAAACCAGAGAATGCATGTATTAACAAACAGAAATGTGTACCGGAATGAATCTGTCAATGCAGATAGTTCTGAAGAAGGAGAAATGGGGGTTGAGGTTAGAGAAGGCATTTGACTGTGTGTCATAAGAGACATAAATAAATTTTATACTCTTTGCACAAATAATTTCGTTATAATTTAAATGAAATTACAAAAATAGTACACAATGAAATCAAACAAAGTGGTTGGTTTGAATATATTGATTTGTATCTGCAACATTACTGGGGTGAGGGGAACCCTCTCCCTTTGCTAAAAGAGACCCTATAATGGAAAAGTACACACTCCCCTCGACCCTCTCCCCAGCTGCCTGGACAGGTATACACCTCCACACCAAGAGTGAGCACGGAGTACGAGGAGCATGGACGCGAACATGTGAAGGCCACATTCCTCTCTACACGTGTCTGGTTAGAAGGCTATAAGCACCAAAGTAGAAGACGGACTTACTGCTGCTTTCTCACCAGTGAAGACACGCTAGAGTGACTCACATCACTAATGAGACTGTGAGTGTTGAGAAGGGCTTTCTCCCTTTTCTCCTTTGCAGATCAAGAACCTATGATGATGGTTTTCATTGGGGCTCTGTGAGTTGGTTCCCAAACAGGACACTCCCTCTCTGGCTTGGGTGAACTACAATGAACACGTGTTAAATTCCAGCTTCTTAAGGTGTTCATCGGTTTCTTCCCATT
>JAKSZT010038574.1:0-14050 GCA_026826555.1 Tolypeutes matacus
TTCTCTTGACTAATTTCCCTGTTTAGAACCTCAAGTAAAATGTTGAATACAACTGGCTAGAAGAGAATGAATTCACTATTATGATTATAGCATTTGTAAATTTTAAATTGATGTATTTTATCATATTTAGGAAATTCCCTTCCATTCTCACTTTTTCAAGCATTTTTATCATGAAATTATGTTTGTGGCAATTGATTTTTCAGAATCTATTGAAATGAAGATGGGGTTTTGTCCTTTATTCTGTTAGCATAGTTTATTACAATATCTGATTTATGCATGTTAACCTAACCTTGCATTTTTTACATCAATG
This sequence comes from Tolypeutes matacus, assembly GCA_026826555.1. Classification (NCBI taxonomy): domain Eukaryota; kingdom Metazoa; phylum Chordata; class Mammalia; order Cingulata; family Chlamyphoridae; genus Tolypeutes; species Tolypeutes matacus. The sequence goes on from JAKSZT010038574.1 coordinate 311, forward strand.
ACACTTGGTCTTGGTGTATAACCTTAGTATTATGTTGCTGGGTTTGGATGGTCAATATTTTGTTGAGAATTTTGCATTTTTAGTAAGAGATAATGATCTGTAATTTTCATTTCTTGTGATATTTTTGCCTGATTTTGGTATCAATGCAATACTGGCTTAATAGAATGAGCTGGGAAGTTTTATCTATTATTCTATTTTTTAAATGATTTGTGAGAAATTGTTGTTAATTATTTAAAGCTTGAGTAGAATTCACCAATTTAGCCAAAAAGTCTTTGGATTTTTTGTGGGAAGTTTAAAATTACTAATTCAATCTCTTTAGCTCTTATAAATCTACTCAGATGCTATATTTTCTCTTAAGTCAGTTTCATAGCTTTTCTGAATCATTTAAGTTATCTAAATTGTTGGCATATAATTTGTTAAGGGTACTGATTACATTTCTCCTTATTTCTGAGAGATTAATGGTGATGTCCCCTCTTTCATTTCTGATTTTAGTACTTTGAGTCTTCTCTCTGTGTTTCATGACCAGTCTAGCAATTGGTTTTTCAGTTTTATTGATCTTTTCAAATAATCTAATTTTTGTTTCATTGACCTCTATTTTTTTCTATTGTCTAATTTATTTCTGCCCCATTTTAAAATATCTTCCTTCCTTATGCATGTTTTAAGTTTAGAATTCTAAACAGTCTCTACTTTCTTACAGTCGACAATTACATTATTATTAATATTACTTCTTGCTTCCTTTTAAATATCTGCAATTGGAGCTAAAAATTTCTCTCTAAGCACTGCTTTGCTTGTATATCACAAGTTTTTAGTGTGATGTTTTCATTTGTATGTATATCATATATTACTAGTTTCCTTTGTTATTTTTTTAATAATTTGTTGATTAGGATTATGTTATTTAACATCCACATATTTTTGAAATTCCTTAATTTACTTCTGTTATTCAATTATAATTTAGTTCTATTGTATTCACAAAACATACTTTGCATGTTTCAATCCTCAAATTTTTTGAGGCTTGTAAAAATCAGCTTTCATATATTCTTTTAGAAAATGATTTGTGTGAGCTTGAGAAGAATGTGTGTATTCTTCCCTTATTGGCTTCAATGTTCTGTTAGTCTTGATTCTTTAAAAATTTATTTGCTTCTATATCATTTTTGATCTTCTGCCTAATTATTCTATCCATTTTTGAAAGAGGGGAGTGAAATCTACAACTAGTATTTTTGAGATGCCTAGTGTCTCTTCAAATTTATATTTGTTTAATATATTTAAAACTTCTCTACTTAGATATATCATATTTATAATTTTTACATTTTCCTGATTGGTTCTTTCATCAACATAAAATTCCACTTATTGTTTCTGGTGACATTTTTTGTTTGTTTTAAAGTCTGTTTTGTCTGATTTTGGTATAACCATATAACTCTTTTGGTTGCAGTTTGTATAGTAAATTTTTCTTATCATTTTCATTTTCAACCTTTTGCATGTTTTAATCTAAAATGATTCTCTTATAGACAAACAACATTTAGTTGCATCTTGTCTAACAATATTAGTTATTTGATTATATATTTAATGCATTCAGATATAATATTCATATTGATATGGTTGGATTTAAAACTTCCATTCACATATTTCTACATATTACACTTTTATTAATATGTTCCTTTTATCATTTTCTTTTCCATTAAATGAATATTTTAATGTAACATTTTAATAACTTTAAAAATTTTAACTATTTTTCATAATTTTCTTTGTCATTGTTTTAAGGATTACAAAAATATACACTTTATATATCAGAATCTTCTTCATATGTATAATAAATTAATTCCAGTGAGATCTAGAAAATTTATTCTTATACAGAATTATTCTTTCTCCATTTGTGGTATTCCTCTTATCAATATTTCATTTATATATTTTACAACTCCAAACAGTTTTATAATTGACTTTACATAATTTTCTTTATTCTAAGATATCTGGGATGAGAAAGTGTAACAAGTGTGCATTTTAGTTTGGTATTTTACCTTCTTTTTTTTACCATTTCTTATTTTATCTATTTCTTCCTCTGTGTATGAGTTACTTTCCAGATTTTGTTTCCATATTTCAATAGAGCTTTGGTCCTACTCCCTTCTTTTATGCCATGTTGTCAAATGTATTGCATACTTAGGTGTTATAATCCCAAGTATATGCTTAATGTTTTATTAAATTATTTGTTATATTAATTCAGTTAAAAACAATAAAAATTTTGCAATATGCAATTATATTTCTTTTTAAACTATCTATACTTAATTACCTTCACCAGAATTCTTTGTTTAGTTTTGTTTTAATTTGGACATAAATTAATGTGTAGGGAACTGCCTTTCAGGTTGACAAATTTCCTTTGTATTCCTTTAAGGGCAGGTTTGTTAGCAATAAATAATTCTCTGTTTTTAATGTCTTCATTTCTTATTTTGAAGGTTTGACTGGAAATAGGATACTAGGTCAAGAGTTATTTTTTCTTGCAGTATTTTAAAGACATCATACCACTTTCTTTTGAACTCCATTGTTTCTGATGACAATTTAGCTGTTAATCTTATTGACTTCTCTTTTTACATGATAAATTGTTTTCTCTTGTTCCTAAGATTTTCTCTGAATTTGAATTTCAACATTTTGACTATGGTATTATGGGTGTTGAAATCTATGTTTTTCTACTTAGATTTTATTGGGTTTCTTGTGATTATGTATAGATTAATGAATTTTTAAAAAGATTTGTGATGATTTCAGCCATTATTTCTTTCAATATTTTTCATAGGCTTCTCTCTCTGTCTTCTTCTTGTATTCCCAATGCACATATGTTAGTGCATTTAATAGGGTCCCACATTTCTCTGAGGCTCTGTTCATTATTCATAATTCTTTAAACTCTCTGTTTTGCTGATTGCATAATCTCTATGAAGATATCTTCAGGATCACTGATTCATTCTTCTACCAGCTCAAACTTAATTTTCAGGTCCTTTGGTATATTTTCAATTGTTTTATTGTAGTTTCTTTTTTTTACTATATAAGTCCTATTTGCTTTTTTTTTTTTTTAATAATTTCTATCTTTTTATTGTTAGCTACTTGATGGGACATTGTAATCCCAACGTCCTTTAATTTCTCAAACATGCTTCCCTTTAGTTTCTAAACACTTATAATAGCTGTTTGAAGTCTTTATTAAGTCAAAGAGCTAGACCTCCATAAATTCAGTTTCAATTGCCCATTATTACCATATTTAAGAGTCACTTTTTCCTATTTGTATATTCCTTATATTTTGTTGAAATCTGTATATTTTAGATAGTATATTGTAGCAACTGTGAATAAAACTTCCTTCTGGCACTTGTTTCTTTTTGCTTATTTGCTTGGTGACTTTGCTGGACTATTTTAATAACATGTATTTTACACACAGCTTTTTGACTCTGGTGTTAATCCTCAAAAGGCATAGTGTCTGCTATATTCCCAGACTCCCTGTTGACAAGGGATGACTTAGATTTTACCTCTTTTCTATGTAGCTATGTGCCTCTCTGGTGCCTCTATTGATATCACACCAAGCTTTTTCAACTATAATAGATCACTGTTCTGTTGATTTTGAGAATACCTGGAGTACATGCTTGGTATCTGAGTGGGGTTGGCTGAGGTAAATGAGGTATTTCTTTCATCTATATTTCTATCCTTATGCAAATATCATGCTGTTTTAATTACTATAGTTTTTGTGTGAGTCCTCCAACTTTTGTTCTTCATTTTTATGATTGATTTGGTTATTTACAACCCCTTGCAATTCTATATGAATTTGAGGATAAGATTTTTACTTCTCCAAAAAGCCTTCTGTAATTTTGATAGGGATTATATTGGATTTTATTATTTAAATGTTAATAATATTAAGTCTTCCTATCTATGAATATTGGATATTTTCATTTATTTATGTATTCTTTAATTTCCTACAAAAATGTTTTGTAGTTTTTAGTGTACAATTATTTCAGCACCTTGCTTACATTTATTATTTTGAATTCCTATAGGTGCTACTGTAAATGGAATAGTTTTCTTGATTTCATTTTCATATTAATTATTATGCATGTATAGAAAAAAATGGGCTTCTGCATGTTTATCTTGAATCCTGTAATTTTGCTGAATTCATTAGTTCTAGCAAATTTCTTCTATGTTTGTTTTCTATATATAACATCATGTCATCTCTGATATGGGTAACTTGACTTCTTCTTCCAATTTTGAAGAATTTGATTGCTTTTGTTAGAATTCATTGTACAATATTGAATAATGGTGGACAGCAGGCATACTTTTCATGTTCCTGATCTTAGGGGGAAAGCTTTCAGTCTTTCAACATTGAAAGTATTTACATTATATTTTTAAAAAGGTCTTTATCATATTGAGAAAATTCCCTTCTATTCCTAAATTTCTGAGCTTTTTATACTATGAAATAATGCTGGATTTTGTCTAATGACTTTCTGCATCAATTGAGATGATAATTTGTTTTTCATCTTTAATATTATTAATGTTGTGTATCACACAAATTTTCTTATATTGTACCGTCATTGCATTCCTTGAATTCCACTTGATAATGTACATTAATATACTGTTGTATTTGTTTTACTATATTTTGCTGAGGATTTTTGCATCCATATTCATGAGATACTGGTCTGTAATTTTCTAATGTTTATTTTATTTTTCTGGCATTGGTATTATTGTAATGCTGGCCTAATAGAATGATTCTGGAAGTAAAATCTACACTTCTATTTTTTAAAGTGTTTGAGAATAATTAGTGTTAAATCTTCTTTCAATGTTTCATATAATTAAGCACTAAAACCATCTGGTACTGAACTTTTCTTTGTTGATAGATGTTCAAGAAGTGATTCAATCTCTTTACTTGTAATAGATCTGCTGAGACTTTTTTGTTACATTTTGCGTCAGATGAAATAATGTGTACATTTCAAAGAATTTGTTAATTTCATTTAGGTTTTCTACATTTGGTGACAAGTAATTGTTCATAATATTCTTATAATTATTTCTATGTCTTTAAGTTTGGTAGTAATATTCCTGCATTCATTCCCAGTTTGAGTAATTTTTGTCCTGTCTCTCTATTTTTTTCTGTCAGTCTGGCTATATGTTTGTCAATTTTATTGGTATTTTCAAAAATCTTTTGATTTTGTTGATTTTATTTTTTTATATTTCCTATTTCAATAACCTCTGCTTTAATCTTTAATATATTTTCCTTCTACAACATTTTCATTAATTTTTCTCTCACTATTTTAGTAAAGTGAATTTTCTTTAGCTATGAAATTAGGTTATTGATTCATGATTTTTTTTTCTTTTTAAATGTAGGCATTCAGAGCTCCAAAAATCCCTCTTAGCAGTCTTCACTCTATCCCGTAAATATTGGGATATTTTCTTTTTATATTTGATTCACCTGAAGATATCTCCTGGAGATAGATAGTGCTAAGATGGTGGAATAGGAAGGTCCAGGTGTCAGTTCCTCCACCAACACAATGATTGAACAGGTAGGAACCATAGGGATCAAGTACTTTAAAACCACAGTCTAATTGAACTCTGGAAAGAACTGAAGGAAGAGCTGGAGGAAGACACTGTTAAACTGTGGCAAATACCAGTAAATTTCACTCTACATGTATGGGCTACCATCTGCATTCCCCAGATTCATGACAGACAGCAGTAGGGACTGCAGCCCTGAATCTTGATGCAGCTTGTTAGGGCCAGGGTGAGATATAAATACCTAATCCTCTAAACTCCAGGTATATATGTTCAGATTGCTAATCAGTACTTTTTGATCAGTTGCTTCAGATTTCTGGAAGCCAAATTTTAGGTTGGCCATGGCTCCAAACTTGTGGCAGTTTGAATTATTTTTTTGAATTGCAAAAAGAGAAAATTAAGTTTTTTAACTAATCCATTCCAGTGGATATGAGACCTTTTTATTTGTCTTACATCAGTGACGTGTAGTTCAGATTAACTCTCTGCCCTATTGATGGTCTGATATAAGAAGAGACACACAAAGAAAAAGGGTGATCTGCCATATTTTGTCCAGCCATATCAGAAATAAAAGAAGCTGCCCTTTTGACCTGATCATGTGGGAAAGAGGACTCCATGCTTGCTTGCAGGTTCAGCAAAGGGAGAGAAGCCCTGTGAGATTGAGAGCTCTGGCTCTGAAAGAGATAAGCTTTAAGCCTGGTGGCCCACAGCTGAGCTCCTGGAGATTGTAGATTGCTGAAGAGAAGACAGAGACCTCAGCAAAGATCAACTGTTATCTTCCTTTACCATGTGGCAACACACTAGCATCAAAAGTAGCTGAATTTGGTGAGAAAACATCCCTGATGGTGCCTTGATTTGGACATTTTATGGTCTCAGAACTGTAAGCTTTTCCCCAAATAAATTCCCTCTAATAAAAGCCAACAAATTCTGGTACTTTACATCAGCAGCTCTTTGGCAAATTGAAACATCCCCTAATTAAAAATGGGAAAGGAATCTAAAAGACAGTATTCATCCTCAGAACTGCAGAAAACCATTAAAATGCTATAGTAGCTAGGTGAGTGCTGAATCAAGAGAATATGCTTCAAAAGCTATAGTAGAATGTTCTGGTATTCTTGTCCCCTTCCTCAGTCCCTTCCCGATGCAGTGTGGAAACAGCATACACTCTCACTGTTGGTCCTGGACACCTTTCTAGAGGGAGCAGAATAAAATTTATGCACATCCTTGGGTGCCTGTATGCCATTGCCAATCTGGCTGTTAGAAGTCTGAAAGACTGAACAGTACACTTTTATCAATAACACTGTCCTAGAACCTTTCTTGAAGGCACAGAAGCAGCTTTTAGATACCTAGTGTAAGAAAAAATTAATTCAAAGTGGTTTGGAGCAAAGACCATCTGCATTAAATAAAACAATAAAGCCCAAAGGAGTGGATGAAAGCTTACTTCAAAGGGAGTAGAGAGGACAATTGAAATCCTATAAACTCTAAACATGGGAATTCCTAAGACCGTAAGCAATCATAAGCCTAGGTAAGGAAGTAGGTCCCACAGCTCCACACAGACTCACATATGACAGAGTGGTTAATTCACATTAATCTCTGGCTGAAGTCCTTGAAATGAATACCATTATCTGAATAAAACTGTCAGAAAAGGGAATGAAAATTGCAAAGAATGTAAAAGGTATTTTTATATTCTTTCTCTCCCTCTCTCTTTTTATTTTAGCTTCTGGCACTCAAGAAAATTTCTGTCTTATCACTAACTGGATACACACATAAGAAAGAGAGAGTTGAGAGGCTAATTTTCAGAGTTAATACCTTAAAATATTAAAATTTTCAGTGTGCTGGGAATATTACATTGCAAAAACGAACTAGGAAATGATGGTCCCTCCAAAGGAACAAGATAAAATTCCAGAAACCATCAAAGAATAAGAGCAGACTTTGGACCATTTAGACACAAACTTATAAAAAAGATGATTCTCAATATGCTTATGGAGATAAAGGAGAACACAGAGAAATAACTAATTACATAAAAAGACAATAAATTAGCAATATGGGGACGACTTTGAGATTGTCATTAAGAACCAAACAGAAACACATGAGTTGAAGGCCACATCAACTGAAATTAAAAAAAAAAAATTATCGGGAACTTGGCCAATGGGGTAGACAAATAAAGCTTATCTCTTACTAAAACAACTGAGAGGTAGTATAAGCTGCCTTGGTAGACTGCTTATGGTACAATTGTATAGGACACTGCTTCACAACTAACAGGAGAGTCGGGGAGAGAGTGGAGGAAGCCATAAAAGCAAACTGTGAGTTATTGAACCTCCCTGCCACCAGGAAGGGCTCCCTTCCTCCATACCTGAGATATCAGTTGAGGGTAAAATTCCTGACAATGATATCTGACTGAGAGAACAGACTTCTTCCACCTGTCAGCACCTGAAGATAGATAAAGGGGTGTGAGTGCTCTGGGTCATCTAGGAGGGTGCTAGAAAGATTATTAAGCTGGCAAAAATCTTGAGTTTCTTCTGCCTGTGGCTGGAAGAGGCATTTATACCCCACCCTTAGGAAAAACAGCCTAAGTTGAGCCGCTGGGTTGCTTCTCCAAAAGGAGTGTGTCGGTGACCTCTTGTGGGAGGAAGACAGGTCAGAGAGGGTAGAAATTGGACTTTTTGTGGTTATTTTAGCCACCAAGCTCCCCTTGAGTTTTGAAAGGGACCCTGATGCAACAAGGATAGGGGAGGATCTCCTTAGGCAGGATATCACACTCAGCATCCTGGGTAGAGAGGAATTACATCAGAGAGGAGAAGGGGATCTTCTTAGGCAGGTTGCCACATCTAGCATCTTAATTAAAGAGAGTTTACATCAGAAAGGAAGCAGAGATAACAGGGAGGAAATAGGGGTTAATAGGCATCTGAAAGTCCTTTCTAATCTAAGAAGACACAGGAGCTTATTGAATGAGCTCCAACCTAGCATATACAAGGTCTCTGGTTTGACCCCAGCTCCTCTCTGAGAAGTGATTCAAGGCTATCAAGAAAGCAAGGATGTTTTATGAGAGGTAACGTACAGACATCCTCTTTTTATTAGCTTTCATTGGATCTCTTCCTTTAAAAAAAGAAAGAAAGAAAGAAAAAGGTTCCTTTTATACTTTCTTGATTTTAATCAATAAAACCTGGCTTAAAACCAGCAGAGGACAGGCTGCAAGGCCATTGATTGTTGAAGAGCAACAGCCTGAGAAAATTACTAGGGGTCCAAGAGAGAAGCATGCTTTTCCGTGATTATCTTGACATTTTTATCCTTTTCCTGCCTTTGCCCTCTCTTTTTTTTTAAAAAAAAACAAACAAGACAAAACAAGTAGCTGATGTCTGGATTTCTTGTTGCGATATCCACCCTTCTTTTGTTACTCTGTTTGTATTTTCTCTCTTTCTTTTGTTTCCCAATTTTCTCTACCGAGGATATAGCTTTTCATTCCTTCATCCTTATATTCTCTGTTTTCTATTGTTCATTCTTTCCACCTCTTTGGGCTTGGTCTTCAATTTTTCTTGTAGACATTTCTTTCTCTCTCCTACTTTGTCCATGTTTTATTTTCTTTTTTTACTCTTTTTTTTCCTCTCTCCTTCTCTCTTCTACTTTTTCATTTCCCCTCTCCTCATCATTTTGGACTTTAATTCATTCTATATTTTTCTCCATTCTGTTTCATGCCTCATTGTTTCTGTTCTACTTTTCTAATCTTATTCTTCTGTACTTCTTACTTGGGTTACTTATTCAATTGCCTACATCTGTATGCTCCCTCTCCTACCTTTCACTATTATCACTATTATTACTCATTTTCTCTTCCTATCTCTTCTTATTTCTCTGGTAGTATCATTTTTAGGGGAACATAGACAACAGCAAGAAAATAGACAAAGATGAAAGAAGTGTTAAAATTAAACATTACCACACTCCAAAACATCAAAATAAAACCATAAAGCAGAAAGAGAAGCAGATCAACTGAAATAGCACACCAAGATAAACAAATGACTAGATACCAACCAAAAAACACAATCTATACTAATGAACAGGAAAGCATGGCCTAGTCCAATGAAAAAGTAAAAATGAAGGCAAGATGCAGAACTTGTAAGAACTAATCAGAGCTGTCCAACAAATAACATGAATCAACTTAATGAAGTGAAGGAATAGATTAAGGATGTTAAGAAGACACTGGGAGAATATACTAAAGAAATTGTGAACATATATAAAAAGATAATGGTTAAGAAGGTGATGAATGGCACAATCCAAGAAATCAAAAATATAATGGAATCACAGAACAGCAGACTTGAACAGAGGAAAACATTAGTGATGTGAAAGACGGTACATCTTAAACAAATGATAGAGCAAATAAATAAAAAGATTTTAAAAATTCAGCAGGGACTCAGGAAGTTGAACGACAACACAAAAGGCACAAATATATGCATTATAAGCATCCCAGAGGGAGAAGAGAAGGGAAAGGAGATAGTAGGAGTGTTGGAGGAAATAATGGTTGAAAACTTCCCAACCCTATTGAAGGAGACAAATGTACATATCCACGAAACATAGCACACCCAAAAGAGTATAAATACCTATAGGCCTACTCCAAGATATATACTTGTCAAATTGTTCAATGCTCAAGACAAAGGGAGAATAATGAACACAGCAAGAGAAAACAGAAACATCACATACAAAGGAAGCCCTATAAAATTAAGTGCTGATTTCTAAGCTAAAACAATATAGACAAGAAGGCAGAGTTATGACACAGTCAAGGTGCTAAAAGAAAAAAAGACTTTCAGCCAAGAATTCTCTATCCAGCAAAAATGGTATTTAAAAAAGGAGAGTTCAAAATATTCAAAAACACAATGTAAATGAATATGTTAATAAGAAAGCTGCACTTGAAGAAATACTAAAGGGAATTCTGCAGGTTGAAAGGAAAAAAACAGGAGAGAGAGAAAGTTGGAGGAGAGTGTAAGAAAAACTAAAAAGAAAACTAAAGCAATAAAAACAATATATGACATACATAAACCAAAAGAAAATATGAGTAAACTAAGTAATTCCATGACAATAATAACATTGAATGTTAATAGACTATACTCATTAGTCAAGAGACACAGACTGGCAGAATGGATAAGGTAATATGACTCATCTATAGGTTCTCAGGAAGAAACCCACCTTAGGCCCAGTGATGCAAGAAGGCTGAAAGTGAATGGCTGGAAAACAATTTTACAAGCAAAAAATAACCAAAAAATGGCTGGAGAAGCTTTGTTACTATTGGAAAAATTAGACTTTAAATGCAAAACTATTGTAAGGGACAAAGACATACACTACATATTAGTAAAAGGAATAATCTTTCAAGAAAAAAGAACAATCATAAACATTTATGCACCTAACTAGGGTGCTTCAAAATACAAGAGGCAAACACTGGAAAAAATAAGTGGATAAATAGGTGCTTCTACAACTATACTGGATGACTTTAATACAGCATTACATCATTAGAGAGTACATCTCAACAGAGAATCACTAAAGCAATACAGACTTTGAATAATACATTAAAGGAGCTGGAAGTAATAGACATATAAAGAACACTACACCCCAAACAGCAGGATATACATTCTTCTCGAGTGCACATGGACCATTCTCCAGTATAGACCACATGCTAGGCCACAGAACAATGCTCAATTAATTCAGAAATATGGAAATTATGCAAAGTAATTTCCCTGACCACAATGGAATGAAGCTAGAAACCAGTAAAGTCCAGAGAACAATATTAGGCACAAGTATATGGAAGTTAAACAATACACTTTTAGACAAAAAGTGGGTCAAGGAGGAAATCACAAAAGAAATAAGTAAGTACCTTGAGATGAATAAAAATGAAAACAAAATATTTCAAAGCCTATGGGACACAGCGAAAGTGGTATTAAGAGGGAAATTCATAGCTGTAAATGCATATATCAGATAAGAATAAAGAACAAAAACTAAAGACCTAATTGCATATCTGCGGGAATTAGAAAAAAAACAACAAAAAACCCAAAAAAAAAAAAAAAAAAAAAAAAAAAAGAATAAATAATTAGAGTAGAAATAAATGAAATCAAAACTACAAAAGCAATAGAAAAACTAAACAAACCCAAAAGCTGGTTATTTGAGAGGATCAATAAAATTGACATATCCCTAGCTAGGCTAACAAAGAAAAAAAGAGAGAAGATGTAAATACACAAAATAAGAAATGAGGAAGAGGATATAACCACTGACCCCATAGAAATAAAGAGTATCATAAGAGTGTACTTTGAAAAATTACTTCTCCTATTTAACATTGTGTTAGAAGAACTTTCTCTAGCACTTAGGCAAGAAAAAGATATAAAAGGCATCAAATTGGAAAGGAAGAAGTAAAAACTTCACTATTTGCAGACAACATGATCCTATACATAAAAGCCCTGAGAAATCTATACACTTTGTAAAACTTATAAATGAATTCAGTAAATTCACAGGTTTTAAGATCAATGTGAAAAATCAGTAGCATTTCTGTACACCAAAAATGAGCATTCTGAGGAGGAAATCAGGAAAAAAATCCAAATTACAAAAGCAATTAAAAAAACAAATACATAGGAATAAATTTAACTAAAGATGTAAGTGACATATGCTGAAAACTACACAATCCTGTTAAAGAAAATCAAAGACTTAACTAAATTGAAGAATATTCCTTGTTCATGGATAGGAAGACTAAACATTGTTAAGATATCTATCTTACCCAATCTGATATAAATTTAATGCAATCCCAATAAAAATTAACACAGCATTCTTCAATGAGTTAGAAAAGCTAACTATGAAATTTATTTGGAAGGGCAAGAGGCCCCGAATAGCCAAAAAAATATTGAAAAACAAAATTGAAATTGGAGGAATCACACTACCTGACTTTAAAATATAATACAAAACTACAATGAACAAAATTGCATGGCATTGGTACCAGGACAGACATACTGACCAATGGAACAGAATCAAGAATTCTGATAGAGATCCTCACATATATGGTCATGTGATATTTGACAAGGGCACCAAGGTAACTCAACTGGGAGAGAATGGGCTCTCCAACAACAAATGGTGTTTGGAAAACTGTATCTCTATATCCAAAAGAATGAGAGAGGAACACCATCTCACAACTTATACAATAACTAACTCAATATGGATCAAAACTATAAATATAAAAGCCAATACCATAAAGACCTTAGAATATAATGGAGGAAAACAATTACAGGACCTTGTAATAGGAAATGATTTCATGAACTTGACAACCAAAGCACGAGCAGTAAAAGAAAAAAATAGACAAATGGGACCTCCTCAAAATTCAAAACGTTTACACCTCAAGGCGTTTGTCAAGAAAGTAAAAAGACAACCTACTCAATGGGAGAAAGTATTTGGTAACCATATATCTGATAGGATTCTATTATCTAACACATTTAAAGAAATACTACACCTCAAAAATAAAAAGATAAATAACCCATTTAAAAAATGGGCAAGTGATTTGAATAGACACTTCTCCCAATAAGAATTACAAATTTCTAAGAAGCACATGAAAATATGCTCAACATCACTAGCTATTAGGGAAATGCAAATCAAAACTACAATGTGATACCATCTTATACCCATTAGAATGGTGGTTATTAAAAATGAGAGAACTAAATCTGTTGGAGAGGATTCAGAAAAATGGGAACCATCATAAAATGCTGATGGGAATGTAGAATGTTGCAGCCAATGCTGAGGACAGTTTGGTGGTCCCCAGAAAACTAACTATATATCTGCCATATGATCCAGAAATTACACTGTTGGGTGGAATTGAAAGCTAGGACACGAACATGCACATCAATGTTCATAGTGGCATTATTCACTATTGCCAAAAGATGGAATCAACCCAAATGCTCATCAACTGATGAATGGATAAATAAATTGTGTTTTATACATACAATAGAATATTACTCAGGTGTGAGAAGGAATATAGTACTAACACACTGGATAAAATGGATGAATCTTGAGGACCTTATGTTGAGTGAAGCACGATAGGCATTGAAGGACAAATATTACCTGACCTCACTGATATAAATTAAGCTAACTAATTAGACTCACAGAGCTAGAGTCTGGAAGATAGTTTAACAGGAAATAGAAAAGAAGAAGGTTGTGAGCCAATGCTCATAGGGACAAAATATATGACAAGGTGGAAGCATGCAGTTGTGCAGTGATGGGACATTACAAAGCATAGTG
>JAKSZT010038577.1:0-40378 GCA_026826555.1 Tolypeutes matacus
GATGAACCATGTGCAGGGAGGACTTATTTGAGTCCAATTCTGTCACTATTAGGAGCACAGATTCCAAAATAGAGCCCATTGATAAGGCATCAGTCTCTACGGCTATCCCCCTGGATATAGGACCAGGGTGTCTCCAGAACTCTCAGGAGCTCCTCTGTGTGGGGTGATAGGCACTTAGATGTTCTATGAGCTCCTACTGAGGTGTGCGTAAGAGTTACCCCTGGGATGACCTCCCTACTCTCTTTGAAGTCTCTTAGCCACTTGAACTCATTTGCCTGTACCTTTTCCCCCTTTTATTCAAGGTCTTTTTCCAGTTGTGTTGCCAGTTGGCACTTGGTATTAATCCCTCATTGCCAGGGAAGCTTATCCCCGGGAGTCATGTCCCACGTTAGGGGGATGGTAATGCAATCATATGCTGAGTTTGGCTTAGAGAGAGGCCACATTTGAGCAACAAGGAGGCTCTCAGGTGGCAACCCTTAGGCACCCCACAACTGCAGGCTAAGTCTCAGTTACAGGAGCAAAGACTCACAAAAGTAGTCATCAATAAAAAGAACACATCAGTGGGTCCTCCTTTTTTGACAGACACTGTCCCTGAACTCAGAGGACTATTGCTGCTCCCTTGGAGACTGTGGCAGAGCTCTCCAGGCTAGGAATTCAGATTCCCTCATTTATTGTGTGATTGTCCACCCATCATGACCATGCCCCATCTTTTGATCTTTAGAACGATTTTGTATATCTTCATGTATATTCAGATGAACTAATTCCCATGAATGCCCCCTCCCAGACACCCCCCACCAATAATATCCTGCAGTACCCATTTTTATTTAATTTCTTTCTAGCTTCCTACATATCCTTTGTTTCATACTCAGCTGTCACTTTCCAGGATCCATGCTGGATTGTTTATAGTTTGGCACTATGTGTGCATGTTTGTGTATAAAACATCATTTAATTTTTAGTGTTACTAATTGATTCCTACAGAAGAATAAGTGTAGCATCTGTCACGTTCATTTCAATGAAATGCACACCCTTGAATCCACTGCCCGCGTCAGGAACTGGATGCCCATGTGCCACTGTGCCCTTCCCCATGTCACCCTTCTGAGAAAACAACCTGTGTGAAGCCTTTGTTTATCAGTCTCTTGTTTAAGACAGAGTTTCATCACCTATGTAGGTATCACTAAGCAATATATTTAAATGGGCTTTTGGATTTTATAAAATGGGAATCCTGGTGGTTTTTTTTTGTAACTTTTCTTCACTCATTTTATTGCTAAGTTTTATCCATATTGTGGATAGTTTGTTTTCACTGATATTATTCATGGTGAGAATATATGAGAAATTTACATCTGAAAACATAAATAAAGTGAAAAATAGTTGATGCAACTCCCTCCCAACTGAAAAATAGTTATAATGTATAGATGTCTTCTTTGGATTTTGTAGACAGCATAATCCTCATTTGAGTGTGTTACCCCAGTACATTTAGCAAGGGACCTGAAAAGCTGCTCGTTTTGAATGGGGGCCAAAACAAGAGAAGGGTCCGCAACATGTTTAGGTTAATGGGCAACTGTGCTTTTTATGTGAAGAAATTGCCCAAGTGCCTATAATACCCACTTCTGTCATATTTCCTTTTGTTCCCCAGCCTGAACCAGTTGGAGACCTCCTGATAATCAGTTGATTTAGGAAGAGAAGATTAGGGCCTGGATTACAGATGTTCTAGCAATATGTAGGTATCACTTGAAATTGTACAGTTTCAGCCCTGCAGTTCCATTCTTGGACAATAATAAAGGACAGAGGTAAAGGGAAACCCTCCCAGTCATCAAAATATGGTTGTAAATTTTGTTTGGAAGGAGAAGTGGTTGGAGGTGACTTTATTTATTGATTCAAGGTCTGTGGCCAGTGATTAGACTGGAGAATCATGGACTTGCAATCAATATGACTGGAAATTTGGAGTCATGGACTTCTGTGGGAGGTGGATGGATAGACCTTTCTGAATAGGTATAAAACATGAAAATAATTTATGTCCCATGTGAATGCCCACCAGAGGGAGACATCATCAGGGGATAATTTTTATAAACAAATGCATAGTAAGACCTGTTCTGTTGATACAAGTGAGATTTTTTCCACTCCCACCCATGTCATTGCCCAATGGGATCATGAATAATTTGGCAATGGTGGTAGGGATAGAGCTTTTGCATGGCCTCAGCAACATGAACTTCCATTCAGCAGGGACAACCTAGCTCCAGTCACTGCTGAATACCCACTCTTCCAGCAGCAGAAACAAGACCCTGATATGCCACCAATCACTCAGGTGAGCCTCCAACATCCTCATGTAAGGCTGAATACATTGGGCAGCTTCCAGCATGGAAATGGCAGCAACAAACCAATAATCTAGGTGCAATGGACACATTTGTAGAGACACAAAATTTACTTAAACTGACTCATGTAGAAATAGATAATCTGAACAGACATATAATAAGTAAAGAAAGATTGAAACAGTAAACAAAAACCTTCAAAAAAGAAAACTCTGGGAATAGATGGCTTCACTGGTAAATTTTACAAAACATCAAAAAGGAATTAACATCAATCTTTCCCAAACTCTTACAAAAAATTAAAGTGGAAGAAACCCTTCTTAACTCATTCTGAGACAACTCTTCCCTCGTTCTATACGGCCAGTTTTACCATAATACAAAATCAGATAAAGACATTGCAAGAACTGAAAATTAGGGACCAATTTTCCTTACCAATATAGATGCAGAAATCCTCAACAAAATACTGATTACCCTTCCCTGCATGCTATTTACTTCATTCTTTTAATGTGATATATTAAATTCATTAATTGCTTTTCTTGTGTGGAACCAATTTTGCATTCCTGGGATAAATCCCACTGTGTAATGAGGTATAATGCTTTTAATATTCTCTTGGATTTGATTTATTAGCATTTTGTTGAAGATTTTTGCATCTATTTTGGTAAGGAAAATGAGGTTATGATTTTCTTTTCAGTTATTTGCATCTCGTCTCTTATATTCTTTGTCAGTCTAGCTAAAGATTTCTCAATTTCACTAATCTTATCAAAGATTAAACTTTTGTTTTCATTGATTCAGTTGTTTTCTATTCTCAATTTCATTTATCTCCACTCTAAATTTTATTATTCCCTTCTTACTGTTAACTTTATTTTTAGTTTGCATTTCTTTTTCTAGTTCCTCATGGTTTTATGAGAGGATATTAATTTGAGATCTTTCTTATTATTTATGTAAGTATTTAGAGGTATAAATTTCCTTCCGAGCACTGCCTTTGCTGCACCCCATATGTTTTGTTATGATATGTTTTCATTTTCATTTATCTCTAAATATTTTGTTTTTCCCCTGTGATTTATTCTTAGATTTGTTCAATTTTTGTTTATTTGTAAATTTTCCAGATTTCTTTAACTTCATTCTATTTTGGTTGGAGAAGATGGTTTGTATGGTTTCACTCATTTAAAAAATATATTTATATCTGTTTTGTAAGCTAGGTAATGTCTGTCTTGGTGAATGATGCATTTGTTCTTGAGAAGAATATATTTTTTTATTATTTTTGTTTGGAGTATTCTGTATGTGAATTTCATAACTAGTTGGCTTATGATATTGTTCAAGTCCTCTGTTATTGACAATCTTGAAATCTCCAACTATTATTATAAAACTAATTCTCCTTCCATTCTGTCAATGTTGCTTCGGGTATTTTGTAGCTCTGTTATTAGGTGCATATTTGAATTATTGACCCCTTTATTGATATGTAATGTCTTTCTTTGTCTCCTGCAGCAATTTATCACTTAAAGCTATTTTGTCAAATGTTAGGGTAGCCCCTCCAGCATTCATTTGGTTTCTATTTGCATAGAGGTTATTTTTTCATCCTTTCACTTTTTTAAACAAATAAATTCTATTGATACATGTTAATAAAGCATACAATTTATGCAAAATATACAATCAGTGATATTTGTTATAATCACATCGTTGTGTGTTCATCACTTCAATCATTAAAGCATTTTCATTATTTCAATAATAATAATAAAAAAAAGTCAGACAAAGAAAAAATTTCTCACCTTTCAGTTTCTCTGTTTCCCCTGCTGACATAGCTGCTATTTCACTATTCTTGCTCAATTATTTATTTGTTTATTAAGTAGTTTTACTGAAATATATTCCATACCATATGATCTATCCAAAGTATATAATAAATGGCTTTTTTTTTAGCTGATAAAAAGTCCTTTATTGTAAAATTGTAAAATAAATAGAAAAACAGATTGGAAGAAATTACAATTTTAAAAGAGATTGCAAGGCCAGGTTAGATTTAATATAATTAATTATAAAAAATAGTGTAGCAACAAACCTTCATAAATGAAAATATTTCAAATATAATAGCAACTAATTATAACATAATTCTAATTTTTATATTACAGTTCTATTGGGCATAATAAATTATTGATTTATGTAATTTCCATTTAGGCCATAATTCTTTCTAGATAATTAAATTCCTATTTGGGAGTTGATCACATCTTATTTGAAATGAATTACAGTGGATAACCATTTGCCATCTCATAATTTTATAAGATAGAAAAACTAAAAATCTTGTTCAACAGTTGTCATGGTAAATCATTATTGATCCAAATATGTTACTTGAAGAGTATGAATAAGAAGGGGTTAAAGAAAAATGAAGTATTTAAAAATATATATCTTCTCTAGTCCTCCTCAATTAAAAGAAGGTATTTATTTTGTATGAGAAAAATTAAAGAATACTGATCACAGGAACAATTTGACAGTTGGATTGCGTAATTACTGTTCACATAGAATGATATTATTTTACATTTATCTGGCCTAAACCACTTCTTTTTGTTACTGTTTGCGTGGAATACTTTTTTCCAACCTTTCACTTTTAACCTGGTTGTGTTCTTCTGTCTGAGGTGGGTCTCTTGCAGACAACACATAGACAGCTCATATATATATATATATATATCCATTCTATTGGTCTATGTCTTTTGATTGGGGAGTTCAATCCATTAACATTCAGTGTTATTACTGTAAAAGCATTAATTATTTCATCCATTTTGTCTTTTGTTTCTCTGTTGTCATATCATTTTATTGTCTGTCTTCTTATCCTTTAGTTTACCCTTCCTAATCATCTTCATTTCTAAACTCTTTTCCAAATCTCTTGTCCTTGTTTTTTCCTTTCAGACTGCAGCATTTCTGTTAGTATCTTGCAAATCTTGTCTTTGGTAACCTATTCTATCAGTTTTTGTTTTTTTGCAAAGACTTTGAACTCACCCTCATTTTTGAAGGACAGCTTTGCTGGATTCTTACCTGACAGTTTTTCTTGTTCAGTACCTTACATACATCATACCACTTTCTTCTCTCCTCCATGGTTTCTTAAGATAGGTCAGTGCTTAATCTTATCGAGTTTCTCTTGTATGTGATGCTTTGCTTTTCTCTTGCTGCTTTCAGAATCCTCTCTTCATCTCTGATATTTATCATTCAGAATAGTAGGTGTCTCATGGTAGGTCTATTCGAATTTATTTTGTTTGGGGTGCATTGTCTTTCTTGGATATTGATATTTATGCCCTTTTTAATGGTTGTGAAGTTTTCACTCATTCTTTCCTCAAATATACTTTCTGCCACTTTACCATTCTTTTATCCTTCTTGGACTTCAGTAATGAAAATATTTGTGAGTTTCTGATTGTCATTCAATTCCCTTATACTCTGTTCTATTTTTTTTATATTCTCTTCACTTTCTGTTCTCCCACCTTTTCTAGTTCAGATGTTCTGTTTTTGAAATCACTAATTCTGTCTTCAAGCTTTTCAAATCTGCTCTTATTGTCTCTAATGTACTTTTAATCTCATCCATCGTGTCTTTCATTCCCATAAGGCCGTTATTTTCTTTGCAGGCTTTCAAATTGTTCTTTATGCTCTCCTATTGCCTTCTTAGTATCTTGTATTTCTTTAATCATATTTTCTTTAAATTCTTTGGAGTGATTCAGAACAGTTGTGTGATTATCACTGATTACTTGTATTAAATCCTGTATCTCAGGATATTTGTTCTGTTCTTTTGGCTGGGCCATCTCTTCCTGTTTCTTAGTATAGCTTCCAATTTGTTGCTGATGTCTAAGCATCTGAATTTACTCTGATGACTAATTTCTCTCTCTTACCTATTGTTTTCTTTTTTCACAGCTCTTCTTTGATATTTGGCTCCATTTATTCTCAGGCTTTAAAATTGCCCAACTTAAGTTTTCAAAATTGGGCCAGGGACTCACTAGGGATCACAGATTTTCTCCCAGGGCTTGGATACAGAGATCATGAACAGTTTATGCCCTTGCAATTTCCAGACCAGCCATCAGATGGTGATTTTCAGCACTTCATTCCAAAGAGGTGTTTTTCTGTCTTGGCTTTCCTCTGTTCCTGTGTTGAGTTTCCAGATCAGAGATTCAAAGTGGGCTTTACTGGCTAAATTCACTGAAGAAAAGCACCCCAGCCTCCCATCCTTTTTCCCTTGAAACAGTTGACAGGGAGTTGACAGTGTTTCTCTCTCAGTTGGCTGCAGTACACCATGTGTTTTACCCTGGTTTATATATCTTGGGGTTCAGGAGGGGAACATTTCCCAACTGCCATCTGGGCTTTGTAACTCACATATGTCATTTTCAGTTCTTCCTCACTCTGTCCCTCATCCTCCTGGGAGTTGTATAGCACTTTCCTGATCTGCTAACCCCCAAAGCAATTCCTCCAACAGCTTCTGGCTCTTTCACCATTTTTTATGTGAGAGCATTCAGCTCTACCTGTTAGTCTGTTGCCCATCCTTTCACTTTTAACCTATTTGTTTCATTGTGTCTAAGGTAAGTTTCTTTGAAATACGATCAAGTTGGAATATGCCCTTTTGTCCTTATTATGCCAATCTCTGCCTTTTGATTAGAGATTATAGTCAATTTACTGTCAAAGTAATTACAGATAAGGCAGGACTTATATTTTGGACTTTGACATTTTGTTATTTGTGTAAGTCTTATAGATTACCTTTTTGTCTCTCATTTCCTTTCCTGCTGTTTTCTTTTGTCTCTAACTGACCTTTTGAAGTTAAACAGTTTATTTCCCTTCCAATTTAATTTTATTGTAGTTTTTAATAATATTTCTCTTCTGTTGGCCATGGAGTTTGAATTTAACACCATAATATATGCAGGATATTAGGCTCTTATCAGATATATCGTTGCCAAATATTTTCTCCCATTTGTAGGCTGCCTCTTTATTTTCTTAATAACGTCCTTTGATGTGCAGAAAGTTTTGATTTTCAGGAAATCCCATTTATATATTTTTCCTTTTTTCTTTTCTGTTTTTTTTTATTTTGGGTAAAAATCAAAATTTTCACAATACATACCAACATTTGCAAAATGATATATAAATATATATGCATATATGTACATTTGCTTACAAAAATGTTATTTATGTATATATATAAATATATTTTAAGAGGTGCTTAGATACCCAAAATTTTACAGGAAACCCATTGGGATTCCCATGTTGCCCACCTCCCACACCTCCCACCACATCCCACACTCTATTGCTGCTTGTTCTTTGGCTGTGAAGTTCATGAACCCATTTCCTATTACAAGGTCCTGTAGATGCTTTTCTACATTATTTTGCAAGGTCTTTATTTTTTTGGCTCTTATATTTACATCTTTGTTCCACCTTGAGTTGATTTTTGTATAAGGTGTGAGAAGGTATTCTTCTCTCATTCTTTTGGATATGGATATCCAGTTCTCTAAGCACCCCTTGTTAAAGAAACCATTCACACCGAACTGAGTGGGCTGGTAGCCTTGTTGAATATCAGATGACTGTATATGTAAGGATCTATATCAGAACTCTCAATTCGATTCCATTGGTTAGTAGGTCTATCCTTGTTCCAATACCATGCAGCTTTGATCATTGTAGCTTTGTAATATGATTTAAAGTCTGGTAATGTGATACCACCAAATTCAATTTTCTTTTTCAATATGTCTTTGGCAATTTGGGGCCTCCTACATATACAAATATATTTTGAGGTAGTTTTTCCAGTTCCCTAAAAATAGTGTTGAATTTTATTGGGATTGCATTAAATTTGTAGAGTAGTTTGGGTAGGATAGACATCTTGATGATGTTTAGTCTTCCTACCCATGAACAGGGAATATTTTACCATTTATTGAAGTCTTCTTTTATTTCCTTTAACAGTGTTGTTTAATTTTCTGTATATAAGTCCTTTACATCTATAGTTAAATTTATTCCTAGTTATTTGAGTATTTTACTTACTATAGTAAATGGCATTTTTTTCTTGAGTTCCTCCTCCGATTGCTGATTATTGGTGTACCGAAATGCTACTGATTTTTGAGCTTTGATCTTATAAACTCCTTTATGTGTTCCAGAAGCTTTGTTGTAGCTTTCTCTGGGCTTTCTAGGTATAGGATCATGTCGTCTGCAAATAATGAAATTTTTACTTCTTCTTTACCAACCTGGATGCCTTTTATAGCCTTTACTTGACTCAGTGCTTGAGCAAGAACTTCTAAGACAATGTTAAATAGGAGTGGTGATAGTGGGCATCCTTGACTTTTTCCCAATCTAAGAGGGAAGGCTTTTAGAATTTCACCATTGAAGATGAGTTAGCTTTGGGTTATTCATATATACCCTTTACCATATTCAGAAAATTTCTGTCTTTTCCTATCTGTTGCAGAGTTTTTATCAAGAAAGAGTTCTATATTTATGAATTTTTTTTTTGCATCTATAGAGATGATCATGTGACTTTTTCTTACTGTTTGTTTACGTGGTGTATTACATTGACTGATTTTCTTATAATGAACCATCCTTGCAAACCTGGAGGAAACCCACTTGGTCATGGTGTATAATCCTTTTGATATGTTGTTGAATGCTATTGTCCTGTATTTTGTTGAGGATTTTAGCATATAGGATCATTAGAAAAATTGGTCTGTAATTTTCCTTTCTAGTGGTATCTTTGTTTGGTTTTGGTATTAGGATAATTTTGTCATCATAGAATATCTTAGGCAATATTCCTTCTATTTCTATTCTCTGGAAGAGGTTAAGAAGATTTGCCATTATATCTTCCTGGAATGTTGATAGAATTCAGCTGTGAAGCCATCTGGTTCTGGGCTCTTCTTAGTTGGGAGGTTTTTGATGACTGAGTCTATCTCTTTACCATAGTTGGACTGTTGAGTTCATCAATTTCTTCTTTCATCAATGTAGGCTGTTCGTGAGTTTCTAGAAACTTGTCCATTTCCTCTAAATTATCATTCTTTTTCGCATATAATTATTCAAAGTATCCTCTTATGATGCTCTTCATTTCTGTGGGATCAGTAGTGATATCCCCTTCCTAGCTCCTTATTTTGTGTATTTGCATCTGTTCTCCCTTTTTCTTTGTTAGTCTGGCTGAGGGGTTGTCAATTTTATTGATATTCTCGAAGAACCACCTTTGGTTTTATTTTTTCTAGTGCTTTCTTATCCTCTATTTCATTTACTTCTGCTCTAATATTTGTTATTTCCTTCATTCTACTTCCTTTAGGTTTAGTTCTTTCTTATTTTTCCAATTCTTCCAAGTGTGCAGTTAGGTCTTCAATTTTAGGTTTTTCTTCTTTTTAAATATATGTACTTATGGCTATGAACTTCAGTCTCAGGACAGATTTGGCTGCATCCCATAGGTTTTGATATGTTGTGTTGTCATTTTCATTAGTTTCAAGGTAGTTACTGATTTCTTTTGAGATTTCCTCCTTGACCCTCAGTTTGTCTAAGAGTGTGTTGTTTAACTTCCATATCCCTGTGCCTAACTTGTCCCTCTGGCCCTTAGTGATTTGCAACTTAATTCCATTGTGATCAGAGAAATTACTTTGTATAATCTCAATCTTTCTGAATTCATTGAGAGTATTTCTGTGGCCTAGCATGTGATCTAACTTGGAGTGTGATCCATGTGCACTCGAGAAGAATATAAATCCTGATATATTTGGATTTATTGTTCTGTATATGTCTGCTAACCCCAGGTCCTCTAATGTATTGTTGAGAGTCTTTATTTCTTTGTTAATCTCTGTCCTGATGTTCTGTCTAATGATGATAATAGTGTATTAAAGTCCACTGCTATAATTGTAGAGGAATTTATTTCTCCACTTAGCTTTTCCAGAATTTGCCTCATGAATTTTGAGGCACACTGATTAGGTGTGTAAATGTTTATGATTGTTCTCTCTTCTTGCCAGAGTACCCCATTTACTAATATATAGTGTCCATCTTTGTCCCTTAAAATAATTTTGCATTTAAAGTCTAGTTTGACTAATATTAAAATAGCTACTCCTGCACGTTTATGGCTATTGTTAGATTGTATAATTATTTTCCAGCCATTTACTTTCAGCCTCCTTGAATCCCTGGGCCGAACGTGGGTGGCTTGGAGACAGCATATAGATGTATCATATTTCTTTATCGATTCTGCCAATCTCTTGTCTCTTGAGTGGTGAATTTAATCCCTTAACATTCAGTGTTATTACGCGCAACGAATTTCTTACTTTAGCCATATTTTCTTTGGATTAATGTATGTCATATTTTTTGTTTCTGTTTTTGTCTTTTTTAGTTGTTTTCAAAATCTCCTAACTTGATTTTTCATTTCAACTTGTAGAACTTCCTTTAGTATTTCTTGAAGTGCCAGTTTCTTATTGACATACTCTCTTGGTTTCTGTTTTACTGTGAATATTTTGAACTCTCCATCATGTTTGAATGTCAGTTTTACTTGATACAGATTTCGTGGCTGGAAGTTTTATTCTTTTAGTACTTTGACTATGTCATACCACTGTCTTCTTTCCTCCATGGTTTCAGATGAGAAATCAGCACTTAATCTTATTGTGCATCCCTTATGTGTGATGGTTCTCTTTTCTCTTGCTGACTTGAGTATTTTCTCTTTGTGTTGGGCATTGGACATTTTGACGAGTATATATCTTGGAGTTGGCCTATTGGGATTTATACTGTTAGGGGTGCACTTTGCTTCCTGAATCTGCACATCCATCTCTCTATATAGGGTTGGGAAGTTTTCAGCCATTATTTCCTTCAACACTCCTTCTGTTCCCTTTCCTTTCTCTTCTCTTTCTGGGATGCCCATAATGTGAATGTTTGTGTGTTTTGTGTTGTCAGTTAAATCCCTGAGTCCCTGCTGGATTTTTTATATATATTTTGCCTCTCTGTTCTACTATGTGTTTGATTTCAATTGTATTGTCTTCCACATCACTAATCCTTCTTCTCCCTGTTCAAATCTGCTGTTATGTGAATCCAGCATACTTTTGAGTTCTTGGATTGCACCATTGATCACCATTGTATCTGTTATCATTTTGTGTATGTTTACAATTTCTTCCATATGTCTTCTTTATATCCTTAATCTCTTCCTTCACTTCATTAAGTTGTTTCATAATATTTGTTTGAGAATCTTTGATTAGTTGTTTGATGTTCTGCATATATTCCTTGTTTTTTGTTTGTTCATTGGAGTGGGCCCTGTCTTCCTCTTTCTCAGTGTGGTTTGTAATTTTTTGTTGCCCTCTAGTCGTCCTTTTATCTTTCTGGGTTTATTCAGTTGATAAACTTCTCTCACTCCTCTCATGTTTAATTTAGATGGTGTTTTGGTGTGTGTTAAGTTTTCTCTTTGACACTTTTTCTACTTATTTTGTATCCTTGCTTCATTCTATAGTACCTTGAAGGCAAAAAATTAAGGCCAGGTAATTGAAAGATGTGAGAAAGGAAGAAGGATAATAGTAATATTAATAAAAGTTAGAAGAGGGGCCAAATAGGACTTAGTGAAATGAATATTTAACGTGTGTAGGCAGTGTAAAGTAATAGGAAATAAACTGGAGTACCTACAATCAACTGGGAATCCAAATAGTGGAATATATATATAATGATTTAGGAGTCTAGAAGGATGTGGAGGGAGAGATAGAGTAAAGAAAGGACTAAAAGGAAAAAGTTAATATTAATAAAATAAGAAATAAACAGAATAGATAGAATAGAAATTGGCACCTGCAAGTTGTGGGCTAATGAAGAAGCATGGTGTCTGAGAAACACAACAGAAAGCAGAAGGCAGACAGATGAAGGAAGGCTAAGAAATAGCTTGGGGGATACAATAGCAATATAGACAGAAAATGGGAAATCAGTGAAGAAGAAGAACAGCAAAGAAGAGTTAAGCCAGCAGCACTTAATTTAAAAACAAATAAAGGAGAACAGAAAGGAGGGAGAAAGAGGAAAGAAAAGCAAGAGACAATAAATAAACAGAGAAAAACCAAACAACCACACCAGCAAGCAGTCAAACAAAGCTAAGGAGGAAGTGTTCCTTCTAGTGTCCTTGCAGATCCTCTCAGCCTGCTTGTTTTTATTAATTTCCCTTCCGGGTTCTCTCTGCAGGTTTTGAGGCAGATTTTCGGTATTAAACTGAATTAAGAATAGGAATTCATTTTTTAAAGTGACTGTCTTCTTATTTTTTTTTTTTTTTTTTTTGGTCATATAAAGGACCCAAAATATTTTCTCTGCTAGATCACTACCTTCACCAAGTGGACCCTAAATGGGCTTGTGGAAACTAATCAAGCCCTTCCCACTTCCTTGACTCCTCAGGGGATAGAAGTTATGATGTTTGTCAGGGCAGATTGTTAATATTGGTTGACTCCACCCCCTCTGGGGCCAGGCCTCAGTGCCAGCGGGCTGCTGGGTAAATCAGGTTTCCTTAGCAGTTTCCCCTCTACCCTCACCCTTGTGCTGTTTCAAACCAGCTTTTATGATCCCCAAAGCTATGAGGGGTCCAGGCAGGCAAATATACAGAAGTTAAACCCATCTACACCTACTCTCAGAGCATTCCCTCCCTCGGAGTATGCTGCCTCAAACCGGGAGTGTGAGTCACAGTTGAAGGATTCATGGTTCAAACCAGCCATTGCCCCTGTGTTTGGGGCTCAGCCATCTGTGTTTACCACCACAGGTAGGCTCAAAACTCTAGAATCTCCAATGATACCTCAACGCCACTGATCTGCCCACTGCTAACTAACCCAAGGTTCTCATTCCGTGTGCCCACATCACATAACCTTGGGCAGGACCCCGCCCACAGTCAGTTATCCCCAGAGAGCTATTCGGTGTGTATCCTCCTAAACTGATGCCAACTTGCCTCTCTGCTGTAGCATTTTCTTTTAAGGCACCCCAATGATTTATATTTTTTCAGTTTCTTAACCAGATTCTGATGTGGTTTCAAGTTTAACAACCACTGAACTACAGTCACCTGCTTTCTACTTAACTCCAATTTGGCTTATTTTTCTAAATCAGAAATGATCCTTTCATAATAAGTTGGTATACTTCTAATCTGAAGTATTTTAAGAAGTGAGAAAATTTATTTACATTTTTAAGTTGTACTCCAATATTTTTCTTATATGTGATAGGGTGTGGGATGGATGAAACTAGAGAATGCATGTATATACAAACAGAAATGTGTACCCAAAATAATCTGCCAATGCAGGTAATTCTGAGGAAGGTGGTTGATAATAGAGAAGGAATTTTAGTGTTTGCCATAACAGACATAAATTATTTTTATACTCTTTGCATGAATAATTTGGTTATAATTTAAAAGAAATTATTAATATCGTATACAATGAAATTATACAAATTGGTTCAATTGAAGATATTAATTTGTATCTGCAACATTACATTCACAATTTGCAAATACAGTTTCCCATAAAGGAAAACTGATTATCCCCTGGACACCCTCCCACACTGCCTGGATGGGTGTAGGCCACCATCAGCAAGAGTTAGCATAGAACATAAGGAGCATGGATGCAACCATGTGAAGGACACACTGCTCTCTACACGTGTCTGGTTAGAGGGCTGTTAGCACAACATGAGAAGACAGATTTCATGCTCCTTACTCCCCATTGAAGACAGGCCAGAGTGACTCACATCACTAAATGAGGCTTTGAGTGCTGAGCAGGGCTTTCTCCCTGTCCTCCTTTGTGGATCCAGAACCTATGATGATGGTTTTCATTGGAGTTCTGAGGGTTTGGTCCCAAAAAAGGACATTCCCTCTCTGGATTGGGGGAACAGCAGTGAACACGTGTTTCATTCCAGCCTCTTCAGTTGTTCATCAGCTTCTTCCCATCTAACACCTACATTCTCCTCTGGGATTGAAGAAGTCTGCATCATTTCAACACTGTTAAAAATATGTTGAAAATTTAATATTTAATTAGTCTGAGAAATATCTGGCATCGGCACCCTCTGCAGTTTTCTTCAAACATTGCACTCTCTCATAACCTCACTACTATTCTTGTCAGCCCTAGGTCCCAGAACATTCTGGGATTTCTGTACTATTCATTATGGTCACTGTCCTAATGATGCTCATTCTGGTGATGTTACTGCTGTAGCCAATGCTGTAATGTGAATTTTGACATTTCCTTCCTGTCAGCAAAAGGTTTCATCTTGGCATTGCTCTTTCTTTAGGTGCCCCAAGATTGGAGAAGGTGAATGTAGAACTGGAAGGAGGAGACAAGAGTCTGTGCCTAAGAATAAGGAGGGACACAATAAAATCAGCCTCCTCAGAGGGTAAACACTGGAGGTCAAGGGAAGGAAGGAATGGCAAAAGTAACAGGAACAGGTAGTCTCCTCTCTTTACCCTGAGTCCTCTGTTCACCAGACCCCATGTCCCATGCTTTTATCTCACCCTGCACACCTGGCCAACTGCCTGAGTCAGGTACATAACCCTGGGGCATGTGTGTTCTTATACTAGAATCCAAACCATGTGAGTCCCCTGACTGACTCCCTGTCTTGCAGGCCTAGCTGCCCAAGAGCACTTCCTCCTCCATCTTACCAGAATTCCTTACTGCCTAGTCTGCAGACAACCACAGTTTACAGGTGAATTCACTGGGCAGCAGCATCACAGTGCCATTTTGGTACAGTGCAGCTCTCCAAATTTGTGTCCCTAGCTGTTTGAGTTTACCAAGTGCGGCCAATGCAAAATACCAGCAATAGGTTGGTGTTTATTGGAACTTATTAGGGTTAAACTTAGAGTTCTGAGGCTGAGAAAATATCCAAATCAAGGCATCATCAAAAATGCTGTCTTAAGAATGTCACCTGCTGCTGCACTCCTGTCAAGGCAAAATGTGGGGCCTGACTGTCTTTCTCTGCCTTCTCCTCCAAACCCACTTTCTCCAAGAGCTCAGCAGTGGGCCATCAGACACAATTGCTCACACCTCTCCCTTCTCCTCTTTCCTGGCTATCTTCAGTTTCAAGCTGCTCCATGACTCCAGCCTTGGCCTTTCCCTCAGCCTCTGAGGGTTTCTGTGTCTCTCCACAGATGTAGGAGATCCTAGAGACCTCTTCCATATAGCAGAGTAAATATAGCAGCACTTGTTCTCTGTGTGTTCCATGTATGTAAGATTTCAGCACAATGATTGGGGTCCATCCTGGTGCCTGAAATCTCATCAGAGGTCCTTAACTGAACTAAAGCAATCTAACAAAAAGTGACCTAATCGAAAGGACCCTTATCTGAAATTAACCAAAATGTACTATGTACAAAAGGCTTACACACACAGCAATGGTTTAGTAAGAACATGCGTTTCTTGTGTTAACTCAAGCCTCAAACAAGGGCATTAACCCAGGGCAGCGTGTTAAGGAGGGATCTCCTAAGTCTGGAAGAAATGGGAACTCATGAAACAGTGACTGTACTTTGGGTGTGGCCATCACTGAGCAAAATGGTGAGCTGACCACCATTGCACTGGTCCTTAGAATGGTCCCATGAAGAACTCAATATACTGTGCTTTCTCCACCAAATCTTTTCTCCAAATCAAATGTGTAACTCAGAGAGGTGTGCCATTATTCCCTTTCCCAGAGCCAGAGTGCACAGATTTTCCTGGTGAATGGGGGGCAGGAAGCAGTGTGTACCAGCCCCTAATTTCTTCTCCAAAGAACTGATTACACTTATGAGAGATTGCAGAAATTCAACCCTAAATGTGTTCTCAAAAGTAATGGGGATCTTAGAGGGTCTGATATTAAAATCATCTCAATCCTTCAGGAAGAATTGAAATAAATACTTTTAAAGATGAGTAAAAACTCATAAAGTGTGCTAGCACCAACTCACTTAAAAAGAAATGTAAAAGAATATTCTTCAGGAAGAAAGAAAATAATCTCAGAAGTTTCAAGATTCAGGATGGATTGAGGAACAATATCTGTTAATTAAATTCATATATCTAAATGACTATTGAATGGAAAAAGTAATAATAATATCCATTGCCTAGGATATCAATAAAGTGTTAAAATACACTGTAAAATAATATATAGTTTAAGATGGCTAAATGGATATGTAGCAGATGGATATCATTATGAATTCCAAAAATAGATATTGAATTATGCTTGTAAAGTGTTCTGTTAATCTGGGCATGACTAAGTTATTATAAGGGTGTTGAAAGGGCCACAGTCAGTAGGGTGTTGAGCCCTGCCCCTTGGTTTGTAGGGTTTCAAACAAAAAAGACATGGCAAAGGACAGAGGTGTAGTTTCTGATGTTGGAGTTCTGATGAGCAAGGAGAGAAGGCCATGGGGAAAAGATTGAAGCCATTCACCTGACAGTACACAGCTGGCCTTGTGGAGAGAGGGAAAGCTTAGAGAGCATCACAGTCTACAGCTGACCTTGTGGAGGAAACAGAAATTCAGCGCTGGGAAGAGAGGAACAAAAGAAGACTGAACCCAGGCTAATTTTGGCAACTGTATTGCTCCAAGATGGGGTAACAGACTTTAGTGAAGGAAGAAACGTATGCTTTGTGGCCTGGTACGTGTAAGCTTCTACCCCAAATAAATACCTTTTATGAAGACCAAGAGGTTTATGTTATTTTGCTTCAGCTCCCCTTTTGCTGACTAATACATTATATAAAATGTTTTAAATATATTATTTGGCAAGTCAATAAAAAACAATAAGTGCAGATTTGGAAATACAAGCAAAAGTGTTATAATTTCCCCAGTAAACTTTAAAGAATATTAAATAGTGCATCTCATCCAAATAAATAGAAGAGAAAAGAAATTGAACAAAAAAAATCAGTCAAAAACGAAGTGTTCAGGATTTCCTGATTTGCAGTTTTGGCCTTTGTTCTGGAGACAACTCACTCGTGCATCTTTGGAAGGTGCACCTTTCCTATCTTTCAGAAGCCTGAAGTTTCCAGGGTTGATTAATGGGGTATTGTTTTGTTCCCGTGATAAATCACGTCCTGTATCACCTTCCCATTTCCTAGTTATGAAGTCTCCAAGCTGGATGTTATGCTCATTTGAAGCAAGAAGAGCCATGAATGACAGAAAATTTAGAAAGTATATATTGTTGCACTTCCCAAACTGGACACTTAGATGACTGATATTGGATCGTCCTACTTTCTAATGAATGCATTCAATGCTATAAATTTCCTTCTAAGCACTGCTTTTACTGCACCCCACAAACTATGAAGAAGCATAGGACTTTAAGAAGCAGGAAGAACCACGTAACAAAAGGACTGTGAGTGAAGTTATATCCACTTCTACATCAGTACAGACTTAAGATGAAAGCAGAGAATGTAAGAAAGTTGAAAAAGTATGTTCTCTGACAGCACCATTGTTTCCTCAAAATAATACCTCTAGGAATGTAACTTCACTTTGAAGGAATTTGTTTCATGTTTACCTAAGCATGAGGGAATCTATGTAAGGAAAAACGAATGAAGACAATGAGTATTGCCAGGTTGTCCCACATCATAGTCTTCCCCTTTAGGTGTAAGGAGTATGAAGTTTTCTTTGAAATTAAACCTCATGTGATACATGAGAATTAATCCTTCAGAGAAACAATTTGGTATTCATGAATTTCGGGAAGACAGAGTCACATGAAAGAAACATGCGGGAGTAAAACCCTGTGTATTTAAGGAATACTGGAAATCCTTCAGCCAGGCATTAATTCTCATTGAGCATGAAATATTCACACATTAGTTAGTATTGTAATGAACGTGGGAATGCTTCCACCTGAAAGAAAACCTCATGGAATATGAGAAAATTCAAACTAGAGAGAAACTGTATGAGTGTCTCCAATGTAATCTGCTCTTTAGAGTCATGTTTTACTACTCTTTTTAAAAGCCATACAGGGTAACAAGCATAGAAATGTAATACAGGTGGGAATGTTTTCAACCTGACAGAAAACCTCTTCATTTATAAGAAAATTCTTACTGAAAAGAAATCAGATATATGTGGGAAAGCTTTAATTCAAATGTCAAATCTCAGATACAAGAGAATTCCTATTGCAAAGAAACCCTCTGCATGATAGTCATGTGAAAATGCCTTTTGGTACAAGTCATATCTCACAGAACATGAAAAAATTCATAGTGGACAAAAACAAAATGAAGGTAAAGAATGCAGAAAAGCCTTCACCCAAAAGAAATTGTTCCTTAAACATCAGAGTATTCATCCTGGAGAAAAACCCTATATATAAAATGAATGTGGAAAAGCCTTCAACCAGAAGGAAAACCTCATTAACCATCTGAGAATACATACTGCAGAGAAACACTATGAATGTGATGGACATGGGAAAGCTTTCATTGAGAAATCAAGCCTCATTACACACCAGAGAAGACAAAATGGAGAGAAATCCTATATCTGTAAGGAATATAGGAAAGCCTTAATTAGCTAATCAAATCTCACTGACCATAAGAAAATTAATAGTGGAGGGAAGCAATATATATGTAAGGAATGTGGACTAGCCTTCAGTCATAGGTAGTATCTCCTTAAACATTACAACATTCATACTGGAGAGAAGCCCTGTGTTTGTAATGAATGTGAATCTCCAAATAATCTCCCCCTGCAATCTGTGCAACTGGTTGCCAATCTCTTAAGGAAGCGGCTGTGACAATTCAGGATGTCTTTCTCCTCTAGGAAAAGTGCACTTGCAGTTTGTTCTGAGATGTGATCCTCCCACACTTTCCCCCACACTCATGTGTGTTCAATTTGTTACCACTGATTCATGCATCAGAACATGAGATTTCTCTTATTTTATGTAAAGATGGGCTTTCCAATCATTTCAAATTATGCTGGTTCTTTTCTCTGGTTCTTCAATCCATTACATTCTACTTCAGCATTTAAAAAATTACCATTTTAAAAACAATGCTACCCATTATTGCACCATTTTCTTTCTTTTTTTCTTTTTTTATTGTGGGTAAAAATCAAAACTTTCACAATACATACTATTATTTATAAAATTATATTTAAATATATATGCATATATGTGCATTAGCTTACCTAAATACGGTTTCTTTACATATATATATTTTTTAAATGGTGCATAGTTTATGTAAATATTACACAGCAATTACAGGTATTCCCATGTTCCCCACCTCCCACACATCCAACAACATCTCACACAAACATCCTTAATCGGTTTGGCACCCCCCCAATGGATATACACATCCTGGGGCCTTCCCACCAAGCATAGACCACAGTTCACATCATAGACTACAGTCTCTACCACACAATTCTGCATGGTATATGCTGATGTAAAGTGGCCTACATCCATCGCAGGAATGCCACTCAGGACAACCCCCAATTCCCAAACCACTCCCTTGTATTTCAACTGCCCTTTGCCTCCTTGCCACAAAAGTGTCCAGGGGCCACCGACTCCACCTCACTCATAATTTCTTCCATTGCTTGAATCACAATATGTCTACAACATAATACCATTAAGTCCACTCTAGTCCACAGCTCTTCCCCCAATCCTGAGGCGACTGGGATGGTGAAGTCCACTCGACCTCCAAGTGAGAGGGCTTATATCCCATTGATGCAGTGGATGGGATTATCCTGCCTGCAGCTGCAGGCCCTCTCCATTCCCTGGGATGGCCGATGCCCATCGTTTTCTCCTCGCCAGGTTATGTGCATGAGTCAATTGAGTTGTAGGGTAGGAGTTGTATCTCCACCGAGGTTCCATGTACACCTGGCACATAGGTAGATCAGAGGCTCCAGTCTCTGGAAGTACACCTAAGAATTCCAGGATCACATATAGGTTTGAAGAGATGGGACTAATGGACCATGTGCAGGGAGGACTTATTTGAGTCCAACTCTGTCACTCTCAGGAGCACAGATTCCAAAGTAGAGCCCACTAATAAGGCATCATTCTCTGTGGCTATCCCCACTTATGTAGGACCTGGGCGTCTTCAGAGCCCTCAGGAAAACCTCTGTGTGGGGTGATTATCCACTTTGGTGTTCTATGAGATCCTACTGAGGTTTGCATAAACATTACCTCTAGGATGACCTCCCGCCTTTCTTTGAAGTCTCTTAATCACAGTAACTTATTTCTCTTTACATTTTCCCCCTTTATTCAAGGTCTTTTTCCAATCATGTTGTCAGTTGGCACTTGGTATTAATCCTTCATTGATATGGAGTTTCATCCCTAAGAGTCATGTCCCACGTTGGTGGGTGGGTAATGCATTCATATCCTAAATTTGGCTTAGAGAGGCCACATTAGAGCAACAAGAAAGCTCTCAGGTGGCAGCACTTAGGCACCCCATAACATTAAGCTAAATTTCAATTACAAGAGCAAAGACTCATAAGGCTATTCATCAATAACAAGAGCCCATCAGTGAGCCATTCTCTTTTGACAGAAACTGCTCATGCACTCAGGGGACTGATGCGGCCCCCTTGGAGAATATGGCAGAGATTTCCAGGCTGGGAATTCAGATTCCCTCATTTATTGATTGATTGTGTATACACCATGACCATGCCTCATCCCTTGATCATTTCAACAATTTCATATATATTTCATGTATATTCAGATGAACTTATTCCCATGAATCCCCCATCCAAGACACCACCCACCAATGATCCTCTGCAGCACCCATTGTAACCCTTTGTGTGTTCTTAACCTTCCTTAATCATGGAGCCAATGTAATAACCAAATACAATAAATAGGATAATAAAATAATAATGATAAGCTTCAATGCAAGGGATATAAACAAGGAAACTCAGAGGAAAAAAAACAAAAATAAAAATAAAATATAATTAGCGGATTGGGTCATTCAGAAATGGCAAAAAATAAAAATTTTCTTTTTAAAAAAATATTCTTTTTTCTCTTTATCACTGTATTATCAGGTGTCTAGTGTACCATGACACCTTCCTCCTCTCATTCCCCAGTGTCTCCGAAATTTATATTTAATTTTCAAAGAAATTTTAAGTCACAGCAAAGTCACACATGGAATACTAGAGACTCCCACATATGCAACCTCCCTTTCCCATCCCCACCCCATATTAAAAGCGTTTTTAAAATGGATATTAGCATTGTTATAACTGTTATATAGATATTAAAATATAGCAACTAAACATTGTCAGTGGTTTACAATATAGTTTACAGTTTAGATGGTACAGTTTAATAATTTTTTATGATATTTAACATGTCCTGTGTCCATTACTGTAAGGTAATGAAAAACGTTTCCCATGAACACTAAATACCCAATTTGATCTTAACTGTTCCTTCTGCCCCATCCCCCTGGGGCATAGGACACTCCCCTCTCTTGACTCATGGAATGACATGATTCATAATTAAATGTGCTAGGTATTCCAACCTGCCCTTCCTAATCTAAACAACTCTCAACCCTGCATGACCAAACCCAATAATATCACTACCCATCTGTCCTATCCTTCAATATGCAACTATATTCTATCCCTTTACCATAGATTATATCCATATGGGTGATGGTTCACAACCTACTCTTTTCTTTCTCTCCCTTGTTAACCTATCTTTCAGACAATGGTTCTCAGAGACTGCTCACTTTTCTCAGTTCAGATCAGTGCGTTCATATACTGTTCATCCTTCAATGCCTGGCTTGCTTCACTCAACATAAGGTCTTCAAGATTCATCCACGTTATTCCATGTGTTAGCACTTTATTCCTTCTTACAGCTGAATAATATTCCCTTGTATGTATGTACCACGTTTTACTTATCCATTTTTCTTTTGATGGGCACCGGGGCTGATTCCAACTTTTGACAATGGTGAATAATGCCACTGTGAACATTGGTGTGCATATATCTGTTCATATCTTTGCTTTCAGTTCTTCTGTGTATTTACCCAGCAGTGGAATTGCTGAATCATAGGGAAGATCAATTGTTAGTTTTCTGAGGAACCACCAAACTGTCCTCCGCAGTGGCTGGACAATTTTGCCATCGTGCCTGCAATTGATGTGGGCTCCTATTCCTCCACATCCTCTGCAACACTTAGAGTCTGCTGTTTTTTTTATAGCTGCTATTCTGATGGGTGTAAATGTTATATCATTGTAGTTTTGATTTGCAATTCCCTGATAACAAGCGATGTCGAGCATTTTTTCATGTGTTTTTTATCCCTTGGTATTTCTTTTTTGGACAAGTGTCTTTTCAGCTCACCTGCCCAATTTTTAATGGGTTGCTTGTCTTTTGATTTTCAAGGCATAGGATTTCTTTATATATGCAGGATATTAGGCTCTTATCACATATATGGTTGCCAAATATTTCCTCCCATTGGTAGGCTGCCTCTTTAATTTCTTAATAACATCCTTTGATGTGCAGAAAATTTTCATTTTCAGGAAATCCCATTTATATATTTTTTCTCTTGCTACTCGTGCTTTGGCTGTGACGTTCATGAAACGATTTCCTATTACATGGTCCTGTAGATGCTTTCCTACATTATCTTCCGAGGTCTTTATGATTTGGGCTCTTATATTTACATCTTTGATCCACCTTGAGTTGATTTTTGTATAAGGTGTGAGATGGTATTCTTCTCTTTCTTTTGGATATGGAAATCCAGTTCTCCAAGCACCACTTGATAAAGAGGCCTTTCACTCCAAACTGAGTGGGCTGGTAGCCTTGTGAATATCAGATTACTGTATATGTGAGGATCTATATCAGAAATATCAATTTGAATCCATTGGTCAGTAGGTCTATCCTTGTTCCAATACCATGCAGTTTTGATCACTATAGTTTTGTAATATGTTTTAAAGTTTGGTAATGTGATACCTCCAAATTCATTTTTCTTTTTCAATATGTCTTTAGCAATTGGTGTCTCCTACATATACAAATATATTTTGAGGTAGTTTTTCCAGTTCCTTAAAAATATAGTGTTGATTTTACATTGCATTTAAATTTGTAGAGTAGTTTGTGTAGGATAGACATCTTGATGATGTTTAGTCTTCTTATCCATGAACAGGGAATATTTTTCCATTCATTAAAGTCCTCCTTGATTTCCTTTAGCAGTGTTCTGTAGTTTTCTGTATATAAGTACTTTACATCTATAGTTAAATTTATTCCTAGTTATTAGATTCGTTTACTTGCTATTGTAAATGGCATTTTTTTCTTGAGTTCCCCTCCAATTGCTCATTATTGGTATACAGAAATGCTACTGATTTTTGAGCATTGATCTTATAACCTGTAACATTACTGAACTCCTTTATGAGTTCCAGAAGCTTTGTGGTAGCTTTCTCTGGGCTTTCTATACATAGGACCACGTCATCTGCAAATAATGAAATTTTTACTTCTTTTCCAATCTGGATGCCTTTTATACCTTTTACTTGGCTGAGTGCTCAAGCAAGTACTTCTAAGACAATGTTAAATAAGAGTGGTGATAGTGGGCATCCTTGTCATTTCCCAATTTCAGAGGGAAGGCTTTTAGTATTTCACCATTGAAGATGAGTTAGCTTTGGGTTATTCATATATACCCTTTACCATATTCAGAAAAGTTCTGTCTATTCCTATCTGTTGCAGGGTTTTTATCAAGAAAGAGTTCTATATTTATAAATGTTTTTTTTTTTTTTTTGCATCTATAGAGATGATCATGTGTTTTTTTCTTACTGTTTGTTTATGTGGTGTATTACATTGACTGATTTTCTTATAATGAACCATCCTTGCAAACCTGGAGGAAACCCACTTAGTCATGGTGTATAATCCTTTTGATATGTTGTTGAATGCTATTGTCCTGTATTTTCTTGAGGATTTTAGCATATAGGATCATTAGAAAAATTGGTCTGTAATTTTCCTTTCTAGTGGTATCTTTGTTTGTTTTGGTATTAGGATAATTTTGTCATCATAGAATATCTTAGGAAATATTCCTTCTATTTCTATTCTTTGGAAGAGGTTAAGAAGATTTGCCATTATATCTTCCTGGAATTTTGATAGAATTCAGCTGTGAAGCCATCTGGTTCTGGGCTCTTCTTAGTAGGGAGATTTTTGATGACTGAGTCTATCTCTTTTCCATAGTTGGACTGTTGAGTTCATCAATTTCTTCTTTCATAAATGTAGGCTGTTTGTGAGTTTCTAGAAACTTGTCCATTTCCTCTAAATCATCATTCTTGTTGGCATATAATTTTTCAAAGTTTCCTCTTATGATGCTCTTCATTTCTGTGGGGTCAGTAGTGATATCCCCTTCCTCGATCTCTATTTTATGTATTTGCATCTTTTCTCCCTTTTTCTTTGTTAGTCTGGCTAAAGGTTCGTCAATTTTATTGATAATCTCGAAGAAGCAGCTTTTTGTTTTGTTTATTTTTCTAGTGCTTTATTATTCTCTATTTCATTTAGTTCTGCTATAATCTTTGTTATTTCCTTCATTCTACTTCCTTTAGTTATAGATTGTTCTTGTTTTTCCAATTCCTCCATGTGTGCAGTTCGGTCTTCAATTTTAGATTTCTTCTTTTGTAATATATGTATTCATGTCTATGAAATTCAGTCTCAGGACAAATTTGGCTGCATCCCATAGGTTATGATAAATTGTGTTGCATTTTCTTTAGTTTCAAGGTAGTTACTGTTTTCTTTTGAGATTTCCTCCTTGACCCACAGTTTTTCTAAGACTGTGTGGTTTAACTTCCATATCCTTGTGCATAACTTGTTTCTCTGGCCCTTTGTGATTCCCCATTTAATTCCTTTGTGATCAGAGAAATTACTTTGTATAATCTCAATGTTTCTGAATTCATTGAGAGTTTTTCTGTGGCTTAGGTTTTGGTCTATCTTGGAGTGTGATCCATGTACACTCGAGAAGAATGTAAATCCTGATGTATTTTGGTTTATTGGTCTGTATATATCTGTTAAGTCCAAGTCCTCTAATGTATTGTTGAGAGTATTTTTTTCTTTGTTGATTCTCTGTCCTGATGTTCTGTCTAATGACGATAATGGTGTATTACAGTCCACTGATGCCTTGATTTGGACATTTTGACAGCCTCAGAACTGTAAGCTTTTACCTTAATAAATTCCAGTAAAAGCCAACTTATTTCTGGTATTTTGCATTGGCAGCACTTGGCAACCTCACACACTTAGCGGCACCGTGTTGAATAGCTGACCTGTTCCCAAATGGCATTGTGATGATGCTTCCCAGTTTAGTCACTTGTAAACTGTGGGTGTCTCCAGACTAGGCAGGAATGAGTACTGGTAAGACAGAGGAAGAAGTGGTCTTCACCAGCTGGCATACAAGACAAGAGTCAGGCAGGGGAGTCACATGGTTTGGGGACTAGTCTAAAGTCACATAGGCCTCAGTATGATGTACCTGCCTCAGATAGTGATTGGCCAGGTGGACTGGTGCAGATAAATGCATGGGACCTCTGATCAGGTGCAGCAGAGGAGTCAGGGCACATACAGTTAACTTTCTCCTCCTTCTCCTTTTGCCCTTACCTCCTTCCCTTGGCCTCCTTGGTTAACCCTCTGAGGAGGCTGCTCTTACTGTACCCTTCCTGAGTCTCAGGCACAGACTCAGGTCTCCTGCTTCCAGTTGCACATTCACCTTATCCAATCTTGGGGCAGCTTAAAAGGGCAATACCATGATGAAAACTGTTGGTGCCAGGAAGGAAATATCAAAATTCATGTTACAGCATTGGGTACAGAAATAACATCACCAGAATGAGGAAGATTAGGCCAATGACCTTCATAAATACTAAGGGAATCTCAGAAATTCCTGGGAACTAGGGCAGACAAGAATAGAAGTAAAGTTGTGAGATAGAGCCATGTTTGCAGAAAACCTCAGAGAGTCCAGATGGCAGATATTTCTCAGACTAATTAAATATAAAATTTTCATCATATTTTTTTTTATTGTGGGTAAAAATCAAGATTTTCACAATACATACCAACATTTGCAAAATGATATATAAATATATATGCATATATATGCATTTGCTTACAAGAATGTTATTTATGTATATACATATAAATATATTTTAAGAGGTGCTTAGATACCCAAAATATTACACGGGAACCCCTGGGTTTGAACAGAGTTCAAAATTATGTAGACCTCTTCAATCCCAGAAGAGAACGGAAGTATTGGATGGGAAGAAGCTGATGAACAGCTGAAGAAGCAGGAATATAACCAGTGTTCACTCCAATTCTCCAAGCCATAGAAGGACTGTTTTTGGGGAACCAAAATCTTAGAGCCCCAATTAAAACCATCATCATAGGTTGTGGATGCACAAAGGAGGACCAGGAGAAAGCCCTGCTCAGAACACGCAGTAAGAGCAGCCTCCTCAGAGGGTCCAGATTGGAGACCAAGGGAAGGAGGGAAGGGCAAAAGGAGCAGGAACAGGGAGACTCCTCTGTGTGCCCTGATTTCTCTGCTGCACCAGACCCAAGGTCGCATACTTTTATCTGCCTCGGCCCACCTGGCCAACCCCTGTGTGAGGAAGGTACATTATATTTGGGCATCTGTGTCATTACACTAGTCCCCAAACCCTGTAACACCACTGCCTGACTCTCTGTCTTGCAGGCCTTCCTGGCCAAGAGCACTTCCCCCTCCATCTTACCCATACTCATTCCTGCCTAGTCTGGAGATACCCACAGTTTACATGTGAAATCACTGAGCCTCAGCATCACACTGCTGATTGGGAACAGGGCAGCTCTCTAAATCTGTGTCCTCGGTGTTTGAGTTTCCCCAGTGCCGCCAATGCAAAATACCAGAAGAAGGTTTGCTTTTATTGGAATTTATTAAGTTTGAAGCTTACAGTTCTGAGGCTGTGAAAATGTCCAAATCAAGTCATGGTCTAAAATCCTGTCTTAGCAAGGGTAAGCTGCTGCGGGAATCCTGCCAGGGTAAAATGTTGTGCCTGCCTGACTCTCTCTGCCTTCTCCTCCAAACTCACTTTCTCCCAGACCTCAGCAGTGGGCCATCTGCCACAATTGCTAACACCTCTCCCTTCTCTGGACTGGATGCCTTCAGCTTCAAGCTGCTCCATGACTACAACCTCTGGCTTCTCCCTCAGCATCTCAGGTTTCTGTGTCTCTCCATAGCTCTAGGAGATCTTGGATCCCTCTTCCACATGGCAGGGTAAACATGGCAGCACACTTGTCTGTGTGTTCCACGTATGTAGGTTTAT
This sequence comes from Tolypeutes matacus, assembly GCA_026826555.1. Taxonomy (NCBI): domain Eukaryota; kingdom Metazoa; phylum Chordata; class Mammalia; order Cingulata; family Chlamyphoridae; genus Tolypeutes; species Tolypeutes matacus. Next base: position 27,325 of record JAKSZT010038577.1, read on the forward strand.
GCACAATGATTGGGCCCATCCTGGTGCCTGAAATCTAATCAGACGCCCTTAACTAAACTAAAGCATTCTAATAAAATTTGCTCTACCTGAAAGTTCCCTTATCTGAGTCTAACCAATATGTCCTACATACAAAAGGCTTACACACACAGTAAGAGGTTAGTAAGAACATACTTCTCTGGGGTCCACACAAGACTCAAACAGTGACATTAACCCAGGTCACAGGGATCAGGACGGGTCTCCAAAGTCCAGGAGAAATGGGAACTCCTGAGCTGAGGCTGTACTTTGGGTGTGGCAATCATTGAGCAAAACCGGGTGCTCACCACAATTGCACTGGTCCCCAGAAAGGTCCCAGGAAGAATGCAATATACTGTGCTTTCTCCACCAAATCTTAGCTCCAAAACCAGGTGTGTAACTCAGAGGTGTGCAATCATTCCCATCCCCAGAGCCACAGCACACAGATTTTCCGGGGGGTGGGGCAGGAAGCAGGGTGTAAAACTGAAAGCCCCTAATTTCTTCCCTAAAGAACTGATTACATTTACAACAGAATGGAGAAGTTCAACACTAAGTGTGCTCTCAAAAGCAGTGGAGATCGTAGATGGCCTGAGATTTAGTTCATCTCAATGCTTCAGGAAGAAGTGAAATAAATACTTTTACAGATGAGTAAAATCTAATAAAGTAGGCTAGAAGTAACTCACTTTTAAAAAAATGTAAAAGAATATTCTTCAGGCAGAAAAAAATATCCTCAGAAGAGTCAAGATTCAGGATGGATTAAAGAACAATATCTGTTAATTAAATTCATATACCTAAATGACTATTTTTTTTAGTTTAATTAAATTAATTAATTTTAAAAAAGACTCAACCCTCAACCACTCAATACATGTAATTAACTGTCCCACAGTGGGCTGGTTCATGTAAGCATGGAGAGAAACAACATTTTGTAAGAAATGAACATATATGCATTAAAAAAAAATAACCAATGTTCAACTTAAGATATTTTTAAATATTTTTCCTTCATCTTCCTAAATGACTATTGAATGGATAAGGTAATAATAATATCCATGGCCTAGGACATCAATAAATTGTTCAAATACACCATAAAATAATATAGAGCATAAGATGGGTAACTGGATATGTAGAAGTTTGATATTTTTATGAATTCCAATAATGTTTAAGGGATGATGCTTGTAAACTGGTCTATTAATATGGGCATGATTAAGTTATGATAAGGGCATTGACTGGGACACAGTCCGTAGAGTGCTTGAGGCCCACCTATTACTGGGTGGGGCCTCAAACATAAAAAGACATGGCAATGGACAGAATTGGAGTAGTTTTTGATGATGGAGTTCTGATGAGCAAGGACAGGAGGCCCGGGGGAAAAGAGACAAGCCATTCACCTGACAGCTCACAGCTGGCCTTGTGGAGAGAGGCAAAGCTTAGAGAGCCTCATAGACTACAGCTGGCCTTGAGGAAGAAACAGAGGAGCTGAGCCCAGGGAGAAACATAGCCCTGGGAAGAGAGGAACACAAGAAACCTGAAACCTGGCAAACGTCAGCAGATGTCTAGGTCAAAGTCAGGGTAACAGACTGGTTAAGGAAGAAAGTTATGCTTTATGGCCAGGTTATGGGAAGCTTCTACCCCAAATAAATACGCTTTATAATGACCAAGAGATTTCTGGCGTTTTGCATCAGCACCCCTTTGGCTGACTAATACATGATATAAAATGTTTTAAAATACATTATTTCACAAGTCAATAACAAATAATAAGTGTGGATTTGGGAAGGCAAGCAAAAGTGTTATAATTTCCCTGGTAAACTTTATAGAATATTAAATACTGCATCTCATCCACATAAATAGAAGGAAAAAAAAAAACAATAAAAATAGACAGTCCCAAACAAAATGTTTAGGATTTCATGGGTTGCCATTTTGGCCTTTGTTCTGGGGCCACCTTACTCGTGCATTTTTGGAAGCTGCGCCTTTCTTATCCTCCAAAAGCCTGAATGTTCCAGGGTTTATTTATGCGGTGTTGTTTTGTCACCATCATTAATCCTGTGCTGTATCACTTCCTCATTTCCAAGTTATGAAGTCACCAAACTGTATGTGATGCCCATTTGAAGCAAGAAGAGCCATAAAGGATGAGACAAATAAAAAGGAAACATTGTTGCACTTCCCAAATTGGACACTTAGATGATTGATATTGGATCTTTCCCCTTTTCTAATGAAAGCATTTAATGCTATAAATTTCCCTGTAGGCATTGCTTTTGCTGCACCCTACAAACTATGAAGAAGCATAGGACATTAAGAAGCAGAAAGAACCACATAACAAAAGGCTTGTGTGTGAAGCTATATCCACTTCCACAGCAGTACAGATTTAATATGAAGGCAGGGAATGTAAGGAAGTTGGGAAGATCTTTTCTGTGGCAACAAGGTTTGTTTCCTCAAAATAACACTTCTATGAATGTAACTGAACTGGGAAGGAATTTGCATCATGCTTGCCAGTTTGCCCATTTGTAGTCCTCCCCTTTAAGTGTAACGAGTGTGAAGTTTTCTTGGAAATTTAACGTCACGAAATACTTGAGAATTAGTCCTTCAGAGAAACCATTTGGGATTTCATAACAAAGTCAATAACAAAGAAGCATGCAGGAGTAAGACCCTGTGTATGTAAGGTATACTGGAAATCTTTCAGCCAGGAATTAAATCTCACTCAGCATGAAATATTCATACATTAGTTAGTATTGTAATCAATATGGGAATGATTCAATCAGAAACAAAACCTCATGGAATATGGGAAAATTCAAACTAGGGATAAACCATAAGAGTGTCCTGGATGTAGGCTGCTATTTACTATCATTTTTTACTCCTATTTTAAAAGCTACACACGAACAAATTTAGAAATGTCATACATGTGGGAAAGTTTTCAACCTGAGAAAAACCTCTTTATTCATCAGAAAATTCTTACTGAAGAGAAATCATAGATATTTGGGAAAACTTTAATTCAAATGTCAAATCTCAGATACAAGGGATTTCCTACTGCAAAGAAACCGTATGCATGTAGGGCATGTGAAAAGCATTTAGGTACAAATCAGATCTCAAAGAACATGAAAAAAACTCATATTGGAGAGAAACTCAAGAAGAATGTAAATCCTGATGTATTTGGGTATATTTTTCTGTATAGGTCTATAAAGTCCAGGTCCTGTAATGTATTGTTGAGAGTCTTTGTTTCTTTGTTGATTCTCTGTCCTGATGTTCTGTTTAATGATGTTAATGGTGTTTTAAAGTCCCCTGCTATGATTGTAGATTCATTTATTTCTCCACTTAGCTTTTCCAGAGTTTGCCTCATGAATTTTAAGGCACCCCGATTAGGTGTTTAAATGTTTATGATTGTTCTTTCTTCTTGAGAGATTACCCCATTTACTAATCTATAGTGTCCATCTTTGTCTCTTACTATAGTTTTGCATTTAAAGTCTATTTTGTCTGATATTAGAATCAGAATCCTGCCCTTTTATGGCTATTATGAGCTTGTAAAATTGTTTTCCACACATTTACTTTTGGCGTCCTTGAATCCCTGGGTCGAAGGTGGGTTTCTTGTAGACAGCATATAGATGGATAATATTTTTTTATCCATTCTGCCAACCTGTCTCTCTTGAGTGGTGAATTTAATCCATTAACATTCAGTGTTATTCCTCACAATGAATTTCTTACTTCAGCCATATTTTCTTTGGATCAATATATGTCATATGTTGTTTGATTTCTGTTTTTGTCTTTTTAGTTGATTTTAAACTCTCTTAACTCCTGATTTTTCTTTCAACTTGTAGAACTTCCTTTAGTATATCTTGAAGTGCCAGTTTCTTATTGACAAACTCTCTTAATTTCTGTTTATTTGTGAATGTTTTGAACTCTCCATTATTTTTGGATGTCAGTTTGGGGGATACAGAATTCATGGCTGGAAGTTATTTTCTTTTAGTACTTTGACTATGTCGTACCACTGTCTTCTTTCCTCCATGGTTTCAGATGAAAATCAGCACTTATTCCTATTGTGCGTCCATTTTATGTGATGGTTCTCTTTTCTCTTGCTGCCTTGAGTGTGTTCTCTTTGTCTTGAGCATTGGATTTTTGACGAGTATATGTCTTGAAGTTGGCTTGTTGGGATTTATACTGTTTGGGGTTCAATTTGCTTTCTGTATCTGCACATCCATTTCTCTCGATAGAGTTGGGAGGATTTTAACCGTTATTGCCTTCAACACCCCTGCTATTCCCTTTCTCTTCTCTTCTCTTTCTTGGATGCCCATAATGTGTATGTTTGTGTGTTTTTGGTTGTCAGTTAAATCCTTGAGTCTCTGTTGGATATTTTATATATTTTTTGTCTATCTGTTCTACTATCTGCATGATTTCAGCTGTATTGTCTTCCACATCACTAATTCTTTCTTCTGCCGGTTCAAATCTGCTGGTATGTGAATCCATCATCCTTTTGATTTCTTGGATTGTGCCATTGATCACCATCATATCTGTTTTCTTTTGGGGCATGTTTCTAATTTCTTCAGTATGTTCTCCCAGTGTCTTCTCTATGTTCTTAATGTCTTCCTTCACTTCATTAAGTTGTTTCATGATATATATTTGGGGATCTTTGTTTAGTTGTTCGATATTCTGCATATATTCCTGGTTTGTAGTTTATTCATTGGATTGGTCCATGTCTTCCTGTTTCTCAGGGTGGTTTGTAATTTTTTGTTGCCCTCGAGTCATCATTTTATCTTGCTGGGCTTATTCAGTAGATTAACTTCTCTCTGCCCTCTCGAGTTTTATTTAGTTGGTGTCTCTGTATGTGTGTTTTCTCTTTGACTCTTTGGCTTCTTATTTTGTTTCCTTGCTTCTTTCTATATTACGTTGAAGGCAAAAAATTAGTTCCAGAGGAATTGAAAGATGTGAGAAAGGAAGAAGGATAATAGTAATATTGATAAAACTTAGAAGAGGGGCCAAATAGGGCTTAGTGAAATGAATATTAACTTGTGTAGGCAGTGTACTGTTACATGAAAAAAAAAGTGGAGTATCTACAATGGGCTGGGGAACCAAATAAAGGAATATACATATAATGATTTAGAAAGCTAGAATGATGAGGAGGGAAAGGAAGAGTAAATACAAGGCTAAAAGGAAAAAGCTAATATTTATAAAATAAGAAGAAAACAAAATAGATAGAAAAAAAATGGTCCCCTTACATTGTGGGCTAATGAAAAAGCATAGTGTCTAAGAATCTCAACAGAAAGCAGAAGGCAGAGAGCTGAAGGAAGGATAAGAGATAGCTTGGGGTACAATATCAATAAGAGAGAGCATAGGAAATCACTGAAGAAGAAGAACAGCAAATAAGAGGTAAGCTAGGAACACGTAATTTTTTTAAAAAATGAAGGAAAACAGAAAAGGAAAAGAAAAGAGTAAAGAAAATCAAGAGACAATGAAAAAAAAAAAAACAGAGAAAAACCAAACAACCAAAATAGCAAGCAAACAAAGCTATGGATGAAGTGTTACTTCTAGTGTCCTTGCCGATTCTCTCAGCCTACTTGTGTTTTTCAATTTCCCTTCTGGATTCTCTCTGAAGGTTTTGAGGCACATTTTCAGTATTAAACTAAATTAAGAGCAGGAATTCATTTTTTAAACTGACTGTCTATTTTTTTTTTCTTTTTGGCGATATAAGGGCCCCAAAAGTTGTTCTTTGCTAGATCACTCCCTTCACCAAGGGGGCACTAAATAGGCTATGGAAACTAATTAAGCCCTTCCCACTTCCTGCCTCCCCATGGGAGTGAAGCTATGATGCTTGTCAGGGCAGAGTAACAAAATTGTCTGACTCCACCCCTTCTGGGGCCAGGCCTCTGTGTCAAAGTTCTGTTGTGTAAATCAGGTTTCCTCAGCAGGTTCGCCTCTCTCCTAAGTCTGGCTCTGCTTCAAGCCAGCTTATGTGATCCCCAAGGCTATGTGGGTTTCCAGGCAGCCAAATCCACAAAAGTTAAACCCCTCTACACCTTCTGTCAGAGCCCTCCTTCCCTGAGATTATGGTGCCTCAAACCAGGAGCATGAGTCACGGTTGCAGGACTCATGGTTGAAACCAGCTATTTTCCCTGTGGGTGGGCTCAGCCATCTGAGGAGCCCACAGGGAGGTTCAAAACTCAAGAATCTCCACCGATCACTCCACACCATCGATAGGCCCGCTGCTAGGTGACCCAAGCTTCTCACTCCATATGCCGAAAGCACAGAACATTAGGCAGGACCCTTCCCAAATTGGCCATCCCCAGAGAGCTATTCAGTGAGTATCTTCCTAAACTGATGCTATCTTGCCCCTCTCCTGTAGCATTTTCTTTTAAGGCACCCCAATGGTTTATATTTTTTTCTGTTTTATCACCTGATTCTGATGTGGATTCAAGTTTAACAGCCACTGAACTACAGTTGCCTGCTTTTTACTTAACTACAATTTTCTTTATTATTTAAAATCAGAAATTATCCTTTCATAATTAGACGATATACCTCTAATCTCAAGTATTTTAAGAAGTTAGAAAATTTATTTATATTTTTATGTTGTACTCCAATAGTTTTCTCATATGTGATAAGCTATGGGATCAACAAAACTAGAGAATGCATGTATTTACAAACAGAAATGTGTACCCAAAATAATCTGCCAATGCAGATAATTCTGAAGAAAGAGGAATGGCGATTGAGGCTAGAGAAGGAATTTTATTGTTTGCCATAAGAGACATAAGTTATTTTTACACTATTGGCACAGATAATTTGGTTATAATTCAAAAGAAATTATGAAAATAGTACACAATGAAATCATACAAAGTGGTTGATTTGATGATGGTGATTTATTTCTGCAATGTTACTGGAGGGGGGCACTTCTCCTAACCCTTTGCAAATACAGTTACCCATAAAGGAAATCTGCTCTCTCCCCTGGGCACCTTCCTCTCTGCCTGGATTGGTGGAGGCCACCCTCAGCAAAAGTGAGCACAGAGCACAAGGAGCATGGCCATGACTCTGTGAAGGGCACACTGCTCTCTACACGTGTCTGGTTAGAGGGCTGTTAACACCAAAGGAAAAGACGGTCTTCCTCCTGCTTACTCCCCAGTGAAGACCGGCCGGAGTGACTCACATCACTACCTGAGGCTGTGAGTGCTGAACAGGGCTTTCTCCCTGTCCTCCTTTGTGGTCATAGAACATATGATGATGGTTTTCATTGGGGCACTGAGAGATTGGTTCCAAAAAAGGACATTCCCTCTCTGGATTGGGGGAACTGCAGTGAACACGTGTTACATTCCACCTTCTCCAGTAACTGTTCATCAGTTTCTTCCCATCCAACACCTCCTTTCTCTTCTGGGATTGAGGAAGGCTGCATCATTTCAACACTGTTAGGAATCTGTTGAAAATTTTATATTTAATTAATCACCTAAATATCTGGCATCGGGACCATCTGAGTTTTCCTGCAAACATTGCGCTCTCTCATAACCTTACTTCTATTCTTGTCAGCCCTAGGTCCAGAACTTTCTGGGATTTCTGTACTATTCATTAGAGTCACTCGCCTAATGTTGCTCATTCTAGTGATGTTATTGCTGTATCCAATGCTGTACTGTGAATTTTGACATTTCGATCCTGTCATCAACTTTTTTCATCTTGGCATTGCTCTTTCTTACCTGCCCCCAGATTGGAGAAGGTGAACGTAGAACTGGAAGTAGGAGACATGAGTCTGTGCCTGAAAACCAGGAGGGGTACAGTAAGAGCAGCCTCCTCAGAGGGTCAACGCTGGAGGCCAAGGGAAGGAGGGAATGGCAAAAGAAGCAGGAGCAGGTAGTCTCCTGTCTGTGCCCTGACTCCTCTGTGCACCAGTGCCCAGGTCCCATGATTTAATCTCACCCTGTACACCTGGCCCACACCTGCCTGAGGCAGGTACATCATACTGGGGCATCTGTGACTTTATATTAGTCCCTGAACCCTGTGAATCCCCTGCCTGACTCCCTATCTTGCAGGTCTTGCTGAACAAGAGCACTTCCCCATCCATCTTACCAGTAAACATTCCTGCATAGTGTGGAGACACCCACAGTTTACAGGTGAATTCCCTGGCAGCAGCATCACAGTGCCATTTGGGAACAGGGCAGCTCTCCAAACCTTTGTCCTTAGCTCTTTGATTTTGCCAAGCGCTGCCAAAGCAAAATACCAGAAACTGTTTGGCCTTTATTGGAATTTATTAGGGTTAAAGCTTACAGTTCTGTGGCTGTAAAAATGTCAAAATCCAATCATCATTTAAAATGCTGTCTTAACAAGGGTCAGCTGCTGGGCTCATGCCAAGGCAAAATGTTGGGCCTGCCTTTCTCTCTCTGCCTTCTCCTCGAAACTCACTTTCTCACTGAGGTCAGCAGTGGGCCTTCAGATGCAATTGATGACACCTCTCCCTTCTCCTCTGACCTGGATGTCTTCTGTTTCAAGATGTCCCATTTCTCCCACCTCTGGCCTCTCCATCAGCCTCTCAGGGTTTCTGTGTCTCTCCACACTTGTAGGATATCCGGGAGACACCTCTCATATGGCAGGGTAAACATGAGAGCACTCTTTCTCTGTGTGGTCCATGTATGTAGGACTTCAGAACAATGATTGCTCCATCCTTGTGCCTGAAATCTAATCAGAGAACGTTAACTAAATGAAAGCAATCTTACAAAAAGTGACTAATCAAAAAGACCCTTATCTGAATCTAACCAAACTGTTCTACATACAAAAGGCTTACACAAACAGCAATGGGTTAGTAGGAACATATTATTCTGGGGTCCATACAAGATTCAAACAAGGTCATTAACCCCAGGCACAGGGATCAGGGTGGGTCTCCCAAGTCTGGGAGAAATGGGAACTCATGAATCAGTGGCTGTACTTTGGGTGTGGCCGTCATTTAGCAAAATTTTGTGCTGACAACCATTGCATTGTTCCCTAGAATGGTCCAAGAAGAACTTGAAGTGGTACGCTTCGTGCAAATAATGACTCCCAGGAGAAAATTTCAATGAAACTTTTATTACCATAGGTAAAAGAAACAACAATGATAAACTTACATGCAAGAGACAAACATAAGGAAATTCAGGGAAAAAAAACAAAAAACAAAACAAAATATAATTAGTGGATTGGAACATTCAAAAAATGGGGAAAAAAGCAAAAGAAATGCCTTTAAATATATATATATATATTCTTTTTTTTCCCTTTTATCATTGTGTTATCGGATGTCCAGTGTGCCATGTCATCTTCCCCCTCTCAATCCCCATTGTCTCCAAAATTTTTATTGAATTTTCAAAGACGTTTTAGGTCATAGCAAACTCACATATGGAGTACCGGAGACTCCCAGATACAAGACCAGCCCCCTTCCCCTCCCCATATTAAACCCCCCTTTTCTTTTTTAGATGTTAGCATTTTTATAACTGTTATACAGATAACAAAATATAGCAACTAAACATTGTCAATGATTTACAGTAAATTTTACAATTTAGATGATACAGTTTAATAATTTTGATGATATTTACCATGTCCTGTGTCCATTACTGTAAGGTGATGAAAAACCTTTCCCATGACCACCAAACACAAAATTAGATCTTGACTGTTCGCTCCCCCCCAGCCCCCCAGGGCACATGAAACCACCCTATCCCGACCCATGGATTGTCAAGATTCACAGTTACATGCAATGGGAATTTGAACCTGCCCTTCCTAATCCACCCACCCACCAGCGCAGCACAACCATACCCTGGAACACCACCACCCATCTGCCCCAACCTCCAACATGCAACCACACTCTATCCCTTTATCATAGATTATGTCCATATGGGTGTTGGCTCAAAGTCTGCTCTTCTCTTACTCTCCCTTGTTAACCTATCTTTCAGAAAATAGTTCTCAGAGACTGCTCACTTTCCTCATTTCAGATAAGTGAAGTCATATACAGTACATCCTTCAGTGCCTGGCTTGCTTCACTCCACATAAGGTCTTCAATATTCATCCATGTTATTCCATGTGTTAGCACTTTATTCCTTCTTAAAGCTGAGTAATATTCCACTGTATGTATGTACCACATTTTGCTTATCCATTAGTCTGTTGATGGGCACCGAGACAGATTCCAACTTTTGGCAATGGTGAACAATGCCGCTATGAACATTGGTGTGCATATATCTGTTTGTGTCTTTGCTTTCAGTCCTTCTGGGTATATACCCAGCAGTGGAATTGCTGGATAATATGGAAGATCTATTGTTAGTTTTCTGAGGTACCACCAAACTGTCCTCCACAGTGGCTGGACCATACCACAGTCTCACCAGCAGTGGACGAGGGTTCCCATTCCTCCACATCCTCTCCAACATTTAGTGTCTGTTGTTTTTTTAATAGCTGCCATTCTGATGAGTGTAAGATGGTATCTCATTGTAGTTTTGATTTGCATTTCCCTGACATCAAGTGATGTTGAGCAGTTTTTCATGTGCTTTTTATCCAATTGTGTTTCTTCCTTGGAGAAGTGTCTTTTCAGGTCACTTGTCCATTTTTTAAATGGGTTGTTTGTCTTTTTATTTTCAAGGTGCACGATTTCTATATATAAGCAGGATACTGGGCTCCTATCAGATATATGGTTGCCAAATATTTTCTCCCATTGGATAGGCTGCCTTTTTATTTTCTGAATAACATCCTTTGAGGTGCAGAAATTTTTCATTTTGATGAGATCCCATTTATCTATTTTTTCTCTTGCTGCTCGTGCTTTTGCTGTGAAGTTCATGAAAGCATTTCTTATTACAAGGTCCTGTAGATGCTTCCCTACATTTTCTTCCAAGGTTTTTATGGTTTTGTCTCTTATAATTAGATCTTTGGTCCATCTTGAGTTGATTTTTGTATAAGGTGTGAGATGGTATTCTTCTCTCATTCTTTTGGATATGGATATCCAGTTCTCCAAGCACCAATTGTTAAAGAGGCCATTCTTTCCCAACTGAGTGGGCTTCATGGCCTTGTCAAATATCAGATAACACTATATGTGAGGATCTATATCAGAACTCTCAATTCAGTTCCATTGTTCAGTAGGTCTATCCTTGTGCCAGTACCATGCAGTTTTGATCACTGTAGCTTTGTAGTATGTTTTAAAGTCAGGTAGTGTGATACCTCCAACTTCATTTTTCTTTTTCAATATGTCTTTGGCAATTCGGGGCCTCTTGCCTCTCCAAATATATTTTGTGGTTAGTTTTTCCAGTTCCTTAAAAAATACGGTATTGACTTTTATTGGGATTGCATTGAATCTGTAGATTAGTTTGGGTAGGATAGACGTCTTAATGATGTTTATTCTTCCTATCCATGAACAGGGAATATTTTTCCATTTATTTAAGTCTTCTTTGATTTCCTTTAACAGTGTTGTGTAGTTTTCTGTATATAAGTCCTTTACATCTTTAGTTAAATTTATCCCTAGTTATTTGATTCTTTTAGTTAATATTGTAAATGGTATTTTTTTCCTGATTTCCTCCTCAGTTTGCTCGTTATTGGTGTACAGAAATGCTATTGATTTTTGAGCTTTGATTTTATAGCCTGCAACATTACTGAACTCCTTAATAAGTTCTAGAAGACTTGTAGATTTCTCAGGGCTTTCTATATATAAGCTCATGCCATCTGCAAATAATGAAATTTTTACTTCTTCTTTTCCAATCTGGATGCCTTTTATGACCTTTTAATTCCTCAGTACTTGCGCAAGTACTTCTGAGACAATGTTCAATAGGAGTGGTGATACTGGGCATCCTAGTCTAGTTCCCGATGTCAGAGGGAAAGCTTTTAGGATTTCACCGTTGAAAATGATGTTAGCTTTGTGTTTTCCATATATACCCTTTATCATATTCAGTAAGTTTCCTTTTACTCCTATCTTTTGTAATGTTTTTATGAGGAGAGAGTGCTGTATTTTGTTGTATGCTTTTTCTGCATCTATAGAGATGATCATGTGATTTTTTTTTCTTTCAATCTGTTTATGTGGTGTATTACATTGATTGATTTTCTTATATTGAACCATTCTTGCATACCCCGGATGAAACCCATTTGGTCATCGTGTATAATCCTTTTGATATGTTGTTGAATGCGATTAGCAAGTATTTTGTTAAGGATTTTAGCATCTAGGTTCATTAGAGAAATTGCTCTCTAATTTTCCTTTCTTGTGGTATATTTATTTGGTTTTGGTATTAGGATAATGTTGGCATCATAGAATGAGTTAGGGAATATTCCTTCTACTTCTAGATTTTGGAAGAGCTTAAGTAGAATTGGTGTTAGCTCTTTCCAGAATGTTTTGTAGAATTCAGCTGTGAAGCCATCTGGTATTTTTGACAGACACTGTCCCTGCACTCAGAGGACTATTGTTGCTCCCTTGGAGACTGTGGCAGAGCTCTCCAGGCTAGGAACTCAGATTCCCTCATTTATTATGTGAATGTCCACAGCATTAGCTTTAGCAATAACACCACCGGAATGACTAACATTAGGCTAGTGACACTAATAAATAGTATGGGAAACCCAGAAATTCCTGGGACCTAGTGCTGACAAGAACAGATGTGAGATTTTGAGGTATTGCGATTTTGCAGAAAACCTCAGAGGGTACAGATTTCAAAAGTTCTCAGACTAATTAAATATTAAATTTTCAACACATTTTTAACAGAGGTGAAAATGATGCAGACCTCTTCAATCCCAGAAGATAACCAAGCAGTTAGATGGGAAGACCTATTGAACAACCGAAGAAGCTTGAATGTAACACGTGTTCACTACAGTTCCCCCAAGCCAGAGAGGGAATGTTCTGTTTGGGAACCAAACTCTCAGAGCCCCAATGAAAACCATCATCATAGGTTCTTGATCAGCAAAGAGGAAAGGGAGAGAGCCCTGCTCAGCACTCACAGCCTCAGTTAGTTATGTGAGTCCCTCTAGCAGGTCTTCACTGTGGATTAAGCAGCAGGAAGTCCATCTTGTCCTGTGGTGCTAACAACCCTCTAACTGGACACATGTAGAGAGTGGTGTGGCCTTCACATGGTCACATCCATGCTCCTTGTGCTCCATGCTCACTCTTCTT
>JAKSZT010038580.1:0-18929 GCA_026826555.1 Tolypeutes matacus
CTAATCAAAAAGACCCTTATCTGAATCTAACCAAACTGTTCTACATAGAAAAGGCTTACACAAACAGCAATGGGTTAGTAGGAACATACTATTCTGGGGTCCATACAAGATTCAAACAAGGTCATTAACACCAGGCACAGGGATCAGGGTGGGTCTCCCAAGTCTGGGAGAAATGGGAACTCATGAATCAGTGGCTGTACTTTGGGTGTGGCCATCATTTAGCAAAATTTTGTGCTGACAACCATTGCATTGTTCCCTAGAATGGCCCAAGAATTTTTGCGGGATAGAGAATTCGTGGCTGGAAGTTTTTTTCTTTTAGTGTTTTGGCTATGTCATACCACTGTCTTCTTCCCTCTGTGGTTTCAGCCTAGAAATCAGCACTTAATTTTATTGTGCTTCCCTTGTATGTGATGGTTCTCTTTTCTCTTGCTGCCTTGAGTATTTTCTCTTTGTCTTGAGCATTTGACATTTTGACAAGTATATGTCTTGGAGTTGGCCTGTTAGGATTTATAGTATTTGGGGTGCACTGTGCTTCCTGGATCTGCACGTCCATCTCTCTCAATATAGTTGGGAAATTTTCAGCCATAACTTCCTTCAACACTCCTTCTGTTCCCTTTCCCTTCTCTTCTCCTTCTGGGATGCCCATAATGCGTATGTTTGTACGTTTTGTATTATCGGTTAATTCCCTGAGACCATGCTGGGTTTTTTCTATCTTTTTGTCTCTCTGTTCTACAATCTATTTGATTTCAACTGTATTTTCTTCCATATCACTAATTCTTTCCTCTGCCTGTTCAAATCTGCTGCTATGTGAGTCCAGCGTCTTTTTAATTTCTTGACTTGTGCCTTTGTTCACCATCATATCCATTACCTTTTTAGGCGTGTTAGCTATTTCTTCAGTCTGTTCTCCCAGTGTCTTCTTTATAACCATAATCTCTTCCTTCAGTTCTTTAAGTTGGTCCATGATATTTGTTTGGATAGCTTTGATTAGTTGTTCGAAGTTCTGCATTGCTTCCTGGTTTTTATTTTGTGCATTGGACTGGTCCATATTTTCCAGTTTCTCAGAGTCATTTGTATTTTTCTGTTGCCCTCTGGTCATCATATTATCTTGATGGGTTTGTTCAGTTGATCAGCTTTTCTCTAATAAAAAGTATCTGTGCATTTTTTTTTATTGTGGGTAAAAATCAAATTTTTCACAATACATACCAATATTTGTAAAATGATATATAAATATATATGATATATAAATATATATGTGCAGTTTTGAGAGAAACTGATTTCTAAGAGAAGATCTTTATTTTAGTGCATAAGAGAGATGTATGCTAAGGAAGACATCAATTGCCCCTTATGTCCTTCCTCACATATAATAAAATCTTTATCACATACACAGTTGTACATTTCATCTAACCTTTTCACAGTGCATAAGGTGAGAATGTAATATTGCCAAATTTTGTTCTCCTTTGAGAATAAAATGGGGTTCCACATGTTATTATATTTGGAAAGGACAGCTGCAAAGCAGAAATTTCCCATGGCATATCTGAACTTTTGGTCAACTTGCCAATTAAAGAAGGCAAAAGCATTCCACATGATATTCTGATCCAAATAAGGACCACTGGGTGATGTCCTTTCTTATTGGATATGCTCAGATTTATGCTTTCAGTTCTACCATCTTTGGACGAAATAAGTGATGCAAAAATTTTCAAAACACACATTGTATGATACAGGGGGAAATATTTACCTCCCATTTAGTTAAGGAAAAAAATTAAAGCACTATAAAGTGTTAATTCTTCCACATTTTACTCTTACACTACAATATAGAAAAAATGCGGTTAATCACGGAAGAGAAATTGTGATATTCACTTAATGACCATTTTCCTTCAAAACATTTTCTCAGTCAATCTGGTTGCCCCATATTTATCCTTTTCTAAGTATTCCTATCCTATGTCATCCATGTCCATTTCTGAAAAAACTAATCTACAAAGGGAACTTTAGCAAAAGCACTGTACCCTGCAAACTGTGCTTCCTGTTGGGCTCTCAGGCGCACCTAACATCTTTTCTAATAATGTTTTAATTTTTAAAAGATACTTAGATTACATAAATGTTACACAAAAAATACAGGGATTCCCATATACCCCACTCTCCACACTTCCCACATCATCCCACATAAACATCCTTCATTAGTGTAGCACATTCATTGCAATTGATAAATGCATCCTGGGGCTTTGCTCCTGAGCATGGACCATAGTTCACATCGTAGTCTATACTGTCTCCCACACAGTTATGCATGAAATGTGGTGATATAAAATGGCCTATATCTGTCATTGCAATATCATTCAGGACGATTCCCAAGTCCCAAAAAATCCCCTATATTACAACTGTTTTTCCCTCTCCCTGCCCCCAGAGTGTCCCGTGGTCACTGCCTCCACATCGTTATAATTTCTTCCAATGCTAGAATCACAATATGTCTATAGAAGAATAACAGTAAGTCAACTCTTGTCCATAGAACATTCCCCAATCCTGAAGATTCTGGGATGGTGATGTCCACTCCAACTCTAATTGAGAGGAGGCTTCATTCCCATACAGCTGATGGATGGGACTCACTTGCTTGTAGTTGTTGGCTCTCTCATTTCCTCAGTACCATGCTTGTCAATGCTCACCACCTTGTTAGTTGTCCTAGGTGAGTCCAATGTACTGGAGAGGAGGTTTGGCATCTCCCCTGAGGTTCCAGACCAAGCTGGCACATGGACAGCCCAAAGACTCCAGTCTCTTGGATGTATACCTACAAATTCTAGCACCAAGTATAGATTTAAATAGAAGGGACAGATAAGCCATGTGTAGGGAAGCCTTAATTGAGTCTGACACTGTCACTCTCAGAAGCACAAACTCCAAAGTAGGGCCCACTGGCACAGGGGAATAAATGGGAAAAAATGTCACTGTACATAAAGGACAACAGATATTACAGTGAAGAAAGACAAAATATCAAAAAAATTAAATATTTTTCATTATTTTTTAATATCTCAATCTTAATTTTATTTTTAGATTTTTAAAATGTTTATGTATTTTATTTCTTATATTTAAAACTATCTTATTATTTCATTTTCCAACTAATTGTATTTGGCTATTTTAATGGATTCATTTTTTAAGAAACTTTGGATCATGAAGGGTTACAACTGGGCCAGGGGAGGATCATTGGTGCGGGGTGTCAGTGATGGGGGATACATGGAATTTCACCTGTGCATACATATAAGGTATATAAATATGTTCAAATGTTCATGGGGTATTGTCACAGTGGGTGGAGACTCACACAATAACCAAGAGAATATTGAATTCCCATCTTGGATAGTTCTGCCACATTCTCTAAAGGAGCAGCAATAGTCCCCCAAGTACAGGGGCAATGACTGGTGATGGAGAATGATCCATTGTTGAGCCCTTGATGTTGATGACTATGCCTATGAGCCTTTGCTCTTGAAATTGAAACTTAGCCTAGTGTTGTTGGTTGCCTAAGAGTTGCCTCCTGAAAGCCTCCTTGTTACTCAAATGTGGCCTCTCTCTAAGCCAAACTCAGCATCTTAATGCATTAACTTCCCCCAAGCATGGGAAATGACTCCCAAGGATGAGCCTCCCTGGTAGGAAGGGATTTCTAACAAGCACCAACTAGCAATTCAACTGGAAAAAGACCTAGAATAAAAGGGCGAAGGTAAATACAAATGAGATTATATGGCTAAGAGACTTCAAAGTGTGTGGGGAGGTCATCCCAGAGGTAATGCTTATGCACATCTCAGCAAGAACTTGTAGACTGCCAAAGTGGATATTACCCCAAATGGTTGGGCTCCTGAGGGCTCTGGAGACACCCAGGTCCTACGGTCAAGGCAAATAACTCCAGAGATTGGTGCACCTAACATCTTGACACTCCAGACTTTGTTTCCTGAGCATACAGTTCACTATAGCATTAGTTGGATATAGCTCAAGTTTATTTTCTTCTTGGGGGCTTGTGGTGGCTTTGGAAATTTAGTTCGCTAAACAAAAAACAGCAGACAAGTTATTGATTTTTTTCCTCTATAGGGCCTGCACGTATGCTTCCTATCATCACACCAAGAGTTATACAGAATCCCTTAATCTCAGCTTCCATAATTGGTTCTTGGCCTATGCTTGGCCTACAAATGTTGGTAGAAATTGTTTGACATAGGCAGTCAAGTGGTAACAATTGTTTAGTCATAATGAGGCATGGAATATATCAATATAGTCTCCTGGTGTATTGCTCATAGAGTTGGTGTCAGAGAGTTGGTATATGCTGTATAATGGAACCTTCTTGACTTTATCACACAGGGGATGCATAGTAAGTGGTTAGGTGGAACAATTACTAGATTTTCCCGGGTTTTACTATTACAACTGCCAGGATCTCACTATTGCAGACTAATTGTATAGTTCCACAGGTATATTTATCTGCTCACCATGAATGATGAGCTAATGCTCTATGAGCATAAAGGCTTTTCCTTAACCATATTGTTTCCCAGTATGTCTTCTGTTCCCTTTATTTCAGGTGTGCTTTGTTGAATAATTGCTCTTTAAACCTGACTCCCTATCCAAAGAAGGGGACAAGAATTATTCAAACCACTGTGAAGTACCAGAATTTTCCTAACAAATTTCCTAAAAGCTCCAGAATTCACTGAAAACCAAGAGACAACAGATGAAACTTTAACGAACTTCTGTAAATTCCCATAATGTGGCCAGCTGCCCAGGCTGAAAATCCTGTCTTATAACTTAAAATCATATTGATGAATCTATAATTTTGAGCATATCACTTGCAGTGCATTGATTTTAGTAACCAAAATATGAAAGTGACTAAACTCAACTCTAAGACAATCAGGGGGAAGAAAAGATTTTGATGGCCCTGAGACACTTGCAAGTTTTTCAGGAAGCAAAAGAGAGACCTCCATGTTGACCAGCACTAAAGTCACATTGTACTTTTCTGCATCTCTCTGCTTGTTGGCTACTTTCTCTTTAGTGAAATAAAGGTTTTTCATCCATAAGGAGGAATACTAGCAGTGATGGATTTGTCATTAACTCCTTACAAATGATGGCAACAAAGGAAACTGTGATTCTACCTTCCACTTTAGGAAAGTACAGGAAGAGTTCTGTAGGTTTGGCTTGGGAGAATTGACCTTCCCTTCATAAAATACCTGTACCCAGAGGACAGATACAGACTCAATTTGACTAGGTGGCCACCTGGAATCAGGCTTGTAGGTAAAGTGAACACAGTCTTTTTCCTACCTAAAACACTTTGGAAAATGAAAGTATGCACTGTTAATCATTATGCTGGGACAATAGATATATAAAATAAACTGTGCTTACTCTGCTGGGTGAGTGGTCTAAGACCTTAGAAAAATATCAGACATCCTATTTCTTACTTTAGTCCCATAATAAGAAAAACAGTGCATCTTAATTTCTTTGTTATTAAGAAAATTCTCTTTTACTCATTAACAATTTATTCTCATTAAATTTAATCTGGTAGGCTTGCTTTTGTCTTATAATGCTAATTATCAAAATTCCAGTGCCTAATATTAATAATTCAAGTCTTCTTTATTAACCAAATGGGAAAAGATGATTAACTTTTAAGAAGTCTTAGTCAATTTCAAAAATGAGACTGTACCAGATACACTGCAGCTTATTCTTTGCTACTTTTCAATTTAAGAAAAAGAGGCACTGTGGATGTTAAAAGTTATAGTTAAGGCGCCAGGGAAACATCTGACAAATAAGATATTGCCTCATGATGATAGGATTTAATTTTAGGTTTCCCCTGTATTTGAACACGAAAGAGACAACAAAGGTGATAATGGATGGTGAAATGCAAAAATGTTAAATATATGGAGGTAAGCTGACCAAGATATCCCAGAGTTCTTTTTCCTAGACAGGATATAAGATTGAGAGCTCCTCTGTTAATAAAAATCCATCCTCCTCCATTTCATTGTGAGAATTGAGCCCTATCACAGTAAAATTTCCCAACTTGATAATGGTCTGGAAAAAGGACAACTAAGAATCCTGAAACAATGATCTAGAGGAGACTGGCCTGTGTGTGAAATCAGAGGCCTGAATCAAATTGTAACTCCACTCCAAATATGTAAATATTTGGGACTCATTTTACTTACCATGAAACTGAGGACTCAATTTCCTTAGTAAGTAAAAATTAAACTTTCTGTGATTCTAAAGAATATTTTTCTCATGACCAAATGTAAAAAAAGCAATGTAAGAATAGGACATGAGATTGTAGTAGCAATTAAGTGAATTTAGAAGCAACATATATGCATTAAAACTGGTATATTTTTTCAAGTTATTGTTTACAATTAATGATATATCCCCAATATATTTTTTATTATCACTAGGTAAATTATTTGTGGACCAGCAGCTATGGTTAAATGTAAATTAATAGTATCCCTGAATAAAATTTATTTTTTCAAAGAAGGCTTCCAGGCCTCCACCTTTCTCTATTTTCATCCCATGGTCAAAATTTAGCTACCTCTAAATGAAAACTGCCCTAGAGCAAAAAATTTTGTCTATTTTCTAGCAATTCTCATTTGTTATAGTTCCAGTATCATCTAGGAAATTTAAAATATATTGGTTTAATATATTGAATTATAGTATCAGTTAAAAACCTTTGGGGAACAAAAATTGTTTTGATTAAAGTTTGCAACTCAATTGGGAAAATATCTGATTGATTTACCCTCAGTTTTGGTTGAACAACTTTTTTGCCCTTACTAAAAATAAATGTTGACAGGTTGTTGAGGACATATGTATATAGCCTACTTAAATAATTTTGCAAACACGTCTACTGTTAGAAACCATAGGAAATAATACAAATGGCCATGGGAGTGCAATTAGGGGAAGACAAACTGGAGAGAAGTCAATTTCTCTGAGTATTAATTATGAAAAAGTTTCTGTTCATGTTATAACTAGATAGTCCTCCCAACAGTCTAGTAAGATCATAAGAAATAAGTTTCTTCATTTTGGATCAACACACTTTCACACATACAAACGAAGGCATTTTTAAGGGTTTAAACTTGAAGCAGGGTCTATAAAAACAGTTTGACTCTTTGAGAAGAGTTAATTGGTTAAATAAATTATAGGCCCAATATGTTGCTCCTCTCTAAATTAGAAAACAGCCAGGCTTGTGTGAACATGTGAGTGTGTATTTATGTGTGTGCATTAATTATGTGCAGGAACATATATGTATATGAGAGCAATGAACCTAATTATTAACTCTATTTTGTAGACTCAAAGTACAAAGTTAATAAATTACTGAATACTTGGAAGCAGCATGAATTTTGTTCATTTTCAACATTGCAGTCCATATTAGAAGTAATTTCTGAGACTCAGGAAGTAATCATGATTACCACTAAGATGTATGGTTAATATTTCTTCCTTTCTTTCTGTACCCACTCTTTCTCTCTCTTTCATTTGGAAACATCAATGCTAGAACTATGTCTCTCTGCTAGGTCATATTTCCTCTAGAACATTATTCTCTTATTGAATTTCTTTCTCCTATTAAATTTTTAAAAATGTAAATCAAATCTGATGTAGAAAGAACAACATGCCCAGAATTGGGTGGCCTCACAACCCAACACAACAATGTAATTTGCAGCAAAGGATGTACAGTAGCAGCGCCCCCAGGTAGACATCTGACTTCTCAGCATCTTGGGGGAACCAGTCAGCTACAGGTGCACTGTTTGAGTGCAGATGGGCCCTCTGGGCAGTTTGGGTGCCGGGAACCCCAGCTCAGCTTCTTGTCCACAGTCTGCCTGCTGCACATGTTCTTGTGGATGGGCCTAGGGTGGGTGGTGAGGCTTGGTAGGGCTGGACTTGGTGGCATTCTGGACATGGTGATGGGCTGACAGGATAGCTGTGGCCAGAAGTACTGGCTTGTGGTGGATAGCGGGGGCAGCGGGGGCAAGTCAGCACTCACAATCCAGTTCATCCCATTTTTAAAAATTTTATTGAAGTATATCATTCATACATGAACATACATAAACAATAAATGTGCCAGTTGAGCCCTGAATTTCAGCAGAGCTGCAACACCTACTCTCCAATTCATTGGACTCACCAAGAACTAACAAGGAGATGAGGATGGACAAAGAACTTAAGAGTCTACAACTGCAAGCAAGACAGTTCCATCCATCTGCCCCTCTCAGTTAGAAGCAGAGAGGGCATTACCATCTGAAAATTCTCAAGTTTGGGGAATGAACAATGAACTAAAGTAGACTTATTATTATTATAATCTAGCAATTATACTTCTAGCAATGGAAGAACTCTTATCATTGATGTAAAGGCAGGGGACACCAGAGGTTCTGAGGGATGGGAGAGGGAAGAATAGGTGCAATATGTGGGTCATTTTCAGGACATGGGTGGTGTCCTGCATGACATTGCAGTGATGGATACAGGCCACTGTACATTTTGTCATAACTTACAAAACTGTGAGGGACAAAGTGTAACTATAATGTAAACTGTAGTCCATGGTTAGTAGCAATGCTTCAATATGTGTTCCTCAATTGTAACAAATGTACCACATTAATGAAGGATGTTGTTAATATGGGAAAGTGTGTGTGTGGGGGGTAGGACATATGGGAATCCCTTATATTTTTATATAACATTTAAGCAATCTAAATATTCTTTAAAAATAAAATAATTATTTAAAAAAAGAAAAAAATGCATAGTAAAAGTTGTGAACTTATAAAACAAACATGCATGACATCATACAGAGTCCCATACATCACCCCATCACCAATGCCTTGCATTATTGCAAAACATTTTTTATAAATTATGAAAGAATATCATCAAAATGTTACTACTAATTATATCCCATATCTTACATTTGGTGTATTCCCCCCCCCAAACCACCCTATTATTATTTTTTAAACATAGTTTTATTACAGAATTGTGAACTTACAAAGCAATCATGCCCATGTGTAGAATTCCCATAGAACATCTCTTCAACAACAGACCACACCATGGTGGAACATTTGTCAGGTTATGAGGTAATATCACCAGACTATTACCACCAATCATGGTCCATAGCACATTCAGTTCTATTTTGTAACACATTAGGACCCAACCACTAAAGATTCTTATACAAATCAGTGTATGATAGATGACAGAGCAGTCCAGCAAGATAGTCCATATACAGCAGGATGAGAAGAGTTTGGAGTTAGGAGAGAACAGTAGATGAGAACTGGAGAGAGAGTTTCCTGTTGGTTTTTCCAAACATAGATAGAGGCAGTTTTTGAAGAAATCTGTAAGTTTCAAAGACAGATCCTCAGAGTCAACCACCATGAGGAATTTCTTTTTAATTGGTAACAAAGAAGATCTAGATCATCAGATACAGGTAACACAGGAAGGAGGACAGCAGTTAGCAAAGCAATTTAGGTAACACAGATGGAGGCATCAGTAATGATAAGAAGGTATGTAATCAAGCTTTCCATGAACTTGCCAGGGTTAAAAGAAAGTTTGAAGAGGAGAAATGCCCTTCTCCAGCAGAGCCAACTCAGTAAAGAAAGGACAAGAAAGGCAGTTATTGTGTCATTTCTAAGCATCCCATGAATTTTAGTTACCAAATATCAGGAAAGCACTCACCTTCTCATTCTTTTTTCACATCTTGTTCCTACCTTTTTGGCTTAAGACAGCAAGTCTGATAAATGATCACCATGTTAGCTTTAGACCAAGAAGCTGGCTAATCCTTTCCTGATGATAATACTAAGGTCATGTCAAGTTAAATTCAAAGGAAACACAATGGCTGCTCCTAAGATTATCTGATTATTTAAAAATATATGTCTGTATACACAGACACATTTTAAGGGTTTGCATTTTAAGAGGGGTGAACCAGTTTTGGAACCCAAGCTGTTTGCTAAGCTGAAGTCTTAGGTTGTGAAATAGTTTTTAACTTTTGGAATCATATTGCTTGTTGTTACTCTAAATAGAAACAGAGAGGTTTTTAAATGTGAATTTTTGCCCATCTTTGACAATTTTGATGTCAGTTTTAGTTAACCTTAGATATTCTGAATTTAATCTTCATAAGTAAGACATCTCAACCCTTTACTGGTGCTAAAACTTTTGTTTTCCAGTGGCCAAAATACCAAAATGTTTATTGTATTTATGGATTTAAAACTGCTTATAAAGCCTTTATTATTACCTATAATCTGGAAGATGATAATAACCTATGTGGCCAAATATTTGAGTTCATTTTGGATTAAAGCATTTCATTGTTCTTGGTTTTTAAATTTTACTTGTTTCACAGCTTTGTGGAGGGTAGAAATAAATAATTTGTTTTCAAGTGTTTCTAGATGAGGGATTAAAAAAACTAAATCATTTTTGTTCTATGTAATATAAATTATGGAATTCATCTTTCCAGGGTCAGAGATGATTAATGTACTGCTATATACCTTTATACATTATTTACTTTTCAAACTAGTTATCAAGTATTTTTATGTTTGTAAGCAAATATGCTTTGACAGCATACCTTGAGTATATGTGAAGATAAATATTTATTTCCCACTGTTCATTTTTTTTAAAGATGTTTTACTTACTTACCTCCCCCCACCCCACCCCTAGGTGCTTGTGCTCGCTGTGACCATTTGCTTTTGCATTTTTCTGTGTCTGCTTGTCTCCCTTTGTTGTGTCATCCTGCTGCGCCAGCTCACCATGCCACGGAGTCGAACCCGGGGCCTCCCATATGGTAAACGGGACCCAAACCAATTGAGCCACAGCCACTTCCTCCCACTGTTCATTTTTAACTAAGAAAGGACCAAAAAAGTGGGAGCTACAGAACTGTGGTAGAAATTTACCTGCTATTCTGGTCTTGGTTGTACTCACCTTTGGCCAGTCACATACATTGTCAAAGCTTCCCAATAGAGTACAACTGACAGGATGAGGATCTGAAATCACTTTCAATATCCCCTACTACATATTGACTGTTATATCATGTATTAAATGTAAAACTTCTAATTGACAATTAGTATAATTGTGGGAGACTTATGAATTTGTTTTTAATTCTGTGGATTGTGTTTGAACAATTCAAATTTATGTTTACTTGATTCTGAGGTATTTTATAGTTGTCACTTTATTGAATGTGTATAGAAATCTTGTGATGTTTATAAAGCATATCCTTGGATAGCTTCAGATGCTAGAATTAAAACTGATCTGTTATCACATACACGCAAAAGGCATATGTATGGTATTCCAGTTGGCCAACATGGTGAAATTATATGCTCTAGGGCAGGGGTTCTCAACAAAGGGTTCCATGAGATCGAATTGAAATTCAAAAATACATTATTCTTGTGGGGATACATTAGTGTGAGTGTGATATATTTCTTAAATAATACACAGTATAATTTGGACTTAGTCATGGGCTCTTGGTTTTCTCCTGACTGGCAATGGGGTCTGTGGGAAAAAAAAAGGTTAAGAACACCTGCTCTAGTGTGTGCTGCCCACAGAATCTTTGAAAGATTAGCAATAACTGGCAAAGTCATCTTCCTCAGAATTCAGAAAATCAGTTAAAGTGTTGTAATAACTGGGCAAGTGACTAACCAGTCAAATACAGCTTTATTAAATGGTAGGAGAAGCTTATGGTACATTGCTGACCCCTTCCCCAACACTGACAGCAAGGTGTGGAACCATCCTGTGCTCCCATTGTGGGTCCCTGGCTCTGTTCCAGGTATAGCAGAGTAATTCCTATGCATATTCTGGGGTGCCTGACTAGTACCCCAGAATGAACCAAACAGAAGCAGGAAACTATTCTCTGGCAAACCTTCCTAGAACTTGCCCTGCAGTCAAAGTCACTTTGTGGAAAACAAGTCAAAGCAGTCTGGGGCAAAGGACTATCTTCATTTTTTTCTTTTTTCTTTATTTTTAAAGGAGTTTAAGATTACATAAATTTTACATCAAAATTGTAAGGGATTCTCACATAATCCACCCCCTACCCCCACTCTCCCCCATTAACAACATCCTTCACTAGTGTGGTATATTTGTAACATTTGATGAACACATATTAAAGCATTGTTACTAAACATGGACTGTAGTTTACATTATGGTTTACACTTTGCACCACACACTTTATATGTTTTGACTAATGTATATTGGGTTACCTTATTTAAGTCATACAATAGAACACCCAGAATGGGAAGAAAGACTATTTCATAGAGATTAGACATGGCATTCAAAGTCCTGTAAATAAGGGAATTCTTGGGGCCACAGGAAGTTACAAGCCCAGAACAAGACACAGGTTCAGAGAAGACAATTGGAACCTACAATTCATATACTCCTCTGCTGATTTTGATAGAGGGCTAAACTCTGGAAAAAAGCACCAACTAAAGGAGAGCCTTTGCAAATACTGTGAAAAATATTTTTTGCACTGGTTTGTTTTAGTTAGGTACTGAACTCAAGGAAGTCTCTGTTATATTATTACCTGGATAGAAATGTAAGTAATAGATAGATCATGGACTAAATCCCAGAAATAACCCTTTCAAATATTAAAATGTAAATTATGTAACAAAGGATTGCATGACAAAGAAATGGAAAACAATTAACTAGATAAAAATGCAGAAAGCATCAAAGAAGAAGAAAAGATTTTGGATATACCAAACAAAGACTTTAAACAAATGAGGCTCAACATGCTCAAGGAGATAAAGGGGAAAATATAGAAAAAACTAAAAGATATCAGGAAAATAATGAACAATATGAAGTTCTCAATAAAGAGATGAAAATTTTACAAGGGAAGAAAACAGAAATAATGGTGTTGAAGACCACAATAAATTAAAAATTCCTTAGAGCATTTGAACAGCAGTTTGTAGTTTGCAGAAGTAAGATAAGCAAACTCACAAAGAAGACAAGTGAAATCATACAGGCTAAAGAACAGAAAGAAAAAAGTAATGAATAAAGTGAACAGAATCTAAGGAGCAAAGGGTTACCATCAAGAATGACAATATTTACATTATGGAAGACACAGAAGAAATAGGAGAAAAAGCCAGTAGGAATACTGAAAGAAATAATAGCAAAAATTCTGAAACTTAGCAAAAGACATTAATATGCATGTTCAAGAAGACCAGCAAACCACAAACAAGATAAACCCAAAGAGAACTATTTCCAGGCACATAATACAAACAGTTAAATGTCAGTGAAAAGGGGAGTGTTGTGATAGCTGCAAGAGAAAAGCAAGGGGGGTCCAAATAAGGTTAAGTGTTGAATTCTCGTAAGAAACCCTGGAGATAAGGTGGCAGTGGGATAAAATGTAAAGCCCTGAAAGAAAACAACTGCCAACCAAGCATTTTATAATTGGTGAGACTGTCTTTCAAAAATGAGGGAGATATTAAGATAATCACAGATAAACAAAAACTGAGATTGTTTTCACCACTGGACATGCTGCAGTGGTTTGAAGCTATGTACCCTAGAAAAAAACATGTTCTTAATTTAAATTCTTTCCTGTTGGTGTGAACCCATTGTGAAAAGGAACATTTGATGAGGTTTCTTCCATTAAGGTTTGGCCCAAAGCAAACAGGATGGCTTTAATCCTAATACTGGAGTCCCTTATAGGCTGAAAACTGAAATTTTAAGTGCAAAGAAACCAGAAATTTATGGAATATGAGACTAGGACCAGAAGTAGCTCTATCAGGGGCCTCCTTGAGCTTCTGGAATGTGAGCTCCCAAAGAACAGAGTCCCATGTGAATGTTTAACTGAACATGGAATTAGCCAACCATTTCGGTGGAAATCATCATTGGAAATTCAGTTATGCAGAAAAGTTCTGCAGACATTTCTATTGTCTGATATATTGGTTCCCAGTAAACATCAGGCAAATCTGAAAAGACTGTGAAATTTGTATCAACAGTACCCTTACCAGAATGGACAAAAAGGTTCAGAGAAGGGACAAATTGAAGGGAGAATGACTTCAATGATGAAACAATGGAAACCTAGGTCTGGAGTGAAGAGATTTCCTCAGGCCAAGAGAATGGGCCCACCCAGGTGTGGGTATTGCACCTCATTGTTAAGGAAGATTGCTGCTTCCCAAGTACTAAGATATGGGGGACCTGTGCCCTGGAGCATGTGAGAGCCAGAACACCACTCCAATGCTGAGAAACAGTGTGGCCTATGTCCTAGGGTTTATGGAGAGCCTCTCCACCACCCCAGTGCTTGGATAGGGTGAGGTCTGTGCCCTAGGGTTTGTATAGAGCCTGGCTGCCATCCCAATGCTTGGAGATGGTAAGAGTATGTGCTGGTCATCTTTTACTGGAAATTAGTTCTAAATTAGCATATGAAAGGATTTCCTTTTGGCTTGTGCTTCTGAAGGAAGGGCCAAGGTAGAGCTGGCCACAGACAGGAATGTGGAGTGCATCCACACTAGTTTCCTCAGTGGTACTTGTGTCACTGTTCATGTTTGAGTTCCTTGTATGAAAGGTAGTAGCTAAAAACCACATACACTGTGAGCACCATAGAAAGCCCAGTGATGATTCCTTTCTTTACTTTGATGATGGACTTATTATAATATTAGAAGTAAATTTTTTGAAATGCTCAAGCAATGCCTCTAGGGGTGATATACCACATCAGTATCATTTGGCAGCTCCAGCCACTGCACAAGTGTTTCTAAGCGGTGGGGCTTCTGCTCCAAAGGGCCTAGAGATAAAATCACTGATCCATTAATGACCCTCAGACCTTTGATTCTAATGAAGTTTGCCCTGCTGGGTTCCAAATTGTTTTGGAACCAGGATCCCTGGTTTGCTTCCAATAGCTCCTTATTATTGGAGAGGGAATGTCATCTCATGCCTGTCCCTGCATTGCATATTGGAAGCAGATGACGTGTTTCATAGATGTCACAGGTCCACATATAGAGAGGGGAATTGTGTCCCAGGACAGACCACACTCATAATAATGGTAATATTTTATACCAATTTGGGATTAAAAATAAGAAAAAATAAATTAAATTAAAATAAATAGAATTTTATTTAAAGGTTCCAAAAATGACAAACATATTTCATTTATTCATTAACCTTTAAAGAAAAGGAATGAAATCTAAATTATAACCAGACCTTTTACATGTGGTAGTATTCAAAGTTCCGTTAAATTATATGAGAAATAAAATAGCTATAGAATTTTAACCAACTATTTCATAAAGAAGATTTGAAATAAATATGGATATTATATCTCTGGATGGAAGGCTAAAAATAGTAATTTTGAGGAGGGGCATTAGTAAGTGGTTGGCAAAAACACCAAGCAAATGCAGAAACAAGCAGAAACTGTCAAAAATAACTTTTCCAGAACTATAGCAAACAGTCAAGGGTAAACAGCAACCATGTAAATGTTGATTCAGGAATGAGAAATCCTAAATAAGTTAGGAAATGGCCTGGTGCTTTCACCTGCTCTGATACCATCACCTCCTCTGGGTCCATGCAATAGTCTATGGATATGATAGCAGCCTGTGTTCCCAGTATAGTGATATACATTCTTATTGAGCATTTCTGGTTTTGATTATTAGTACACATCAGAAACAATGGAAGCAAGAAGACACTAGGATAACCTATTTAAAGTGCTGACAGAAAAAAAAATAGACTATCAGCCAAGAATTTTAAATCTCTCAAGACAGTCCTTTAAAATGAGGAAGAAATAAAGACATTTCCATATTAA
This sequence comes from Tolypeutes matacus, assembly GCA_026826555.1. NCBI lineage: Eukaryota > Metazoa > Chordata > Mammalia > Cingulata > Chlamyphoridae > Tolypeutes > Tolypeutes matacus. Next base: position 15,653 of record JAKSZT010038580.1, read on the forward strand.
CAAAAGCTGAGGGAGTCTGTTACAGCCTACCACAACCTACACCTGCCCTTCAAGAAATATTAGAAGGAGTCATTGAAGATGACACTAGACAGCTATACCCATATGAAGAAATAAAACTCCACAATAAATGTAAATTCCTGGATATACACAAATGTCAATATTGTTGTAGCCATGGTTTATAACCTACTTTTTATATCTAACATGATTTATAATAAATACATTAAAAAGTTATGATTTTATATTATTGGGCAAAAAAGAGTATCTTCCTGTAATTTGTGACCAGAATAACATAAAAAAGGATGAAGGAGTAGAGAAGCAGAGGTCATAAATATTATTCAATTTAAGTTTATCAATTCAAGCTAAATTGCTATAGATTATGGTGTTAAATTCAAACTCCATGGCCAACAGAAGAGAAATATTATTAAAAACTACAATAAAATTAAATTGGAAGGGAAATAAACTGTTTAACTTCAAAAGGTCAGTTAGAGACAAAAGAAAACAGCAGGAAAGGAAATGAGAGACAAAAAGGTAATCTATAAGACTTACACAAATAACAAAATGTCAAAGTCCAAAATATAAGTCCTGCCTTATCTGTAATTACTTTGACAGTAAATTGACTATAATCTCTAATCAAAAGGCAGAGATTGGCACAATAAGGACAAAAGGGCATATTCCAACTTGATCGTATTTCAAAGAAACTTACCTTAGACACAATGAAACAAATAGGTTAAAAGTGAAAGGATGGGCAACAGACTAACAGGTAGAGCTGAATGCTCTCACATAAACAATGGTGAAAGAGCCAGAAGCTGTTGGAGGAATTGCTTTGGGGGTTAGCAGACCAGGAAAGTGCTATACAACTCCCAGGAGGATGAGGGACAGAGTGAGGAAGAACTGAAAATGACATATGTGAGTTACAAAGCCCAGATGGCAGTTGGGAAATGTTCCCCTCCTGAACCCCAAGATATATAAACCAGGGTAAAACACATGGTGTACTGCAGCCAACTGAGAGAGAAACACTGTCAACTCCCTGTCAACTGTTTCAAGGGAAAAAGGATGGGAGGCTGGGGTGCTTTTCTTCAGTGAATTTAGCCAGTAAAGCCCACTTTGAATCTCTGATCTGGAAACTCAACACAGGAACAGAGGAAAGCCAAGACAGAAAAACACCTCTTTGGAATGAAGTGCTGAAAATCACCATCTGATGGCTGGTCTGGAAATTGCAAGGGCATAAACTGTTCATGATCTCTGTATCCAAGCCCTGGGAGAAAATCTGTGATCCCTAGTGAGTCCCTGGCCCAATTTTGAAAACTTAAGTTGGGCAATTTTAAAGCCTGAGAATAAATGGAGCCAAATATCAAAGAAGAGCTGTGAAAAAAGAAAACAATAGGTAAGAGAGAGAAATTAGTCATCAGAGTAAATTCAGATGCTTAGACATCAGCAACAAATTGGAAGCTATACTAAGAAACAGGAAGAGATGGCCCAGCCAAAAGAACAGAACAAATATCCTGAGATACAGGATTTAATACAAGTAATCAGTGATAATCACACAACTGTTCTGAATCACTCCAAAGAATTTAAAGAAAATATGATTAAAGAAATACAAGATACTAAGAAGGCAATAGGAGAGCATAAAGAACAATTTGAAAGCCTGCAAAGAAAATAACGGCCTTATGGGAATGAAAGACACGATGGATGAGATTAAAAGTACATTAGAGACAATAAGAGCAGATTTGAAAAGCTTGAAGACAGAATTAGTGATTTCAAAAACAGAACATCTGAACTAGAAAAGGTGGGAGAACAGAAAGTGAAGAGAATATAAAAAAAATAGAACAGAGTATAAGGGAATTGAATGACAATCAGAAACTCACAAATATTTTCATTACTGAAGTCCAAGAAGGATAAAAGAATGGTAAAGTGGCAGAAAGTATATTTGAGGAAAGAATGAGTGAAAACTTCACAACCATTAAAAAGGGCATAAATATCAATATCCAAGAAAGACAATGCACCCCAAACAAAATAAATTCGAATAGACCTACCATGAGACACCTACTATTCTGAATGATAAATATCAGAGATGAAGAGAGGATTCTGAAAGCAGCAAGAGAAAAGCAAAGCATCACATACAAGAGAAACTCGATAAGATTAAGCACTGACCTATCTTAAGAAACCATGGAGGAGAGAAGAAAGTGGTATGATGTATGTAAGGTACTGAACAAGAAAAACTGTCAGGTAAGAATCCAGCAAAGCTGTCCTTCAAAAATGAGGGTGAGTTCAAAGTCTTTGCAAAAAAACAAAAACTGATAGAATAGGTTACCAAAGACAAGATTTGCAAGATACTAACAGAAATGCTGCAGTCTGAAAGGAAAAAACAAGGACAAGATATTTGGAAAAGAGTTTAGAAATGAAGATGATTAGGAAGGGTAAACTAAAGGATAAAGAAGACAGACAATAAAATGATATGACAACAGAGAACCAAAAGACAAAATGGATGAAATAATTAATGCTTTTACAGTAATAACACTGAATGTTAATGGATTGAACTCCCCAATCAAAAGACATAGACCAATAGAATGGATAAATATAAACATATGTATATATATATATATATATGAGCTGTCTATGTGTTGTCTGCAAGAGACCCACCTCAGACAGAAGAACACAACCAGGTTAAAAGTGAAAGGTTGGAAAAAAGTATTCCACGCAAACAGTAACAAAAAGAACTGGTTTAGGCCAGATAAATGTAAAATAATATCATTCTATGTGAACAGTAATTACGCAATCCAACTGTCAAATTGTTCCTGTGATCAGTATTCTTTAATTTTTCTCATACAAAATAAATACCTTCTTTTAATTGAGGAGGACTAGAGAAGATATATATTTTTAAATACTTCATTTTTCTTTAACCCCTTCTTATTCATACTCTTCAAGTAACATATTTGGATCAATAATGATTTACCATGACAACTGTTGAACAAGATTTTAGTTTTTCTATCTTATAAAATTATGAGATGGCAAATGGTTATCCACTGTAATTCATTTCAAATAAGATGTGATCAACTCCCAAATAGGAATTTAATTATCTAGAAAGAATTATGGCCTAAATGGAAATTAAATAAATCAATAATTTATTATGCCCAATAGAACTGTAATATAAAAATTAGAATTATGTTATAATTAGTTGCTATTATATTTGAAATATTTTCATTTATGAAGGTTTGTTGCTACACTATTTTATATAATTAATTATATTAAATCTAACCTGGCCTTGCAATCTCTTTTA